>OX352731.1:23007500-23403441 GCA_947095525.1 Trisateles emortualis | reverse complement strand
CCACGCCGCAGGGGGTCGTCGGCGTGGTTATGTGGGGCTTGCACCCACTAAAACCACCTTCGGTGGCCTTCCTCGGCGCTTTACAGGGTACTCCGGGAACGCGGGTATGCTGCTCCGGTGTACCCCATTGCGCCCGTCTCTGGTGTGAGACTCAGTCTCGGGGGGGGCTTGTGTGTGCCCTCCCGTTGTCAGCCTGTGTCATGCCGACACAGCGGACTGCGCCACAACAATCCGCTGTCTTCCCGGGACCGCAGTCAGAGGACCCTTCTCTGACCGTATTCGGGTCCCGAGGTGTTTCTTCCGGGTTAGCGGCGGCCGTTGTCGCCGCCGCGGCGTCTTCCTGTCCTGCGAGTGGGATCGGCACGTTCCCGATCCCGCTCGGCGGTCTCCTTCTGAAGCATGACAGCTTCACAGAAGGAGACCACGGCATCCCAGTTAGTTTTCCCTTCCAGCATCTTCTTTACTACGGCTGGAGGGGACAAGTCTGTTCCAATTTTGGCGACCAGGACCCGCCGCTCGGTCTCCCACGCTGGGCAATCTTCGAGCGTGTGTTGGGCGGAGTCCAGGTCGCTAGGGCAGTGGTGGCAGTGCGCCCTCGCTTGCCTCCCTATCCGGCTCAGATACTCGCCGAAACAGCCGTGTCCGGTGAGTATCTGAGTCAGGTGAAAGGTTACATGACCGGATTTTCTACCCAGCCACTGCTCGAAGCTGGGTAGGATTGCCCCCACTATGCGCTGCCGTGCATTTTTAGGCTCTCTGAGCCTGCTTTGCCATCGGGCGAGCGCCATTTTGTGCGCGCCCCGCTTGAACTCACTGAGCGTCGGGCACGGTGCTTCCGCGTCCTCCCGGCCCTCCCAGCGGGCGTGGGTCTCTTCGTAGACGCTGGCGTCCACGCTTGCCAGGATGTCGAAGGGTGGGATGCGCGCTAGGAGCGCCGCCGCCTCGTGGGATATCGTGCGGTACCCGCGTGCGATCCTGATGGCCACCACGCGCTGCAGGCCGTTGAGAATAGCTCTGCAGCGGGAGGTGCTCGTCAGTCGATCTGACCAGACGGGCGCCCCATAGAGGGCCATCGATCGCACTACTCCACCGTAGAGGCGGCGGACCTCCTCCCGGGGGCCTCCGAGGTTAGGCAGGAGTCTCTGCAGAGCCCCCGCCGCTCGTTGCACCTTTGGAGCCAGACGCTCGAAGTGTTCTTTAAAGGACCACCGGCCGTCCAGAGTAAGGCCCAGGTATAAACCTAACCTAACCTAACCTAACCTAACCTTTTTTTTTTTTTTTTTTACGTGGTAAAAATGCGTTACGCATACCACCCACCTGGGCGTCGGTGGGTGGTTATGTCGGACTCACCGGTCTCACAGGCGCGCACGGAACACCTGCGCGCCTTTCTCTCGGGCCTGCTGGCGACAACTGCCCAAGGTTGTCGCCCGCAGGCCGTCACTCATGGTGGCCGGAGATCTTGGTCTCGCGCCCTTTGACGCCCGTTGCGCCGACTGCGGGAGGGGAGGGTGGTTGTTATTTCCCTCTCCCTTTCCGCTAGCTCCTTGGCGAGCATCACCTCCTCACAGAAGGAGGTGACGGAGTTCCAGGCAGCCTCGCTCCCGACCATGGCAAGTACCACGGAAGAGAGCGAGACGCTGCCCACCCCTATTGCTGCACCAAGGTCGCCGCGCTGCCCCGCCCACGCTGGACACTCCACCAGCGTGTGGACCGCCGTGTCCTCGGGGCAGTTCCCGCAGTGGTGACACTCGGGCGTCTGCTCCCGGCCTATACGACACAGGTACTTCCCGAAGCATCCGTGCCCCGTCAGTACCTGCGTCAGCCGGAAAGTGAGGGCGCCGTGACGCCTCTCCAGCCACTCCTTGAGCACGGGACTTACCGCCGCAATCGCGGCGTGCCCGAACCTAACCTAACCTAACCTAACCTAACCTAACCTAACCTAACCTAACCTAACCTAACCTAACCTAACCTAACCTAACCTTTTTTTTTTTTTTTTTTTTTTTTACGAAGGGGAAATGCCTAACGCATACCACGCCGCAAGGGGTCATCGGCGTGGTTATGTGGGGCTCGCACCCACTAAAACCACCTTCGGCGGCCTTCCTCAGCGCCTTAACAGGGGACTCCGGGAACGCGGGTATGCTGCTCCGGTGTCCCCCATTGCGCACGTCTCTTACGAGACACATCCCGGGGAGGGCAAGGTGTGCGCCCTCCCATCGTCAGCCCGTGTCGTGCCGACACAGCGGACTGCGCCGCCACAGTCCGCTGTCTTCTCGGGACCGCAGTCAGAGGACCCTTCTCTGACCGCATATTAGTCCCAAGGTGTCACCCCGGCTAGCGGCGTCGTGGTCCGCCGCCGCGGGGTCGTCCTCCCACACCCCTCATCTGGCGTCCTGGTGCCACGTCCAGTCGCAGGTCCCACCTGCCGGAGACTGCTGGAGATGGCATTTCACGTAGGTAATTTTTTATAGAGGTTTTCTTCCTCGCAGCCCCACCTCGAGAGGTGACGAAGTAGGGCCCTCGTTCCGACCCAAACGGGTTGGTTTACGATTTGCCCCCCTGGCTCAGCGTATTGCTACACCGAGCCCTTCCCAGCGAGCGGTGTCTCCCTCACCGCCCCCTAGGGTCGCCTGCCCGTGCCTCTCATCCGGCGTCCTGCTGCCCCGTCCAGCTGAAGGTCTCCGACTACTGCCGGAGGGGACAGGTCACGTAGGTAATTTTTTATAGAGGTTTTCTTCCTCGCGGCCCCCACCTCAAGAGGTGGCAAGATGGCGGCCCTCGTTCCGACCCTACGGATCGGTTTACGATATGCTCCCCTGGCCCAGCGTATTGCTACGCCGGCCCCACCCCGGCTTGCGGCAAATCGCAACCGGGGTCGTCCTCCCGCACCTCACGTCTTTCATCCTGCCGCCCCGTCCAATGGTGAGACCGGAACCACTTAAAGGAGGGGACGGGTCAAGTCGGTAATTTTTTAAAGAGGTTTTCTTCCTCGCAGCCCCCACCTCGAGAGGTAGCAAGATGGCGGCCCTCGTTCCGACACCTACGGGTCAGTTTACGATTTGCTCCCCGGCCTGGCGCATTGCTGCGCCGAGCCCACCTCGTCAAGCGGGGTTGTCCTCCCGCACCTCACATCTTTCGTCCTGCCGCCGTCGCCCAGTGGTCGAAGCTGGACGGGCGGGTCACGTAAGGTTATTTTTTATAGAGGTTATTCTTCCTCGCAGCCACCACCTTGAGAGGTTGCAAAGTGGCGGCCCTCGCTCCGACGCCTACGGGTCGGTTTACGATATACTCCCCTGGCCCGGCGTATTACTACGCCGGCCCCGCCTCACGTCTTTCATCCTGCCGCCCCGTCCAATGGTGAGACCGGAACCACTTAAAGGAGGGGACGGGTCAAGTCGGTAATTTTTTAAAGAGGTTTTCTTCCTCGCGGCCGCCACCTCGAGAGGTGGCAAGATGGCGGCCCTCGTTCCGACACCTAAGGGTCGGTTTACGATTTGCTCCCCGGCTCTGCGCATTGCTGCGCCGAGCCCACCCCGTCAAGCAGGGTCGTCCTCCCGCACCTCACATCTTTCGTCCTGCCGCCGTCGCCCAGTGGTCGAAGCTGAACGGGCGGGTCACGTAAGGTTATTTTTTATAGAGGTTATTCTTCCTCGCAGCCACCACCTTGAGAGGTTGCAAAGTGGCGGCCCTCGCTCCGACGCCTACGGGTCGGTTTACGATATACTCCCCTGGCCCGGCGTATTGCTACGCCGGCCCCACCTCACGTCTTTCATCCTGCCGCCCCGTCCAATGGTGAGACCGGCACCACTTAAAGGAGGGGACGGGTCAAGTCGGTAATTTTTTAAAGAGGTTTTCTTCCTCGCGGCCCCCACCTCGAGAGGTGCAAGATGGCGGCCCTCGTTCCGACACCAATGGGTCGGTTTACGATTTGCTCCCCGGCCCGGCGCATCGCTGCACCGAGCCCACCCCGTCGTCCGACACCCGGGGTCATCCTCCCGCACCTCACATCTTTCGTCCTGCCGCCGTCGCCCAGTGGTCGAAGCTGAACGGGCGAGTCACGTAAGGTAATTTTTTATAGAGGTTATTCTTCCTCGCAGCCACCACCTTGAGAGGTAGCAAAGTGGCGGCCCTCGCTCCGACGCCTGCGGGTCGGTTTACGATTTACTCCTACTGCCCCTAGGGCTCATCCCGGGTAATTTTTTATAGAGGTTTTCTTCCTCGCAGCCCCCACCCCGGAAGGTGGCAGCCCTCGTCTCCGACACCAATGGGTCGGCCTTACGAGTTCATCCCGTTGCTTGCCCAGCGTATTGCTACGCCGGGCCCGCCCGCGGGTAATTTTTTATAGAGGTTTTCTTCCTCTCAGCCCCCACCTCGCGAAAGGTGGCGGCCCTCGTTCCCTACGCCTACGGGTAAGGTTTACGAGAGAGTTCCTCTTAGCTTCACCGTGGATGTCGGTCCACGTGGCTACTGAGCCCCCCCGCCACGACAAGGCGAGAACTCTTTCGGGGGGGAACCTAACCTAACCTAACCTAACCTTTTTTTTTTTTTTTTTTTTTTTTTATCGAAGGGGAAATGCCTAACGCATACCACGCCGCAGGGGGTCGTCGGCGTGGTTATGTGGGGCTTGCACCCACTAAAACCACCTTCGGTGGCCATCCTCGGCGTTTAACAGGGTACTCCGGGAACGCGGGTATGCTGCTCCGGTGTACCCCATTGCGCCCGTCTCTGGTATGAGACTCAGTCTCGGGGAGGGCTTGTGTGTGCCCTCCCGTTGTCGGCCTGTGTCATGCCGACACAGCGGACTGCGCCACAACAGTCCACTGTCTTCCCGGGACCGCAGTCAGAGGACCCTTCTCTGACCGCATTCGGGTCCCGGGGTGATCCGTCCGGTTAGAGGCGGCCGTTTTCGCCGCCACGGCGTCTTCCTCTTCTGCGAGTGGGATCGGCGCGTTCGCGATCCCGCTCGGCGGTCTCTTTCTGAAGCATTACAGCTTCACAGAAGGAGACCACAGCATCCCAATTAGTGTTCCCCTCCAGCATCTTCCTTACTACAGCTGGAGGGGACAAGTCTTGACCGATTATAGCGACCAGGACCCGCCGCTCGGTCTCCCACGCTGGGCAGTTTTCGACCGTGTGTTGGGCAGAGTCTAGGTCGCTTGGGCAGTGGTGGCAGTGAGCCGTCTCTTGCCTCCCTATCCTGCTCAGATACTCGCCAAAACAGCCGTGACCGGTGAGTATCTGGGTCAAGTGAAAAGTGACCTTGCCTGTTTTCCTTCCTATCCACTTCTCAAAGTTTGGAAGGATTGCGCTCACAATGCGCTGTCGCAGATTTTTTGGCTCTCTGAGCCTGCTCTGCCATCGGGCGAGAGCCAATTTGTGCGTGTCTCGTCTGAATTCACTGAGCGTCTGGCTCGGTGCTACCGTGTCCTCCCGGCCCTCCCAACGGGCGTGAGTCTCGTCGTAGACGCTAGCGTCCACGCCCGCCAAGATGTCAAAGGGCGGTAGACGCGCCAGGAGCGTCGCCGCCTCAAACGATATGGTGCGATAACCGCGCGCGATCCTGATGGCCGCCACGCGCTGCAGGCTGTTCAGAATAGCTCTGCAGCGGGAGGTGCTCGTCAGTCGATCTGACCAGACGGGCGCCCCATAGAGGGCCATCGATCGCACCACTCCACCGTAGAGGCGGCGAACCTCTTCCCGGGGGCCCCCGAGGTTAGGCAGAAGCCTCTGAAGGGCCCCCGCCGCTCGTTGCACCTTCGGAGCCAGACGCTCGAAATGTTCTTTAAAGGACCACCGGCCGTCCAGAGTAAGGCCCAGGTACTTCATGTGGCGCCCCACCTCCACCTCCGCATCGCCCACTCTGGCGACGTGGGTGGGTGGTTCCAACCCGCGGCGTAGGCCGTGGAACCACATCGCCTCCGTTTTGTGCGGTGCCACACGAAGACCTAGGCTGCCGATGGCCCCGATCACCCTTGCCACACCTTGTTCGCCGAGCCGAAGAGTTTCTTGAAACTCGGCCCCCCGGGCCAGTACCAGAGTGTCGTCCGCGTAGCAGACGACACTCACTCCGGGGGGGAGGCCGATCCGCAGGACCGCATCGTATGCGAGGTTCCATAGCAGGGGTCCTAACACGGAACCCTGGGGAACCCCGCAGTTGATCTCCCTCTGGTGCAGGTTACCGTCCCGACCCGTGTACCGAATGGTCCTGTCGCGCAAATACGCCCCGATGACCCGGTGCAGGTAGAGGGGCACATTATGATGGACCAGTGCCCCTCTAATCGCCTGCCATGGGAGGGAGTTGAAGGCGTTGACGATGTCAAGACTGACGGCCAACGCCACTCCACCCCCCCGTACTGTCTGCTCCGACAGGGTGCGGACGCGCTTGATCGCGTCCAGCGTCGATCGACCCTGCCGGAAGCCGAACTGGCAGTCCGATAGATCGGGGCCAGTGCGCGACAGGTGCTCGCTGAGACGGGCGGCGATGACACGCTCGAAGAGCTTTCCCGCCTCATCCAGCAAGCAAATTGGTCGGAACGCCGAGGGAGAGTCTGCGGCCCTGCCGTCCTTCTTTAGTAGAACTAGCTCGGCCTCCTTCCAGCCGGTTGGGAATACGCCACTACGGAGGCAGCCGGTGAACAGCCACCTCAGCCTGTCCCCTAAGACCGCGAGTGCTACTACCCAGGCCCGTCCCGGAATCCCGTCTGGGCCCGGGGCAGTGTTCCGGGCTGCGAGTCGCTTCACGGCTCGGTCCAGTTCACCCTCCGTCACGTCGAGATGGTCGTTCCAGGGTTGGTCCGACAGTGGCGGCGGGGTCGGGGGATCTTCCTGGTCCCTTGGGAAGAGGGTGTCTACCACCCCACCCACGAACTCCGGGTTCAGGGATTGCGTCAGGGGAGGGACCCACGGTTTGAGCTTGCCCATTACCATTTTGTATGGGCGCCCCCAAGGGTCCCTGTCCAATCCCTCGATGAGCTCGTTCCAGGACCGAGCCTTGGCGTCCGCGATGGCGATAGATAATGCCTTCGAGGCGGCCCTGTATGCCCGGTGCGCTGCGGCGGTCTCATGTTCTCCGGCTCTCCGGCGTCTTCTGACTCGCTGGAAGCGTCGGCGGGCAGCGACGTATTCTGTTCGGAGGCGCGCTATGTCAGGCGACCACCAGTATAGCGCGCCTCTCTTTTTACCAGGAATGCTGCGGGGCATCGCCGCGTCGCAGATTCCGGTCATGGCCTCTCGCAACCAGGTCGCTTGTGCTTGGGGGTTCTCCGGGACGCCTTCCTCTTCCGCCGACCAGTCCACTACGTGGGCAGCGGCCGTGAGTAGGTCGCGGTCGAGCTGACGCAGACACCAGCGTCGCTGAGTGTCGCCACCGCCTTCGGGGATTCCGTTGCGGCGGCGAAGGGCCACGCTGAACAAAATGTGTCGGTGGTCCGACAGCGTCGCCACATCCAGAGCGACTCGCCAGCCCGAGACCATGCGCACGGCCGGGGAAGTCGCCCACGACAAATCGACTACTGACTCCCCCTGCCACCGCGCACAGGTGCTGACTGAACCCCGATTTAAAAGCCTGAGGTCCAGCCCCGCGGCCCACTCCAGCATGGTCTGCCCACGCAGGTCGTCCCGTACATCTCCCCAAGCGCGCGAACGGGCGTTGAAGTCTCCTATTAGGAGCAGCGGGCGGGTCTGGTAGGCCCTGATGTGGCCGGCCAGTCCGTCTAGGTATGCCTCAAAAACGGCGAGCGCGCTGTTAGGTGAGATGTAACAGCCGACGACGATCGCCGGACCCCACTCGACGATGACGAACCCCGGCCCTTTATGTATGAGGGTGCAGTGCGGGTCCCCCGTCCCCCCCGACCAGTACATGGCGATGGAGTTCCCGTCTGACCCGAACCACCTGGGGTGGTCCGGGACGCGGTAGGGCTCCGCCACCACTGCCAGGGCAACCGACTGCTCCGTGAGCGTCTGCATCAGCAGATCTTGCGCTGCGCGGCAGTGGTTGATGTTCCCCTGCAGGACTATGTGGGGGGGAAAGAATGTACCGCCGGCACTGCATCCTCTGCCGGACCGGGGATGGGTCCAGCGTCGTCATTTCTCGCCGCAGGTTGAGTTGCGGGAGCGGCTGCGCGGGGTGCGCGGCGTGCCCGGCCGCTCTTAGTTTTGGGCGCTTTGCAGCGTCCGCTGCCTAGCCTGTGGTCCGCGGGTCGGCCCAGGTCTTTACATACCGGACATTGTGGGGCGCGCTCGGGGCACTCCCGGGCCTTGTGGCCGAGTCCACCGCACGAGTAACAGAGCGCGCTCCGGTCCATGGCGCTCTTACATTGGGCCTTAACGTGGCCCACTTCGAGGCAGCGGAAGCATTGCAGCGGGCGTGGTGCCAGGGCCTCCACCCGGGCGACCGTCCAGCCCACGCGCATCTTGCCGGTCACAAGGATTTTACGGGCGGCTATCAGAGGACACCGAACCCACGCCGTGCCGAGCCCGGCCGCGGAGAAACGGGTCTCACCGACCGGTGATGGTAACCGCCGAGGTGGAGGGCGGGCGCGGCAAGGGAGAGGGCTTAGGCTTTTGAGGCCTCCTGTCCGCGGGCTTTGCTTCCTCTGTCTTCTTCTTTGCTTTTCGGCCCAGGACCGTCGTCCAGGGCAACTCGTGGGTCCCCTCTGGAGTAGGTGGGGCGGGCGTCGGGGTCTTTGCGCGTGTGGAAGGCCCTGGTTGCGTTAGGGCGGGGAAGGGGTCCGCTCCTTCCCTTCCTAAAGCCTTGTACATGTGGCCACTCCGGTCGCTCTTCTTCTTGTTTCGCCTTCGCTTCGGCGAGGAACGAGTGGCGTGTTCGGCGGGCACCTTCTGACGCAGCTCCCTAGGCCGGTGGTCTGTCGTGGAAGCCGCCAAGTCAGCGGCGGCCAACGAATCGCATGGTTGCGTGGTGGTGGCGCGTGAAGCGGAGGACGGACTGCTTGTCCGTGGGGACGTAGTCTCTCTGAACCACTCAGGATCCGTTCTCACTGGGGACATTGGTGTCGGCACCTCTGGTCTGCGGAGACGCTCCAGCTCCGCCGAGAGGGCTGCCACTCGGGACTCCAGCGAGGTGACCCGGGAGCGGAGCTCGCAGTTTTCCCGCTCCAGTGAACCCGTGACGGTCCTCCCCTGGAGTTCCGTCACGGCCGCGGACGCGCCACGGACAGCCACTCTGAGGGCGTGTATAAATTCGCCCTTCATGTTCTTCGACCTGTCCGTGACTTTCTCCACGGTCGCTAGGCACTCCAGCGCTCTGGAGCCTAAGTCGGCTGTGGGATGCAGGTGCATCTCTGCTGCTAGCTGCTCCAAGCGGGGCAGACCCACCTTTGACCGCAGCTTAGCGGGAGCCACCGAGGGGTCACAGATATCCATCAGAGCCCGCTCAAGGTCCTGGGCGTCTTCTTCCTCGGTGCGGATTCTTGAAACTACCTGCGTGGCCTTCCTCGCGCTGGGAGGCGCAGCTGGCGCAGACTCCACCGTCCCCCTGACAATGCGGTCGTCCAGGGACACTCTTTTGTCTCTATAGACAGGGTCAGTGCCCTCGCCTGGCGCAACTCTCGCGGTAACGGGAGCCGACACGGGGTTACTCAGACCGCTATGGTCCCGCTCATTGGCCTGGGTGATTTCTGTCGTGCTGCGGGCGGGCTTGGGAGCCGCCCGTGTTGTTTTCCGGGTGGACGGGGCACTAGGAGGCGCTGCCGTCGCCGGTTCGGCTGACTCCCTGTCGACGCGAGCATCGCCATCCGTGGACAAGATTCTACTTCGAGTGACGGGTCGGGTGTACTCACCCAAGCCATCGTTCGCCGTGGGAAGACGGGAAGCCATAGCTAATTAAGGCAAGCTACGGCGGACCCATCTTCACGAGAAAAAATTCTCCCTATTATGCTTCCTAAGCCACCTGTCCCTATGGAAAATTTGCAATTCCTTACTGTCGAAACGAAATAGGGTGGGTGGGCGGGCGATTTTTTAGTTTTAGAGTCGTCCGATCCGGGCGGGAGAGGTGTCAAACGACGCGGCTATTAAAATACTGTATTACGACACTATCCTGGGCGCCGCCAGGGGTCCTGTTAAATTTAAATTTGGAAAAAACTGTATTTTGTATTAAAAATGTATAGAAAAACAGTGTTTTATCTACTTTTTTGTGTTTCAGATGGCGCAGCGGCGGCGGGGATGCGCTCCCAGACGCGGCACACCTTCTTCGAAATAAAACACTGAAATTCCGTTGGAATTTACACGCAGAATGGTTATAGAAAATCGGAAACTATTAAAAAACTGCAAATTGAATAGAATTTAATTAAAAAATGAAGTTAAAGTTGGAAAATTAAAAGTTCTGTCTCACTGGGATCAGCTAAACGAGTGATAACGGTCTATCCTACTCCTAACCTATCTATAACCGGTGGAATACCTAGATGGTTTTCACTTCGACGAACTTTTTTTTTTTTTTTTTTTTTTTTTTTTTTTTTTTTTTTTTTTTTTTTCAACCTAACCTAACCTAACCTAACCTAACCTAACCTAACCAAGGGTAAGGAGAGGGTAAATAAGCCAGTAACAGAGAAGGAAAAAGAGGAAGAAAATGGGAAACGGGATAGCGCGAGAAACTGGGAGAAAGAAAAAGGGGACTTCAAGGACTTACTTAGCGAGCATACGAAACTCTTAAAGGAGTGTAAAGAAGAAACCGAAAAGCTACACATGACCCTAAAGAAACAGCAGGAGGTGACCTATGCGAGTTCAGTAGCTGGACACGGCAGGGAACAGTACCCGAAACCGGCAGCACTGCACTCCATAGTAGTTTCCTCAACAAAAGAGGTAGAAACCGGAGAGGAGGTCCTGGAGAAAGTAAGAAAGGCTGTGGACGCGAAAGAAGGATGGGTGACTGTTGAAAGAGTAAGGAAAGCAAAAGACAGAAAGATAATAATGGGGTGCAGCTCCGAACAGGAGCGAACAAAAATAAAAGAGCGTATCCAGGCAGCGGGTGAAAGCCTCGTCGTCGAGGACGTAAAAAATAAGGACCCACTTCTGATACTTAGAGACGTCTTACTAGTTCACAGTAACGAGGAGGTTCTAAGAGCTCTCCGCAACCAGAACAGGGAGATTTTCGACGGCCTCGACGACAGGATGGTGATTAAATATAGAAGAAGAGCGCGAAACCCGCACAGCGGCCACATAGTGATAAGCGTCTCACCCAAGATCTGGAGAAAGGCTACTGAGATCGGCAAACTAAGAGTGGACCTGCAGAGGGTGAGAGTCGAAGATCAGTCTCCCCTAGTGCAGTGCACCCGGTGCCTTGGGTACGGGCACGGCCGGAGGTTCTGCAAGGAGCCTGCCGACCTGTGCAGTCACTGTGGAGGACCTCATTTGAGACACGAGTGTGCTGAACGTTTGGTGGATGTACCCCCGTCGTGCCGAAACTGCGAGCGCGCGAAACTGGGCACAACAAATCACAACGCCTTTAGCGTAGAGTGTCCAGTGCGCAGAAAATGGGACAGACTAGCCCGAGCCGCCATAGCATACTGCTAAGGTTGTACCGGGCAAAACCTGTCATAAAATCGTACAATCCAATCTCCAAAGGAGCCGACTGGCTACCGATGAACTCCTGCTGGAGGCCTCAAGGAGACAGATCTCCGTTGCGCTGCTCCAGGAACCCTATACGGGTAGCATTGGAAGGGTTAAGAGCCATCAAGGGGTTAGGATCTTCCAAGCCATTAAGACAGGGGAGGGTAATGTGAAGGCGGCAGTTGCCGTATTCAACAAAGACGTCGACATAGTGCAGTACCCGAAACTCACCACAAATAACATCGCTGTGGTGGGTATCAGAACAAGAGCTTGGAAGATTACACTAGTCTCCTATTATTTCGAACCGAACGAACCCCTAGCTCCATACTTGGAGCAGCTGGAAAGAATCAAACGCGAGACGGGGCCTGGAAAGTTATTTATCGGGGGGGATGCAAACGCAAAGAGTATATGGTGGGGCAGCCCCAAAGGAGACTCCAGAGGGGAGCAAATGCGTGCAGCGTTGGAGGAGCTGGGCCTCCATATACTGAATGCAGGAGACATCCCTACCTTTGACACTATCAGAGGAGGGAGAAGGTACTGCAGCCATGTGGACGTGACGGCATGCACCGAGGACATGCTCTGCCTGGTGGATGGATGGCGCGTTGAAGAAGGTTTTACGAGCGCAGACCACAATGCCATACTGGTTGACATAAGGCTAGAAAGATCGAAAGGAATGGACATCAGCAGGACCACTCGCAAATTTAACACTAAAAAAGCAAATTGGGGTCAGTTTCATGAGAAACTGACTCAATTTAAACAGGAAATTAACTATACAGTAGAGTCAATAGAAAATATAAATAACAAAAAAGAACTAGATATAGCAATACAGACATTTGAGAATTTAATAGACAAGGCCTGCAAAGAAACCATTCCTACAAAGAAAACAAACGAAAAACTTACCATGCCATGGTGGTCCGAAGAACTTGCCGCCATGAAGAAGGAGCTCGCCACCAGGAAGAGGCGAATCAGGAGCGCAGCACCAATCCGCAGAGAGTTTGTAGTAGGCCGGTACCTGGAACAAAAGGAAAACTATAGATTAGCAGAGCTGAAGGCTCGGGTGGATAGCTGGAAGGGGTTTTGCGAGAAACAGGATAGGGAAGGGGTATGGGAAGGCATTTACAGGGTTATAGGGAGAACAGCAAGTAGGGAGGAAGATCTACCATTGGAACAGAACGGCGCAGCCTTAAACGCCGAAGAGTCAGCTAAGCTGCTGGCAGAAACCTTCTATCCAGAGGATAGAGTAGAGGACGACACAGAAACACACAAAACGACAAGGAGGAGGGCGGAGAGTGTAAACGCTGGAAACTGCGATGGACAGCAAGATCCGCCATTCACTCTCAATGAACTCAATAAAGCCGTTAAGGCCTTTAATCCCAAAAAGGCACCGGGAGTGGATGGTTTCACAGCGGATATCTGCAACCATGCAATTAGCAATGAACCGCAACTCTTCTTAGGTCTCATAAACAAATGCTTCTCTCAGCACTACTTCCCGAAAGTTTGGAAAGAGGCAACAGTTGTAGTGCTGAGAAAGCCAGGAAAAGAGAATTATACGGCCCCAAAATCGTACAGGCCGATTGGGCTTTTGCCTGTACTAGGAAAAACCTTCGAAAGAATGGTAATGGCTCGCTTAAGGCACCACCTGCTACCGGCGATAAGTACTCGTCAATATGGATTTATGCCCCAGAGGAGCTGCGAGGACGCCCTCTATACCCTGATGCACCACATCCGTTCAAAGCTAAAAGAAAAGAAAATTGTTACTTTGGTGTCTCTGGATATTGAGGGGGCCTTTGATAGCGCATGGTGGCCTGCCATCAGAGTCCGATTGGCAGAGGAAAAGTGTCCGAAGTGTCTTAGACGAGTCATAGACAGCTACCTTAGTGAGAGAAGCGTCCGAGTTAGATATGCGGGCAAAGAATATAAAAGGAACACAAGCAAAGGCTGCGTTCAAGGGTCCATAGGAGGCCCGCTCCTGTGGAACCTCTTGCTAGATCCCCTACTCAAGGGATTAGAAAAGTGTAAGAACTACGTCCAGGCGTTTGCTGATGACGTGGTCCTTGTGTTCGATGGAGAAACAGCTCTGGAAATAGAGAGACGTGCCAATGCCGCCCTCGAGTATGTTGCGGCGTGGGGTGTCGAAAATAAACTGAAATTTGCACCGCAGAAAACTAACGCAATGACATTAACGCGGAAGTTAAAGTTCGACACCCCGCGCCTAAGCATGGGCGGGGTCGACATTGGTATGTCCAAGGAAATAAAAATATTAGGACTCACCATCGACAACAAACTAACATTTAACACACACATCACAAACACCTGCAGGAAGGCTCTGAACGTTTACAAACAACTATCAAGAGCAGCAAAGGTGAGCTGGGGACTTCACCCCAGTATAACTAAGATCATTTATACGGCCACCATCGAGCCGATTGTTCTGTACGCCGCGAGTGCCTGGGCACCGGCTGTGGAGAAGCTGGGAGCGCGGGGAAGTCTAGGTGCTGTGCAACGCGGGTTCGCCCAAAAGCTGTGTGGGGCCTACCGCACGGTCTCCCTAAACTCGGCACTTGTGTTGGCCGGGATACTTCCTCTCGACCTCCGTGTAAGAGAGGCGGCTTCGCTGTACGAAGCTAAAAGAGGAGTATCCCGGCCAGCACTGGGGGGGGCGGAGGTTGAGCGAATGGCCCTAGCAAAGGATGATCCTCATCCCGCAGAACATATCGACCTGGAGTTCGCCAGTCTGGTGAACGAGGAACAATACAATATACAAAATCATCTAGACGTGAGAATTTTCACCGACGGCAGTAAGATTGAGGGCAGGGTTGGGGCTGCACTATCCATATGGAATAGCGAGACCGAAACCAAGGCCCTCAAACTTGCATTACCGTCCTACTGCACCGTTTACCAGGCTGAGCTCCTGGCCATATGCGAAGCGACTCGACGGATCTCTGACTGGGACGCCAAAGGTCCGGGCGGAGACGTCAAACCGGATGTAAAGGTGGTCCGACAACGTCTCCACCTCCTCGATGACACGCCAGTCTAGGACTCGGCGTGCCAGTGCAGGGCTCGCAAAAGTCAGGTCGACTATTGACCCACCCTGCTGACGCACGCACGTGTGCGCGACACCCTGGTTCAGAACGAGCAGGCCTTGTTCCACGGCCCACTCCTCGAGCACCCCACCCCTTACGTCCGTAGCCGGGGAACCCCAAGCCGTGGATTTGGCATTGAAGTCCCCGAGGACGAGAACTGGGTGAGGTTGACATCGAGTGACGACGGTACCCAAAATGTTGAGGAAGTCCTCAAAGTCAGCGAGAGACCGGTTGGGGGAGAAATATACGGCCACAACGGCCATCTCACCGAGACGCGCTGCAACACAGCCCCGTTCCCTCGAGATGGTGTTGAGGGACGGGGCTCCGGCAGCCGCAGACGACACAATGGTGACCGAGCCGTCCAGGTCACCCACCCAGTCATACCGGGGGGGGATGAAATACGGCTCGGCCACAACAGCAACACTGATTTGCCACTGCGCCATGGTCTGCAGGAGAAGATCCTGAGCCCTGGCGCAGTGGTTAATATTCACTTGGAGGAAACGTAGATGGGCCATTATTGAAGGTCCATTTCCGTTTCCTCCACTGGAGAGCGTGGCGCAACCGAGGCAGCCACGTTGGCCTTTTTGAGAGCCTCACCCGCCGGGGCCTTGCCCCTTGGCGGCTTAACTGCCGGCGCGACACAGGCTTTCGTACCTAGCCTATGTTCTGCCGGCTTACCTGCAACAGAGCAAAGCGCGCAGCGGGGAGTCTCCGTGCACGTGCCCGCCTTATGCCCTGCTTGACCGCAGCGATAGCAGCAATCGCTGCGGTTGACCTGGGACGTGCACTGCACTCCCAAGTGCCCAGTTGCAAGGCATCTATAGCACCTTGCTGGTCTATCCTTGAGCAGTTTTACTTGGGCCGACACCCAACCTACCAACAGCCGCTTGCCGTCAGCAACCTTTTGGGCCGCCGCCACGGGACATGACACGACGACTGTGCCCATACCGTGCCGACCCGTCCGAATCGTGCCCGCACGGACTAGTGCAGGGGCACAGTCGCCCGCCTTGGCGACGGCGTCGACTACTTCTTGGGCCACGACGGAGTCGTCGAGGCCTGACAAGCGAAGGTCTGCGGTCTTAGTGGGCCTGGTTACGCGGACATCATCCTCCGGGAATAGCTCCCGGAGTTTATCCGCGAGGGTGTCTGCCTTTGCGCCTGCAGTGGTGCCGGGGATTTCTAAAAGGCGTGCACCAGTTTGGGTGGGCTTACATCGTAAGCCCGATAGAATTCCAAGGTCCCGGGGGTTAATTTCAGTTTTCGCCTTCGCAAGAAGCTCGGCGTACGTGGCGCCCCTCTGGATGGCTGCCGGCTGCAGCGTAAGCACTACTGCTGCCGACCGAGGGACGCGGAGCTTAGCTGCTTTAAGCTGCTTAGCAGCTTTTTGTTTCGCACGCCGAGCCTTCTTCTTGGCCGCCCGTTTGGCCTTCTTCTTTGCTCCGACAGTTTCCCATTCACCCCCACTGGGCTTAGGAACTGCCGGAGCGGCGATTTCAGCCGGAGCGGCTTGCGAAGGCGCACTTTTCTTCTTTGCGCCAGAACTTCCTACCCCCGAGACCTTTTTAGGTTTGGAGGTGGTGGCAGCACCAGCAGGTTTGGAGGTGCCAGCGCTGGCTGGTTGAGAGACGACAGCCGCAAACGTCTTTGCCGCCGGAGGAGGGGGGGCCGCTCTAGGTCGGTCCGCTGCCAAGGGCGGGCGGAGGAGCCGGCCCTCCAGCACAGAGAACCTGGCATTGAAACTTGCCAGTTCCCTCTGTACTAAGAGAGCCAGCTCTGACTCCGCGACAGGTTCAGTGGCCGGGGTTTTTCCTGCCATCGGGCGCTCCCGGCTCAACTTCTGCATATCCGCCCTCAAGAGCTCTTGTTCCTCTCGGAGCTCCTTGACCTGAGCGGCCAGGCGGGCATTCTCCCTCTGCAGTCGCTTGGCCTCCCCAGTGACGGTGCGGTTCATTAGGGCCTCGGCCGCATCGGCGATGGTGGTTGCGGCGTCCTTCAGCCCCTTCTGGCTGGTGCCTTTCAAATTCTTTGAGGCGCGGGCAATGGTGCGTATGGCGTCGACTGCTTCCGCCATACGCGCCTTAAGCGCCAGTTCCACAGGAGAGGGCCAAGGACAGACCCCTGTGGAACACCAGTTGAAATGGTCCTGCGCCCGACGCCGCCTTCTCGGTCCTCGTACAGGACACACCTCCTCTCGAGGTAGTCTGCCACTAGCAGCCTCAGGTATTCGGGCACTCCATGAAATCGGAGCGCCTCCCTGATGCTGCCGAATGGCAGACTATTAAAAGCGTTGGCGATGTCCAAAGACACCGCCAACAGCACCTCGCCGTTTACTACGGCTTCCTCGGTCGCAGCCCTAAGCGCCATAATAGCGTCGACCGTCGAGCGCCCAGCACGAAAGCCATACTGGGCGTCCGACAGGTCAGGACCGACCTCGTTTAGGTGCCGGACGATGCGGGCAGCGAGAATCCTCTCCAGCAACTTCCCCGCCTCGTCCAGCAACACAATTGGCCTATAGGCCGCGACCGAGTCCGGGGCCCTCCCCGGCTTCGGTAGGAGAACCAGCTTCCCCACTTTCCAGGTCTCAGGGAACCTTCCAGATGCCAGACAGGCATCGAAAAGGCCCCTGAGGCGGTCCCCCATGTGGTCGAGGATCCGGGCTAGCACTCGGGCAGGAATCCCGTCCGGCCCGGGGGCGGTGTTCTTAGAGCGGACTCTGAGAACAGCCGCCCCTAATTCCGCCTCCGTGACAGGTGGCACCTCTTCGGCCTCCCGGACTTCGGCCCTAGTAGGTACCATCGCCGGGGGCGTGTGCTCTGCCTGTGGCGGGAACAGACCCTCGATCACTTTCGTGAGGAAGCTGGGCTGAAGGGACTCGGTGAGGGGGGGACCCTGCGCGCGGAGCTTATTCAGCGCTGCGCGGTAGGGGCGACCCCAGGGGTCACGATCCAGTCCCTCCAGCATCTCCGTCCTGGAGCGCTCCTTGGCGCGGCAGATGGCCAGCTTGAACGCCTCTACCGCAGTGCGATAGGCCTCGTACAGCCGGCCTTCCCCATCGCGGTTTCGCCGTCGGCTGCGGGTATAGGACCTTCGGGCACGAATACAGGCCGCACGAAGGTCTGCCAGATCTTGGGACCACCAGTAGACCTCCCTCTTTGGAGGCCGACGTCGGACTCGAGGCATGGCGGCATCGCAGATTTGCGTAAACGCATCCTGGATGCGACCAGCCTCGGCATCCACTCCCTCCGAGGGAGGTGATGAGGACAGCCATGAGTGAACAATGGCCGCCTCCGCCAGTAGTTCCCTATCTAGCCTACCCACAGCCCACCGCGGAAATTGGGGAATTCTGCCCGCCGCATGACCCCTGCTGGTGTCCTGGGGATTCCGGGAGAGCTTTACTCGGATATAGAGGTGATCCGAGAGAGTCTCAACCTCCTCCAGGACGCACCAGCTCCTCACTCGCGCAGTGACAGCGGGGGTTGCGAACGTAAGGTCCACAATCGACCACCCCCGCTGTCGGACACACGTGTTGGCGGCACCTCTGTTAAGAATACAGAGGCCCACCGCGTTGGCCCACTCCTCGACCGCTTTGCCACGGGCGTCTGTCCTGGGGGACCCCCATGCCTCGGACTTCGCGTTGAAGTCCCCCAGTACCAAGACGCGGCTTGATGCTAAACGCCGCATCGAGACCTCCAGGGATGCCAAAGAGATCTCGAAATCGACCAGACTCCGGTTGGGGGAGAAGTACACCCCAAAAAGTAATATGCCCCCCCAATCAGCGGCGACGTATCCCGGGCCCTTGTCTCTAACCGACAAGGGTGGGGAACGCGGCGCCGTGGAGCTGACGATTGCCACGGAACCGTCCCGATCACCTGCCCAGTTTGGGCGGGGAGGAACATAATAGGGCTCCGCAGCTACAGCCACATCTATCGACCACTCGGCTATGGATTGCAGAAAGAGGTCCTGCGCACGGGCCGAATGGTTGACGCCAGTGGGGCCTAGATCAGCCACACCGACACCCTCCCGCGCCTTTTTGAAGACGGCCGCGTATGTAAGGCCACGCTCTGCTGCCTCCGGTGATAGCGTTATAACAACGGCGGCTGACTTGGGTGGCTGAAGGCTCCCAGGCTTCCTCCCGTTGTTATTGGCAGCTTTGGCAGCTCTGCGCTTCTTTTTCTGCTCCCTTCTTTTTTGGCGGCGGGCCTCCTTTTTATCCCCAGCTATGCGCCAGGCCTCATTACAGGACGCAGAGGGACCGGGCGCATTACCGCCCACCGGCGCACCTGGAGTAGATGCATTGGCCCGCTGAGGTCCTCGCTGAGGAAGGGGTGGGAAGTCTCTCTGAGACTGGGAAGGGATGTTGGAAGGCCCCTTTTTCCCACTGGGAGCACGGTTTGACACTGGCGTAGAAGCCGCAGTGGCAAAGCTGCGACCGCCAGAGCTGAAGGAACGCACCGGAATCGGGCGCCTGTCAGCGGCAAGAGGCGGTCGGAGACGCGGCTCTGGAGGCAGTCTTGCCTCTATGCTCTCCAAGCGTGTGCTGATCATGGTCCCAACCGAGACCATGACCTGCCTCATCTGCGCGTCGCTCAACGTCGGGGAGGACGGGGGATGATCCTCCTCTCTCTGCCGAGTCGGCTCCAGACTGGTACGCGGCGATAAAAGCTGCGCCTTCAGCCGACCGAGCTCGGCGCGGAGTTCTGCAACCTCGACCATTAGTTTCTCGTTGGCCGCCTGCAGATGCCTTGTCTCATCACAGGCTGACCTTGACGCGAGTGTTTCCACCGCCGTCTGAAGGTTCGCAGCAGCCGTCTTAAGGGCACGCACGAATGTGCCCTTGAGGTGCGTACTCTTTGTAGCCACCTCAACGATGACGGCCACTGAGTCGCCCGCGGACCGACACAACTCAGCAGCCGATTCGGGGCTTTGGCTTGGTGCCAGTTCTCGGAGCCGAGCCGCGTTCTCCTCCGCGACACGCTCTCCCTCCTCACGGGTGCGGGCTACCTGGTCCCGTTTATTAAATGCCGTAGAACCTGGCGCAGGTCTCAGAAGCCGAGACTTCCGCCCCCTACATGAAGCCGGCGACCGGCTTTTTCTTTTTCGGGCTTGCTGTCTCCCACCGGCAGAACACAGCACACTCGTCAGGGTAGAGTCTTCGGACTCTGAAATCAAGCTCATGGAGCTTCTGCGACTCCCAGCGGGTGTCGACGCCCGTGAGGAGACAACAAGAGGGCACACAGAACTAGGCGTGCGTGCAACCTGCTCCTCCGACAATAGCGTTAACGCCACCGGTGGTGACGTCACGCTCTCCGGACACACAAAGATGGGCGAGTGTGTCCCCTCCTCCAGCTGCGATGAGGTACCGGGTTCAACACCCTGACCACATGGTAAAGAGTCAACCAGGTCCTGGTCGACTCTCCTCATCCTCCACAACAACGCATCCTCCACATCCTCCACAACAACGTCTTTTTTTTTTTTGGTTTGGTTTGGTTCCATATTAGTCCCACGAGTAGCGGTGAAATAAACGGTCAACCCAGGCAGAGAACCGCTTACCCGGGCAAGCCTACAATTTGTAACCCATGGGGAGGTCGGCCGGTATCCCCCTGGGAACTCCCTTGCGACAGGCTACCCTCCTGTCATGCATCCCCTGGCCGCAGTCAAAACACGGGATTAGGGGTAATTTTTTATAGAGGTTTTCTTCCTCGCGGCCCCCACCTTGAGAGGTGGCGGCCCTCGTCTCCGACGCCTACGGGTCGGTCTACGAGTTTGGCCGATCGGCGGTCTGTGCCAGATGGACACCGTCGCCCTAGTGGCCACTGCCAGGCTTTGCAGCCCAAAAGTAGCCCCAACGCTGGGTCCTCTTAGCTTCGCCGTGGATCGTGAGATCCACGGCTACTAAGCCCCCCCGCCACGGCAAGGCGGGACACCCCGGGGGGGAACCTAACCTAACCTAACCTTTTTTTTTTTTTTACGTGGTAAAAATGCGTTACGCATACCACCCACCTGGGCGTCGGTGAGTGGTTATGTCGGACTCACCGGTCTCACAGGCACGGAGACCGGCATACCGACTAAAAAGCCACGGTGTTCCTTCAGACGACCTATCGCCGGGGACACGAGGACGCTTGCGCATTCTTCCGCATCCCCGGCAGGTCACGGCTCGCCGACCCTGGCGAGCCCCGTCTGATTTGGAGGGCTTACTAGCCCTCCCTCACGAAAGGCGCGCACGGAACACCTGCGCGCCTTCCTCTCGGGCCTGCTGGCGACGACTGCCCAAGGTCGTCGCCCGCAGGCCGTCGCTCATGGTGGCCGGAGATCCTGGTCTCGCGCCCTCCGTCGCCCGTTGCGTCGACTGCGGGAGGGGAGGGTGGTTGTTATTTCCCTCTCCCTTTCCGCTAGCTCCTTGGCGAGCATCACCTCCTCGCAGAAGGAGGTGACGGAGTTCCAGGCAGCCCCGCTCCCAACCATGGCAAGTACCACGGAAGAGAGCGAGACGCTGCCCACCCCTATTGCTGCACCAAGGTCGCCGCGCTGCCCCGCCCACGCTGGACACTCCACCAGCGTGTGGACCGCCGTGTCCTCGGGGCAGTTCCCGCAGTGATGACACTCGGGCGTCTGCTCCCGGCCTATACGACACAGGTACTTCCCGAAGCATCCGTGCCCCGTCAGTACCTGCGTCAGCCGGAAAGTGAGGGCGCCGTGACGCCTCTCCAGCCACTCTTTGAGCACGGGACTTACCGCCGCAATTGCGGCGTGCCCGGCACTTGGTCGCACAAGTCGTGCTCCCCACTCCTCCACCATTATGGTGCGGAGCTGGGACCTCTGTGCCCCGACCTCTCGGGGCAGCGGAAGCAGGCCCTGCGCCAACGCATCCTCGCGCCAACAAAACATTGACGCAAGGACCTTTGCCTCCAGGTCCCAGGGGGGGGATCCGGCGAGGAGGCTCGCCGCCTCAAACGAGACCGTGCGGTACCCTCGGATAATCCTGACGGCCATTGCGCGCTGTGGTTTGCGCAGAGACGCAACGTTATCGGCCGCCAGGTTCCCGGCCCAAATGGGAGCTCCATATAGGGCCATTGACCGCACGATTCCCGCGTAGAGCCTCCGGCAGGAGGCGTTCGGACCCCCAAGATTGGGCAAGAGCCGCGAGAGAGCGCCCGCGGCGCCCATAAGTTTGGGGGCCAAACGACGGAAATGTTCCCTAAAGTTCCACCGGCTATCGAGGACAAGACCAAGGTATTTAAGTGTCGACTCGACGCCGATGCGAACACCTCCCACCATGATATGAGAGCCCGGAGGTGGTCCGTTTCGGGGGCCGTGAAAACACACGGCCTCCGACTTACTCAGAGCCACCTCGAGGCCCAACCGCCGGATCCTACTAACGACCTGTGCGACACCAGCCGTCGCTATTATTGAGGCGCGACGAAAATCCTTTCCGCGCGCCGTCACCAGGGTGTCGTCAGCATAACAAGTCACGACGACACCCGGGAGAAATACACCTCGTAACGCCCAGTCATATCCAATGTTCCACAGGAGCGGCCCCAGCACCGATCCCTGTGGAACACCGCACGACATGGGTCGCCGACCCCAACCGGCCTGACCCGGGTAGATCACCGCTCTATCACTAAGGTAAGCCCCGACGATGCGGCGGAGGTAGGTCGGCACTCGATGGTACGCGAGTGCCTCCCTTACGCAACTCCAAGGCAAGGTGTTAAACGCGTTGGCGATGTCGAGTGACACCGCCAGCACCACCTCGCCCCGGGAAAATGCTTCCTCCGCCAGGCTCCTCACACGCAGAATTGCGTGCACGGTGGAGCGCCCCTGGCGGAAACCATATTGGTTGTCCGCCAGATCCGGACCCACTGCACTTAGATGTGCGACGAGGCGGTCGGCAATGACTCTTTCGAAGAGTTTTGCCACCTCGTCCAGCAACACTATGGGCCGGTAGGCGGACGGAGAGTCCGCCGGGCGCCCCTCCTTTTTGAGGAGGACCATCTTACCGGTTTTCCACGACATCGGAAACCGGCCCTCCTCTAAGCAAGCACTGAGGAGTCCTAACAGTCGGGGCCCTAGCTCCTGAATTGCCAGGACCCACGCTCGGCCTGGAATGCCGTCGGGCCCTGGGGCGGTGTTCTTGGCTTTCAGCCGTTGCCGCGCTGACTGCAACTCCACCCGGGTCACTTCGGGCACGTCGTCGTTGTCCGCGTTGGAAGCCATGGAAGGCAGAACCATTGGCGGAGGAGGGTGCTCCGGCCTGTCAGGGAACAGAGCGACCACTACCTCCTCCAACAACTGGGGCTGGAGACTCTGGGACAGCGGGGGCGCCCAAGGGCGGAGTTTGCCCCTTACCATGCGGTATGGGCGTCCCCAGGGATCTCGGTCCAGAGTCGCCAGCAACTCTTCGCGGGCCTGAACCTTGGCCCGCTTGATTGCCAGTTGTAGGGCCTTCTTGGCCGCTCTATACACCTCGTATAGCTCTGCCTCCCTGGCCATAGCATCGGGAGGGCGGCGACGCCTTCTGCGGTACCTGGTGTACTGGCGACGGGCCACCACACAATCGCTCCGTAAATGAGCGATGTCTTCCGTCCACCAGTACACCTGGCGCCTCGCAGGTCTAGTGCGAACCCGAGGCATCGCCGCGTCGCATATTTGCGTCATCGCTTCCTGGAACCACTCGGCCTCCACCTCGATGTCGTCAGGCCTGTCCGGGGCTTCACCCCAGGCCTGAGCGATGGAGGCCTCCAGGAGCGCCTCCCGATCCAAATGTTTCAATGCCCAACGCGGACTGTTCCTACCAGGGGCCGCTCTGACTGGGACGCCAGAGGTCTGGGCGGAGACGTCAAACCGGATGTAAAGGTGGTCCGACAACGTCTCCACCTGCTCGATGACGCGCCAGTCTAGAACTCGGCGTGCCAGTGCAGGGCTCGCAAAAGTCAGGTCAACTATTGACCCGCCCTGCTGACGCACGCACGTGTGCGCGACACCCTGGTTCAGAACGAGCAGGCCTTGTTCCACGGCCCACTCCTCGAGCACCCCACCCCTTACGTCCGTAGCCGGGGAACCCCAAGCCGTGGATTTGGCATTGAAGTCCCCGAGGACGAGAACTGGGTGAGGTTGACATCGAGTGACGACGGTACCCAAAATGTTGAGGAAGTCCTCAAAGTCAGCGAGAGACCGGTTGGGGGAGAAATATACGGCCACAACGGCCATCTCACCGAGACGCGCTGCAACACAGCCCCGTTCCCTCGAGATGGTGTTGAGGGACGGGGCTCCGGCAGCCGCAGACGACACAATGGTGACCGAGCCGTCCAGGTCACCCACCCAGTCATCCCGAGGGGGGATGAAATACGGCTCGGCCACAACAGCAACACTGATTTGCCACTGCGCCATGGTCTGCAGGAGAAGATCCTGAGCCCTGGCGCAGTGGTTAATATTCACTTGGAGGAAACGTAGATGGGCCATTATTGAAGGTCCATTTCCGTTTCCTCCACTGGAGAGCGTGGCGCAACCGAGGCAGCCACGTTGGCCTTTTTGGGAGCCTCACCCACCGGGGCCTTGCCCTTTGGCGGCTTAACTGCCGGCGCGACACAGGCTTTCGTACCTAGCCTATGTTCTGCCGGCTTACCTGCTGCAGAGCAAAGCGCGCAGCGGGGAGTCTCCGTGCACGTGCCCGGCTTATGCCCTGCTTGACCGCAGCGATAGCAGCAATCGCTGCGGTTGACCTGGGACGTGCACTGCACTCCCAAGTGCCCAGTTGCAAGGCATCTATAGCACCTTGCTGGTCTATCCTTGAGCAGTTTTACTTGGGCCGACACCCAACCTACCAACAGCCGCTTGCCGTCAGCAACCTTTTGGGCCGCCGCCACGGGACATGACACGACGACTGTGCCCATACCGTGCCGACCCGTCCGAATCGTGCCCGCACGGACTAGTGCAGGGGCACAGTCGCCCGCCTTGGCGACGGCGTCGACTACTTCTTGGGCCACGACGGAGTCGTCGAGGCCTGACAAGCGAAGGTCTGCGGTCTTAGTGGGCCTGGTTACGCGGACATCATCCTCCGGGAATAGCTCCCGGAGTTTATCCGCGAGGGTGTCTGCCTTTGCGCCTGCAGTGGTGCCGGGGATTTCTAAAAGGCGTGCACCAGTTTGGGTGGGCTTACATCGTAAGCCCGATAGAATTCCAAGGTCCCGGGGGTTAATTTCAGTTTTCGCCTTCGCAAGAAGCTCGGCGTACGTGGCGCCCCTCTGGATAGCTGCCGGCTGCAGTGTAAGCACTACTGCTGCCGACCGAGGGACGCGGAGCTTAGCTGCTTTAAGCTGCTTAGCAGCTTTTTGTTTCGCACGCCGAGCCTTCTTCTTGGCCGCCCGTTTGGCCTTCTTCTTTGCTCCGACAGTTTCCCATTCACCCCCACTGGGCTTAGGGACTGCCGGAGCGGCGATTTCAGCCGGAGCGGCTTGCGAAGGCGCACTTTTCTTCTTTGCGCCAGAACTTCCTAACCCCGAGACCTTTTTAGGTTTGGAGGTGGTGGCAGCACCAGCAGGTTTGGAGGTGCCAGCGCTGGCTGGTTTAGAGACGACAGCCGCGAACGTCTTTGCCGCCGGAGGAGGGGGGGCCGCTCTAGGTCGGTCCGCTGCCAAGGGCGGGCGGAGGAGCCGGCCCTCCAGCACAGAGAACCTGGCATTGAAACTTGCCAGTTCTCTCTGTACTAAGAGAGCCAGCTCTGACTCCGCGACAGGTTCAGTGGCCGGGGTTTTTCCTGCCATTGAGCGCTCCCGGCTCAACTTCTGCATATCCGCCCTCAGGAGCTCTTGCTCCTCTCGGAGCTCCTTGACCTGAGCGGCCAGGCGGGCATTCTCCCTCTGCAGTCGCTTGGCCTCTCCAGTGACGGTGCGGTTCATCAGTGCCTCGGCCGCATCGGCGATGGTGGCTGCGGCGTCCTTCAGCCCCTTCTGGCTGGTGCCTTTCAAATTCTTTGAGGCGCGGGCAATGGTGCGTATGGCGTCGACTGCTTCCGCCATACGCGCCTTAAGCGCCACTGCCGACAGGCCCTCGACGTCGGTGTCTGAGGTGTCAGACAGGCGCGACACCGACACCCTCTTCGTTACTTCGGCGATCCGGCGTTCCGCCTCCGCCTCCGCCAACGCTCTATCGGCAGCACGCTGCGCCTCGGCCACCTCCTTGCGGGCCTTGTGTAGGCCCACGCACTTACCGTGCGTGAGTGCACCTTGGCCCTTACCCTTCTTTGGCTTGGCCAAAGATTTGGCCTCGTCTCCCGAGGCCGAGTCCGACCCCGGGTCCTTCGATGAACGTGGGCGCTTCAGCCACGATCTGAAGCCACTACCCACGCTCATCTCGCTCCTCACTGAAACGAGGCTGGACGTGTCGGAGTCCGACTGTCCAGCCCCGCCCTCCTCTGCACCCGGCTGGGTGCCAACACTCGGGCGCACAAAACTGGGCGTGCACGCCCTATCGAGAACCGGAAGGCGATCCAGCACCACTCGCGGAACCGCTTGTGGCGCTGATGCGCTCGAGCTCGACCTCGACTTTAACCTCATAGAGGTCCTGGTGACGACATCTTGGCCAGAAGGCAAAGAGTCGCCCTCCGAACCCGCACAGATGGGCGTGCGAGTCCCGTCTTCACAGGAGGGCACAAAACTGGGCGTGCGCCCTTCCTCTTCCAACTGAGAGTCAGCTGGGCGATGCACTGCATCGAGGCTCTTTTCCCCCACCACAAATACGTAGGGGGTGCGTCCCGTAGGACGGCCGGATCCGCCGGCTTGTGGAGACACTGTATTTTTAAAAGAAGCCATACTAAATTACTTTTTATTACCCAGGGTGAGCTCCCTGCTCCAGCCCTCCGCCTTACTACACTCACCCCGCAGCGAGCCGGCATACTTCGGGGTGAGGGACTGCTGACGACAGGATACCCCCCTGCCTCGCATCCCCTGGCCACAGTCGAGCACGGGATTAGGAGTGATTTTTTATAGAGGTTTTCTTCCTCGCGGCCCCCTCCTCGAGAGGAGGCGGCCCTCGTCCCCGACGCCTACGGGTCGGTCTACGAGTTGGCCGACTTACGGTCAGAGACCAGTTCGTCGCCCACGACAGCAGTGACAACGAGAGGACAGGCTGTCTTCTCATCGTCTGCCCAGCGAAAATACGCCGGGCCCGCCCTTGGGTAATTTTTTATAGAGGTTTTCTTCCTCGCGGCCCCCACCTCGGAAGGTGGCAGCCCTCGTCCCCGACGCCTACGGGTCGGTCTTACGAGATGGTACCGTTGCGTGCCCAGCGTATAGATACGACGGGCCCGCCCGCGGGTAATTTTTTATAGAGGTTTTCTACCTCGCAGCCCCCACCTCGCGAGAAGTGGCGGCCCTCGTCCCCGACACCAACGGGTCGGGTTTACGAGTGAGTTCCTCTTAGCTTCACCGTGGACGTCGGTCCACGTGGCTACTGAGCCCCCCCGCCACGGCAAGGCGAGAACTCTTTCGGGGGGGAACCTAACCTAACCTAACCTAACCTAACCTAACCTAACCTAACCTAACCTAACCTAACCTAACCTTTTTTTTTTTTTTTTTTTTTTTTTTTTCGAAGGGGAAATGCCTAACGCATACCACGCCGCAAGGGGTCATCGGCGTGGTTATGTGGGGCTCGCACCCACTAAAACCACCTTCGGCGGCCTTCCTCAGCGCCTTAACAGGGGACTCCGGGAACGCGGGTATGCTGCTCCGGTGTCCCACATTGCGCACGTCTCTTACGAGACACATCCCGGGGAGGGCAAGGTATGCGCCCTCCCATCGTCAGCCCGTGTCGTGCCGACACAGTGGACTGCGCCGCCACAGTCCGCTGTCTTCTCGGGACCGCAGTCAGAGGACCCTTCTCTGACCGCATATTAGTCCCAAGGTGTCACCCCGGCTAGCGGCGTCGTGGTCCGCCGCAGCGGGGTCGTCCTCCCACACCCCTCATCTGGCGTCCTGGTGCCACGTCCAGTCGCAGGTCCCACCTGCCGGAGACTGCTGGAGATGGCATTTCACGTAGGTAATTTTTTATAGAGGTTTTCTTCCTCGCAGCCCCACCTCGAGAGGTGACGAAGTAGGGCCCTCGTTCCGACCCAAACGGGTTGGTTTACGATTTGCCCCCCTGACTCAGCGTATTGCTACACCGAGCCCTTCCCAGCGAGCGGTGTCTCCTCACCGCCCCCTAGGGTCGCCTGCCCGTGCCTCTCATCCGGCGTCCTGCTGCCCCGTCCAGCTGAAGGTCTCCGACTACTGCCGGAGGGGACAGGTCACGTAGGTAATTTTTTATAGAGGTTTTCTTCCTCGCGGCCCCCACCTCAAGAGGTGGCAAGATGGCGGCCCTCGTTCCGACCCTACGGATCGGTTTACGATATGCTCCCCTGGCCCAGCGTATTGCTACGCCGGCCCCACCCCGGCTTGCGGCAAATCGCAACCGGGGTCGTCCTCCCGCACCTCATGTCTTTCATCCTGCCGCCCCGTCCAATGGTGAGGGGACGGGTCAAGTCGGTAATTTTTTAAAGAGGTTTTCTTCCTCGCAGCCCCCACCTCGAGAGGTAGCAAGATGGCGGCCCTCGTTCCGACACCTACGGGTCGGTTTACGATTTGCTCCCCGGCCTGGCGCATTGCTGCGCCGAGCCCACCCCGTCAAGCGGGGTTGTCCTCCCGCACCTCACATCTTTCGTCCTGCCGCCGTCGCCCAGTGGTCGAAGCTGGACGGGCGGGTCACGTAAGGTTATTTTTTATAGAGGTTATTCTTCCTCGCAGCCACCACCTTGAGAGGTTGCAAAGTGGCGGCCCTCGCTCCGACGCCTACGGGTCGGTTTACGATATACTCCCCTGGCCCGGCGTATTGCTACGCCGGCCCCACCTCACGTCTTTCATCCTGCCGCCCCGTCCAATGGTGAGACCGGAACCACTTAAAGGAGGGGACGGGTCAAGTCGGTAATTTTTTAAAGAGGTTTTCTTCCTCGCGGCCGCCACCTCGAGAGGTGGCAAGATGGCGGCCCTCGTTCCGACACCTAAGGGTCGGTTTACGATTTGCTCCCCGGCTCTGCGCATTGCTGCGCCGAGCCCACCCCGTCAAGCAGGGTCGTCCTCCCGCACCTCACATCTTTCGTCCTGCCGCCGTCGCCCAGTGGTCGAAGCTGAACGGGCGGGTCACGTAAGGTTATTTTTTATAGAGGTTATTCTTCCTCGCAGCCACCACCTTGAGAGGTTGCAAAGTGGCGGCCCTCGCTCCGACGCCTACGGGTCGGTTTACGATTTACTCCCCTGGCCCGGCGTATTGCTACGCCGGCCCCACCTCACGTCTTTCATCCTGCCGCCCCGTCCAATGGTGAGACCGGCACCACTTAAAGGAGGGGACGGGTCAAGTCGGTAATTTTTTAAAGAGGTTTTCTTCCTCGCGGCCCCCACCTCGAGAGGTGCAAGATGGCGGCCCTCGTTCCGACACCAATGGGTCGGTTTACGATTTGCTCCCCGGCCCGGCGCATCGCTGCACCGAGCCCACCCCGTCGTCCGACACCCGGGGTCATCCTCCCGCACCTCACATCTTTCGTCCTGCCGCCGTCGCCCAGTGGTCGAAGCTGAACGGGCGGGTCACGTAAGGTAATTTTTAATAGAGGTTATTCTTCCTCGCAGCCACCACCTTGAGAGGTAGCAAAGTGGCGGCCCTCGCTCCGACGCCTGCGGGTCGGTTTACGATTTACTCCTACTGCCCCTAGGGCTCATCCCGGGTAATTTTTTATAGAGGTTTTCTTCCTCGCAGCCCCCACCCCGGAAGGTGGCAGCCCTCGTCTCCGACACCAATGGGTCGGCCTTACGAGTTCATCCCGTTGCTTGCCCAGCGTATTGCTACGCCGGGCCCGCCCGCGGTTAATTTTTTATAGAGGTTTTCTTCCTCTCAGCCCCCACCTCGCGAAAGGTGGCGGCCCTCGTTCCCTACGCCTACGGGTAAGGTTTACGAGAGAGTTCCTCTTAGCTTCACCGTGGATGTCGGTCCACGTGGCTACTGAGCCCCCCCGCCACGACAAGGCGAGAACTCTTTCGGGGGGGAACCTAACCTAACCTAACCTAACCTAACCTAACCTTTTTTTTTTTTTTTTTTTTTTTACGAAGGGGAAATGCCTAACGCATACCACGCCGCAAGGGGTCATCGGCGTGGTTATGTGGGGCTCGCACCCACTAAAACCACCTTCGGCGGCCTTCCTCAGCGCCTTAACAGGGGACTCCGGGAACGCGGGTATGCTGCTCCGGTGTCCCCCATTGCGCACGTCTCTTACGAGACACATCCCGGGGAGGGCAAGGTATGCGCCCTCCCATCGTCAGCCCGTGTCGTGCCGACACAGCGGACTGCGCCGCCACAGTCCGCTGTCTTCTCGGGACCGCAGTCAGAGGACCCTTCTCTGACCGCATATTAGTCCCAAGGTGTCACCCTGGCTAGCGGCGTCGTGGTCCGCCGCCGCGGGGTCGTCCTCCCACACCCCTCATCTGGCGTCCTGGTGCCACGTCCAGTCGCAGGTCCCACCTGCCGGAGACTGCTGGAGATGGCATTTCACGTAGGTAATTTTTTATAGAGGTTTTCTTCCTCGCAGCCCCACCTCGAGAGGTGACGAAGTAGGGCCCTCGTTCCGACCCAAACGGGTTGGTTTACGATTTGCCCCCCTGGCTCAGCGTATTGCTACACCGAGCCCTTCCCAGCGAGCGGTGTCTCCCTCACCGCCCCCTAGGGTCGCCTGCCCGTGCCTCTCATCCGGTGTCCTGCTGCCCCGTCCAGCTGAAGGTCTCCGACTACTGCCGGAGGGGACAGGTCACGTAGGTAATTTTTTATAGAGGTTTTCTTCCTCGCGGCCCCCACCTCAAGAGGTGGCAAGATGGCGGCCCTCGTTCCGACCCTACGGATCGGTTTACGATATGCTCCCCTGGCCCAGCGTATTGCTACGCCGGCCCCACCCCGGCTTGCGGCAAATCGCAACCGGGGTCGTCCTCCCGCACCTCACGTCTTTCATCCTGCCGCCCCGTCCAATGGTGAGACCGGAACCACTTAAAGGAGGGGACGGGTCAAGTCGGTAATTTTTTAAAGAGGTTTTCTTCCTCGCAGCCCCCACCTCGAGAGGTAGCAAGATGGCGGCCCTCGTTCCGACACCTACGGGTCGGTTTACGATTTGCTCCCCGGCCTGGCGCATTGCTGCGCCGAGCCCACCCCGTCAAGCGGGGTTGTCCTCCCGCACCTCACATCTTTCGTCCTGCCGCCGTCGCCCAGTGGTCGAAGCTGGACGGGCGGGTCACGTAAGGTAATTTTTTATAGAGGTTATTCTTCCTCGCAGCCACCACCTTGAGAGGTTGCAAAGTGGCGGCCCTCGCTCCGACGCCTACGGGTCGGTTTACGATGTACTCCCCTGGCCCGGCGTATTGCTACGCCGGCCCCGCCTCACGTCTTTCATCCTGCCGCCCCGTCCAATGGTGAGACCGGAACCACTTAAAGGAGGGGACGGGTCAAGTCGGTAATTTTTTAAAGAGGTTTTCTTCCTCGCGGCCGCCACCTCGAGAGGTGGCAAGATGGCGGCCCTCGTTCCGACACCTAAGGGTCGGTTTACGATTTGCTCCCCGGCTCTGCGCATTGCTGCGCCGAGCCCACCCCGTCAAGCAGGGTCGTCCTCCCGCACCTCGCATCTTTCGTCCTGCCGCCGTCGCCCAGTGGTCGAAGCTGAACGGGCGGGTCACGTAAGGTTATTTTTTATAGAGGTTATTCTTCCTCGCAGCCACCACCTTGAGAGGTTGCAAAGTGGCGGCCCTCGCTCCGACGCCTACGGGACGGTTTACGATATACTTCCCTGGCCCGGCGTATTGCTACGCCGGCCCCACCTCACGTCTTTCATCCTGCCGCCCCGTCCAATGGTGAGACCGGCACCACTTAAAGGAGGGGACGGGTCAAGTCGGTAATTTTTTAAAGAGGTTTTCTTCCTCGCGGCCCCCACCTCGAGAGGTGCAAGATGGCGGCCCTCGTTCCGACACCAATGGGTCGGTTTACGATTTGCTCCCCGGCCCGGCGCATCGCTGCACCGAGCCCACCCCGTCGTCCGACACCCGGGGTCATCATCCCGCACCTCACATCTTTCGTCCTGCCGCCGTCGCCCAGTGGTCGAAGCTGAACGGGCGGGTCACGTAAGGTAATTTTTTATAGAGGTTATTCTTCCTCGCAGCCACCACCTTGAGAGGTAGCAAAGTGGCAGCCCTCGCTCCGACGCCTGCGGGTCGGTTTACGATTTACTCCTACTGCCCCTAGGGCTCATCCCGGGTAATTTTTTATAGAGGTTTTCTTCCTCGCAGCCCCCACCCCGGAAGGTGGCAGCCCTCGTCTCCGACACCAATGGGTCGGCCTTACGAGTTCATCCCGTTGCTTGCCCAGCGTATTGCTACGCCGGGCCCGCCCGCGGGTAATTTTTTATAGAGGTTTTCTTCCTCTCAGCCCCCACCTCGCGAAAGGTGGCGGCCCTCGTTCCCTACGCCTACGGGTAAGGTTTACGAGTGAGTTCCTCTTAGCTTCACCGTGGATGTCGGTCCACGTGGCTACTGAGCCCCCCCGCCACGACAAGGCGAGAACTCTTTCGGGGGGGAAACCTAACCTAACCTAACCTAACCTAACCTAACCTAACCGGGGACTATTGTCAAGCCTTCGCCGATGATATAGTCCTCGTCTTCCACGGTGACACCGCACTTGAAATCCAGAAACAGGCAAATGCGACCCTCGCCCGCGTTCAGCAGTGGGGAGTCAAGAACAAGTTAAAGTTCGCGCCACACAAAACTAGCGCCATGGTAATAACAAGAAAACTAAAATATGACTCCCCCCTGCTGAGCATGGGTGGGGTTGGAATTGCTCTGTCAAAGGAGATCAAAGTTCTCGGTGTCACCATAGACAGTGGCCTCACATTCAACACCCACGTTGGCATGGCATGTAAAAAGGCCATTAATATGCACAAACAACTGTCCAGAACAGCTAAAATCAGTTGGGGTCTCCATCCGGAGGTTATCCGAACAATATACAGCGCCGTGGTGGAGCCCATCATTATGTATGCGGCTAGTGCATGGGCCACAGCCACTAAGAAACTCGGCATTAAAAAACAATTAGGTGTAGTACAAAGGGGTTTTGCGCAAAAAATCTGCAGGGCCTACCGCACGGTCTCGTTAAACTCAGCCCTGGTGCTCGCTGGACTGCTACCACTTGACCTCCGTATCCAGGAGGTCGCAGCCCTGTACGAGGCAAAGCGAGGAATGCTACCGGGGAGTTTGCGAGACTGTGCAGTTGAGAGAAGAGTCGCTTACACGAGCACGCCACACCCAGCGGACCAGATGTGCTTGCGATTCCAGTGCCTGATATTTGAAGACGACGTACCAAGTCAACAAGATCGTGACGTATGTATATTTACGGATGGCAGCAAAATTGAGGGAAAAGTGGGAGCCGCACTCTCCATGTGGAAAAGTGCGGCCGAAATCAAGACCCACAAGCTCAAGCTGTCATCCTATTGTACGGTGTATCAGGCGGAGTTGCTGGCCATCTGGAAAGCAATGGTGTACATTACCGAGCGTACCGAGACCACCTTCGGCGTGTATAGTGACTCTCGCTCCTCATTAGAGGCCGTCTGCAACTACGGCTCCTCCCACCCGCTCGTCCATAAAATCAGGCTCAACCTGAAACTGGCACTCACCCAGGGCAAAGATGTTTCCTTGTTCTGGGTGAAAGCGCATGCTGGCCTGATGGGAAATGAGCGGGCGGACGTACTGGCAAAACAGGCAGCGCAGACCCTGAAAACAGCCCCCCACTACAGCTGTTGTCCGGTTTCATTCGTCAAGCGACATATCCGTGGAGAGTCGATTGACGAATGGAATCGAAGATATAGAGCGGAGGAAACAGCATCAACAACAAAACTGTTTCTGCCAGATGCGGAACGGGCGTACAAACTAGTTAAGAAGGTGGAACTGTCTGCCGGGATGACACAGGTACTGACGGGGCACGGTGGCTTCTCCGCATACTTGCACCGCTTCAAGTGTAAGGAGAATCCATCGTACATCTGTGCGCCTGGCGTCCCGGAGACTGTGATTCACCTGCTTTTGGAATGCCCGGTGTTTGGTTACCAAAGGATGGAGACGGAAAGAAGAATGGAAAAGGTCCTAGAAATAAAAGAGCTACCTGGCATACTGTCTGATAAACAAAATAGGAAAGTTTTCATACAGTACTGCCAGCAAATCACTAGTATAGTAAATAACAGAAATAGAAAATAAATAAGAATGTCGACTGCGTAATTTTACAATTACGTAGCAGAACATCGCAGCAAAATAGTAAATTAACAAATAGAGTAGTATTTAAAAAGTTAAGTAAAAGTTTATGGGTATAAAAGATATAAAGAAAATACAACACACACAAAACACCTACACAAATCACAAACACCTGCAAGACATTTAGCTGGTCACTTAATATCTTACTACAAGCATACCGCCGTGTCTCATGTCAGAGTTCATTCTGCCAAGTGGAACAGATATGGAATGTAAGCACCTATATACAAGGCGTAACCTATTTTATACTATTTATTTATTTATTTATTTATTTATTTATTGGCAAACCAACTAAATACATACATGGCATTTACATGAAACATAATAATAAACAATGTGTCTCGCATGCATCTAAATTAAAGGAAAGCACAGCAGTGTCTTAAACTATAAAAAGTTAAATAGAGGTAACAAGGTTAGCGTGATATTATTCCAATACAGATACAATGTTGTGCAAAAAGAGTTATTTCATGTTATTATAAATAAAAACATATAATAAAGCTATATTAGAAAATAAGTAAAATGTATAAGTAAGAAGTATAGCATATAAGATCAATTGCTAAGCCTGGAGGCAATCTTGCCTCCAGGCTGCTCAGGCGTACGCTAATCATGGTCCCCACCGAGTCCATTACTTGTCGTAGCTGTGCGTCGCTTAATGGTGGTGGGGAGGAGCGGACTTGCTCCTCTGCCTGTGCCGGCACCGGACTGAACCGTGGTGTCAGAGCTTGCGCCTTTAGGCGGTTTAGCTCGACACGAAGGTCGGCAACCTCGCTGGCCAAGAGGTCATTAGTGGCCTGTAGACGCTTGGTCTCTTCACACGTTGAGCGGGAAGCAAGCGTCTCTACTGCCACCCTTAGGTTGGCAGCCGCCGTTTTGAGTGCCCGCACAAACGTACCCTTCAGGAAATAATTAAAAAAAAACCTAACCTAACCTAACATGCAAGTGTTAGATTTGGTAAAAGCTTATATACCACAATAGTGTGGAGAAATACAACTAGATAAACATTTAATGTTAAGACAATTGAATTTTGAGGTTATTAATAATAAATTATGGATATATTTTAATATATACTTGGTTATGTACTATAACTTGTATCAAGTAGCATAAGCAATAGCAAATAGGATGTAAATAAAAGCAAGAACATCTGTTATAAGTCATTTATATTTATAGCATTGTAGAATCAATGACTTTCAGTTAATTTATCTACTGCTAGTTCGCTAACATCGAGCCATGAGAAGAACTAGCAAGAAACTCATGGCAGGTAGTTACAATTATAATTACATCTTTATAAATTACCATTATGGTCATGGTAATAAACAATATAATACAATATATATTACACAATATGATTTATACACAATTACAACAGCAGTTAATAAGCAACTTATTAAAGGTAGGTACTTAACTTATATCCTGTAGACAACGTATGTTCAGTACTGCAGCTCAAAATGGAATGACCGATGTTCAAATCGGCACAGTATTTATATCATACCATCTGACAGTTTATTTAGAGGTTAATCAAACTAAATATTAACTATCTACCTATCAAATTACATATTTAGGTCTGGAATAGTTTCCATAATATTCAAATAATAATAAACATGATTTTAAATAGTTATTCTAATATTTATGAACAATAATAAAACACGACTTTGTTCACAAAATAACCTCACTTTAGTCTAATCTATAAAGTGATTTATAAACCATACATTTATAATTGTTTGTACCTAATATTCATTAAAATCATAGTATACGTTACAACATATATATGTAATGCATCAAATTAACTTTAAATAGACAAAAATGTGCAATGATTAAGTGAAAATAGGTTAACTAAATAACAATATTCTAACACAAGCATATTCCCAGAGTTATAAACTCTCGGCTAAGTACATAAATATGTGGTACTTTCTGAAGGTACGTATATCAACGTTTGAAATATAATAAGATTGGTTTGATCTCACCATCATGTTTATTGACCAAATCGCGTCAATATAACGTCACGTCGCTTTGCCGCAAATCTACGATGCTCTGCCGCAGATCCATAAACATAAAACCGTCACTGTTGCAGCTGCCGCCCGCAGCCCACGGCGACTGTCACTGTGACGTCGTCGATAACGCTCACTCACTCGAGTCACAAGGTAGTGATTCGTGATCAAGATGAGCGACGACGTTCTTCTAATGATATAACTCGATCTAGAATTAGTTGCATTTAATCGGTTAATACGTAGCTAAGAGGGCTGTCTCGTTTACGGGTAGCTTAGATTGGTGACAAGAACACGAATCACGGTTCACTGTTCCGTTAGAACGCGGTTCACTGTTCCTAGAACAACTACAACTTTACACCTACGCATTAGCGTGGCACGGTGTATTGTAATAGCTTACTAAACAGAATTGAACAATAAGCCCAAAGCTTAATAACTTACTAATGTGGATACAGACTCCAGACTTCATTATTTCTAACAGTATATTATTTTATTTTTACTACTAACAAACATTAGTTTTTAAGTATTTTGGAATCTTACACTATGGAATCTGGTCTGAAATAAATGATTATTATTAAAATCGCTTCGACTTTTGTAGATAATGGAATGATCGATATTGTCATTGTTTGCATCAATTAGGTAGGTATATTCTAGTTATTTCTAGGTAAAGTAAGTACCTACACATTTATTGTTGTTTTGCGATTAATTAAAGATTTTTTTTTAAATATTCGAGTTAGGTAGGTACCTACATATAAATTTATTTTCATAAAATACAGTGCATACCGGTAGTACCTAACTAATCTATGATAACGGTAATGCGCGGTATCATGTCACTCGTAGAATATTCGAGTCGTTCGCGGCCCGGCCCATAATATTGTGTCTACCCGGTCTACCCTAATATACATATTAATCTATGATTGTGTCGGTCCGTCCATCTGTCGCCAGTCGCCAGACGAAGCGCGAATGTGCGCGAGATTTCTCGAAGTCAGCCGATATTACATGAACACGTTCCGAGTGAGCGAGTTTGTGTTGCCAGTCTCGTGTTCCAATTGCCACTTATTGTGTCGTTACAATTTTTTGATTCTTTATTTAATAAGTCATAAGGGTAAGGTTTATGTAAGTAGGTTACGATTCAATACTTAAGCAGATGTGAGGTATTTCATTGTTTAAATACTTAAAAAAGTGTTTTGAAACAAACTAACAAGCAATATTAGGTTACCGTAATAAACATAATGTAGAGCAGTAATATCATTGGTATTTTGCACATTCATTTAATTGGCGTACTATTTCACAGAAATCTTTAATAGGTAGGCAAATGGTAACGCTGCATAATCAGGTAGGTAGATAGGGGTTATATCACAGAAATAGGTAGATCCTTACCTATTTATTTCTGTGATATACCTATATAGATAGATTCAGGTAGGTAACTGGCGTATTCATAACTATAGTCTTCATAAGTGTGATTCTTTTTTTTTATACTACCAAGGTGACAAACAAGCATACGGCCCGCCTGATGGTAAGCAGTTACCGTAGCCTATGGACGTTTGCAACACCAGGGGTGTCACTCACGCGTTGCCGACCCTTTAAAAACCTTATAACTCCTTTCTTGAAGAACCCCATGCTATAGTCTTTTGGAAAAACCTCGGCAGGGAGCTCATTCCACAGCCTAATCGTACGTGGTAAGAAATTCCTCTGGAATCTTACGGTACGGCAAGTTTGAGGTGCAAGGATGTGAGGATGAACTCCCTGTCGGTGGCGAGAGGTGCGTTGATAAAATGTGGCCGTGGGCATCATCTCGAATAATTCCTCAGAACACAGCCCATTGTACAGGCGGTAGAACACACACAAGGAGGCGAAGTCTCTCCTTAGACTTAGTGGATCAATACCGCCTATGAGCTTGGGATCGTCAACAATTCTCACAGCGCGTCTTTGGATAGAATCAAAGGGTCCAAGCTGGTATCCAGGTGCTCCCGCCCAAAGGTGGCAGCAGTACTCCATGTGGGGCCGGACTTGCGCTTTGTAGAGCAGCAGTCTTTGACCCGCGGTGAAGTACCACTTTGCCCTGTTGAGCACACCTAGCTTTCTAGATGCCAGCTTAGCCTTGTCTTCCAAGTGATGTCGGAACTGGACGTCACTAGAGATGTCGACGCCGAGGATCCCAATGCTCTTGGATATTGTAAGAGCTGTGTCTTGGAATTGTGGAGCCATAGCATTACTCATGTTTTAGCAAAATAAATAATTTGAATTTGAATAGCAAATGGGGCTTTCTTAGCGGTGAACGCGCAAACTTGTGTCTTACTGGCTTAAATTGGACTAAATTTAGTCGTCCCCAATCAAAGACTCTGGAAAGAGTGCTACTGATTTCAGACACAAGTTTTTCGCGACTTTCATCAACAATGGAACGAGGGATATTTGCGCGGCCTGTGTAAAAAGTGTCCCCGGTGCTGTCATCCGCATAACAATGAATGTTGTCCGTAGACAACATATCATTTATATGTAGAAGAAACAACGTCGGAGACAGCACAGAGCCTTGCGGTACGCCAGCATTGATGTCCAGGCGATCCGAGCAACAACCGTCAACGACAGTTTGTATGCTTCTGCTGGACAAAAAGCTGGCAATCCATTCGCATAATCCCTCGGGGAGTCCGTATGATGGCAGCTTCGACAGAAGACTCCGGTGCCAGACCCGATCGAACGCCTTAGCTATATCTAGGCTAACCGCCAACGCCTCACCTTGACTCTCGATGGCTAGAGCCCAGCGGTGCGTGAGATACACCAGAAGGGTGATCTTCTGGTGTATCTCACGCACCGCTGGGTCGAGCGACTGTGGCGAAAGCCGTATTGTCGGTCGCTGATTAACTCGTGATCCTCTAGGTATCCCAAGAGCCGCCGGTTTATAATTCGCTCCATCACCTTCGAGAGTAGGGAGGTTATAGCTATAGGCCTGTAATTCGTTGGGTCTGATCTATCGCCCTTTTTGGGCACTGGATGCACATTGGCGGTCTTCCACGAAGACGGAACTCGCCTTCTGTTGTACGAGAGTCCGAAAAGACGCGTTAATACAGGACATAACTCAGGGGCACACTGCTTTAGCACCACTGCCGGTATGCCGTCTGGCCCACTCGACTTATGAACGTCAAGAGATAGCAACTCCCGCCGGACCTCACGCTGTGTTATGCTGATTTCCAGCATGGCGATACCACACCACGGAATCGAGGGCGGTACGGTTTCTCTGTCGTTCAAAGTCGAGTTAGAGGCAAAGAGAGCACCCAAAAGATCGGCTTTCTCCTTTGCACTATAGGCCAAATTATTGTCCGGCTTCCGTAGTGGGGGCAAGGACGACCGACAAAAGTTTCCCTCGGCAGCCTTCGCAAGCGACCAGAAAGCACGACTCCCAGAGGGATGGCTTGCTAGCCGTTCACCAATTCTGCCGACGAATTCGAATTTGGCCCTGGCAATTACTCTTTTACTGGCCCTCGAGGCAGCATTTAGTTTGCGTTTCACATCAGAGATGTTGGGGTCCTTTTGAACTCGAGCCGCAGTCCAAGCCTTGTAGGCATTGGATTCTGTAAGCTAAACTAATTTTGAGTTTGAGTAAGTAGGTTAACCTATTTAAAATAGGTAAAAGTTTGAGGTGGTTCTTAATATCTATCTACCTAGGTAGCACTATTTTTTTAAACGTCTCTTTTTTTCATATTACATTTCGTTCACGTGAAAAGAGAAATCCGATGTTTAAAGTTCATTTTAAATATTCTAAGATCCTTGCTTGGAAATCTTTTATCTTTGCAAGATATTGTGTGATGTTGCGCTAGGGATGCGCGTGAGTTATGATTTGCAAGTATTGATATTAGATCAGACCGAATTTTATTTTTAATTGTGTAGATGCTAGTATGGTTGTATAAGGCTGCTATAAAAAAAGTCTTTTGGTTTTTCACGATACTGCCTTTAATAATTATACTGCCTTTAATAAAATAACATATACGAAAGTTTCACTCAACTTCCTTTAATTTCTAAAGACATTATTAATCATACGCCTCGGCACTAGCAGTCACATATAAATATGACTGATTTTCTTTCTTTAATCCTTTTTTTGTATCCTATTTCTCAGTATCCATGGTATATTTCACTCCGCTTTATTAAGATAAATAGGGACTAGAGTACCTATACATTTTTAGGGTATATAAATTTATAGGTACAAAATTAATGATATATTTGTTTATTTCGCGTCACTTTATAACATTTATTTTTGGTCACGTATTTGTGTCGTTGGCAAACGAAATCTGACCCTGTAGGACAGATATCGTTTGTCACGTATACATGACTTTGGCGGTCAGCGTTTACACAACTCGAACTTCGACGAAGCTCGAAAGTTTGTCAGAATGTGTGGATGTTTGTAAGTCCTTCACGCAAAAAACTACTAACATATTTTAAGGAAAATTTAAAATGTTGGACTGAACATAACAATAATTTTGTTTTAAACTAATTCGACCGTAGCTATTAACAACGTTGGATCTACAAAAACGCTACTTTACAGTACGGGCTAATAAAGTTTTGAACTTGCACCAAATTGACAATTCGCCATATATTTAAACCAAATTTCGCATAGTACCATAGTTTTAAATGCTAGTAAAGGTCATTGTGTAAAAAATAAAAAAAATATATAGGAAATGCTATAAAAAGCAGATGTTACACTGTTAACCGAAACAGATACTAATAAATTCGTCGGAAGTGTCATATCCTACAATGTTTTACGTACTATGAAAGTCGAAAGTGTCACATCCTACAATGTTACTTGAAATTCAGCTATGCTATTGTGTGGGAACTGTCATATCCTACAATTTTTCTCGATACGTAGTTACAAAATTATGTCGGTTGTTGGGTATGCTACACTTTATAGACCTTAAGCACTGCAAAAAAAGCTTGAGAAATTTTCTAATTGTTTTATTAATATTAAATTAAATGTAATTCTAAATGCCACCTTTGAATTGACTAATGTCTTACTAATATCAAGAGGCATTTATAGGATGGTATGGTATACATTCACATAATAATTGAACAAAAGCTGTCATAATATTATTATGGTCTCTACTTTACAGAATATCAAATTTTACTTAAGACTTACTTAATTTCGATATTATTTTTTATTTTTATTCCCATTTTTTAAAAAGACAACTCCGGCACTATAGAACAAGCTCTGTGTGTCGGGGGACTTTACAAACATACAATTAACGGACACAATTCTGTAAGTAAAAAGTTATTTTTTTTGGTTTAAATATCCACAATTTCTAGCTTTGGTTACAATTGTTAACTTCGAAATTATTATTATTTAAGAAAAAAATAACTCGTAGAACTTACTACTATTAACTGAAATCACTGTGTCTTAGATCACAAAATATTAGGTCTTTACCTATTAAATGGCCGTTTATTACAAAGAACTAACTAAAAACGGCAATTTTAAAAGTAAAAATCTATTAATTACTCGTACTACCATCTGCGAAGTACCTATAATAACTCAAACACTAACAACTAAAAAAACAATCTTTGCTTCATGAATTAAAGTGCTGAGATCACTGAAACAAATCGTACGTATTGTTATGTTATAATAACATAACAAGCAATACTTTCTAATTTTGGAAAGAGCCCATTTTATTATGATAACGAAAAAGTTTATATCATCATCATCATCTTAGCCAAAAGACATCCACTGCTAGACATAGGCCTCCCCCAAGGATTTTCACAACTCTCGATCCTGAGCCGACCTTGTCCACCGGTTGCCCGCAACCTTTACCAGGTCATCGGTCCACCTTGTTGGAAGTCTGCCCACGCTTCGTCTTCCACTTCGTGGTCGCCACTCTAGAACCTTTCTGCCCCAACGGCCATCAGTTCTGCGAGCTATGTGCCCGGCCCATTGCCACTTAATGGAGGCAATTCTTAGAGTTATGTTGGTTACTTTGGGTCTCCTACGGATCTCCTCATTTCTGATTCGATCTCGCAGGGAAACTCCAAGCATAGCTCTCTCCATTGCTCTTTGGGGAACTTTGAGCCTTCGCACGAGGCCCATAGTGAACGACCATGTCTCAGATCCGTATTATATCACTGAAAACACACACTGGCCAAAGACTTTCGTCTTAAGACAGAAAAGTTTATATAAAAATAGAAAATCTTAGGTTATTCTTAACAAAGCTTTTTCCATCAAGTCTTTGTATTTGTCTTTGCTGATAGGCAAAAGTCTATAAGCATTTTTCAGATCAAATTTATTCTCCAGTCGTTGCTAATTTTGCCTACCAGCTCATCCAAATCATATTTATATCGTATACGATTGTACTGTTCAGCACTCACTTAAATCCTTACTGTTGTCCAAACAACCTTTTCATTTGCTGTATTTTTGGTTCAGTTTTTATTAGCTAGCCAGTGGCGGATTTACAATTTTGCCGCTAGTAGGCTATTAAATTTTTGCCGCCCTTACTGACCTTTAAAATTCAATACGCTAATAGTTTAATTCACAATCATATTCATTACATTTACTCTGAAATTGCAACTTTATGATATACCTATTTCTATTGTCTTCATTACATCGGCTTTTGCCCGTTATTAGTATGATTGTGAATATAGTTGTGTCAGTTTCTAGATTATTTTTGCAACCCACGATTTAGTGTAGAGTATAAGTACTGTTGACCTAAAAACAGCAGCATGTATGTACTAATTATAAGGTGGGGAAAGGTATGCCTTAACCCGATAAATGTGCCCTCGAAATACGCATATCAATACGTACTCATTATAAATTGCAGGACGCATTACCCTGGTGACTTTCATTTGTTTTTGTCCCGCGCCGCAACCCAAAAACGACTACGCAAATTCATACGTACCTAGTAGAAAATAAATATTTAAATGTTGAAACATATCACACGTTAAATATCATTTTTATAGTTTAAAGTAATAAGTGCCCATTTAATTTGAAAACCTGGCCAAGTGCATGTCGGGTCACGCACAATGCGGACCAAGAATCCCAATAATGCGGACCAAGAATAAGGTAGGTAGGTACCTATCTATGGTTTCAGCATTCATGACTTCTCAAAACATAGGACAATGGTAACAATTTTAGTAAAGTATTGAAATAAGTCACATTAAAAGTCCGCCCGGCGGTTTTATTTTAAAATTTGGTAGGTATAAAATTAGGTATATGATACCTAATGTTCTTTTTCTTGATCATATGTACCTACCATAACATTAGATTAGGTTAGGCTAGAACTGCGTCTCCCGAATCTAATGTTATGGTAGGTACATCATCATTTTAATATGGTCAGGTATTTCTACTTCTACATATGATACAGACTACGAAAGTTACAAAAAAACCGATTTATTTCAACAATTCGTGTTTTTCTTTTATTTACGAAAATATACGGGCAATCATAATTATATAGAAAGGCTAGAGACAAAATCTCACAGTTACAGATTTCTTTGAATTCAAGAAAATTCAAGCCCCAATCTAATTTTAACTTATCCAATAACATTTTATAAGTTAATCGGCTATTACTCGTAAACCTGTGAAGTCTACTTAGCTGTGATAGTTATCCTTTTAATTTTGATCAATATACTACTACGGTGATTTTATTTCACATTTCCAAATACCACCATTTGGCCGGCAGAGGGGAGACTTGGCTCTAACAAAAATTAGCACTTAAGCTAAAGCATTAGGCTTTATTTATATGGCATTAGGATTTCACAAACGAATCTCTCAATCAAAAAACTGTCTTAACAAACCTACAATATTTTCAAAAGACCTATTTAACGATATCCAACACCATGGGGTAGTTGAGAAAAAAAATATACAGCCCCACTTTACATGTACAGGAGATGCCCTAAAAAAAATATTTTCAAGATTTTATTTTACCACTTTGTCGGCATGACTAATATGTATGTTTGTGCCAAATATCAGGTTTCTAGGACTAAGGGTCTCTGAGCTAAGCTGCGGACAGACGGACGGACATAACGAAACTATAAAGGTTCCTTGTTTACTTCGGAACCCTAATGGGTAAAAGTTACTAAATTCAAATTGTAATTAGTATTGAAACGCTATTGGAATATTTTAAAAATTCATGATCGCATAAGTACTATATATTACAGTGCGTTTAGTAATCTATACTAATATTATAAAGCTGAAGAGTTTGTTTGTTTGTTTGGTTGAACGCGCTAATCTCAGAAAGTACTGGTTCGATCGTTTTTCGTTCGAAATCTTTTTTTGTTGAATAGTGCATTTATCCAGGAAGGCTATAGGCTATATAACATCACGCTATGATCAATAGGAGCGGAGCAGTAGTGAGATATATTGCAAAATCGGGGAAATATACCTACGTTTCAAATTACGACGGGGACGAAGTCGCGGGCGACCCCTAGATATTTTATATAGCACAAAGAGAGCCGCATCCGAACGCAGAGCCGTCAAAATGCAATGCAACATCGATATTGTCGCAAAATCTCAAGGCCCCTAGTCTTTTATATACGGATTACGGACGTAAGAGTGTTCAGTATACTGTGCATTAAGTACTTATATTAAAATTTTAGTCACTTGTTTCTTTGTGTATATAATAAGTTTTTTTTTATTTATGTAAGATAAAAAAAATGGGCCGAATTTGCCGCCCCCTAAAATCTGCCGCCCTAGGCTCCAGCCTACTCAGCCTATTGGTAAATCCGCCACTGTAGCTAGCAAGTCTTTGAAGTTAAAAAAACTTTCTCCTGTTTTACTCATATACTATGTACAGATCATTTTTTAGTCTTAGCCCACTGAGCCAAGCAATACCACTCTTCAGAACACCAGATAGATTTACGGCCGCAGGATCTTTCGATTGTGGCGTGAACATTGTCACCCTCATTTTGTGTATTCTTTTCCAAAAAGCGATGAGAAACAGTAACTCCAAAGTTTTTGGCTACAAATAGGTGCAGTAAAAAAGCCATTCGATTGCTATTTTGACCCGCACAGTTGTTGGATCAAAATCGAAATTCTGAAAATGCCTTTTTCAACGTGATGTTGAATAAAATTCCCGAAGATCTCCGTTTTGCTATGCTTTCGTTCCACATGTAGCAAGTTCCTAATTTTGAGGCCAATTCGTAAACGACAAAGTTTTTGTAGTAAAGAACGCCAACATCACTATAGGGCGTTTCTAGTAGTTTTCGAAAATTAAACGTAGCTGTGATAGCACTTTTCTTTAAGTTAGCTTTTTGCTTATTGGCCTTCTTAAAATTTAGAGCTATATATTTACAACTCTGATGTTTAGCAAAGGCTATATTATCTTCTTCAGTATTATCTGTTTTTGTTTTGTATCAGTATTTTATCAGTAGAGCAAGATTAAAATATTTATTGACAATCACTCTGTATTTAGAACATGTCAATTGGAATAGGTGACGGCATGGGTGTTATATTAATAATTGTAGTTTCTTCACAGTCATTATTGGAAGAGCCGATTTTACAATTTAGATCTTCTGGTGGAATTGGTGACGGAATTATCGAAGTAGATGTCAAAACGGCAATGTCTGGAGTGACCGGTAATGATTCCGGGTAGCTTTTGAAGTCCAAACGTAGGTCTCATCGTCTAGCAGGTCTTGCATCTGTATAAGATCCTCATTAAAACCTTCGGGGAGTGGAGATTTTTCTTCTTAAATAAAAAAGATACCAAAATTATACAAAAAAACCTGCCGTCTACTAAACTAAACTGTCGGTATGTTTTGTATCAAAAACAATGTTAAGAAATTCTTGCAATAGCCTGAAGTCAGAAGACGGCAGTCGAATCACTTCTGTATCTCGGAGGCTTTCATGAACGTTGATATCAGTCTTTATTGTGAGTAAGTAAACCCGTGTGGTGAGATAAGAGTAATTAGACATTGAAAATATAGTACCTATTATTGAAAACGTCACATGAGACAAGAAAAAATAAGCCAAGTCTCCCTTAACTTTGCAATATATGCCATATCCGACCTAAATTATATCACTGTTTACAAATAATAAAGTCGATACTAACACATCCAACAACAAAATCTAGTAATGTACGATTAAAAAAGTCGATATTGCCATATCTGACAAATGATTTCAAAATAAGAACGTTTAACAATGTCAGTAGTACCATATCCGACAAAAACGTGTAAGAAAGGAACAAGTAACAAAGTCGGTAGGTAGTACCATATCCGATAGAAATGTATGAACTAAAAGCGCATAATATTGTAGAATGTGGTACTTCCGACACAAACAATAAAATAATAATGAGTTAACCATGTAGGATCTGAGACATACTACAATTTTTACCGTTTAATCCTGAATTTAACATTTTTATAGCAATTTTAAGGTATTTTGATATAAGACTACCGTAAAATACGTTTTCTGTATAGTTTTGGAGTTAAACTAATTTAAAAGTATTTTTTACTTACTTTTCTTCTTTTGCGGGAACGAGTTGGGACACCATGACTGGGAGTAACTTCTGATTTAGCAAGAATCTTTTGAGCTGTGACATCATTTTGTACTAAATCTAACATACGCCTAAATCGAGACATTCATGATTATACTAAATACTGCACTATTTACGTAAAACATTTAAATAAAAATATGACACACGCGCGTGCAGTCGTCCGATTAACGATGAACGAAATGGCACATCCGCACGGTTCGCGGGCGCCCTTGCCCTGCGAACAGCGTAGTAACATACCTACCTACATAATTAATCGGACGCTCTTAAATAATCCGACTTTATTAATCTAGAAAAACTGTGATAGCCATTATTTAGAAATTTGAAACTTTGCGAGGTCATAGCTATAAATATTTTGAGACCTTTGGTGCAATAAAACGAAAATCGCCAAAATGTAGTTCCAACTTTCTTAATAGCTACAGTCGAATTGTTCACTTCGGCTAACGCCTACGCCTTATGATATATGGCAATGTGAATAGTCTTTTTGGCACATCTTCTTAAAATTGTGACCTAAATCAGACATTTTATTTATAGGTTTATCTTAAATATCATGCTGTATGGTGGCGGTGGCCGAGTGGGCAAGTAACAAAATTCCACGCAAGAGGTGCAAGTTTAATCCCGGGCAGTATCAATGTGAGTTTCACTTTGTGAAGTTTATATGTAGGTACTAATCAAATGATTTACCATCTGCTAACGGTGAAGGAAAAAATCGTGTGGAAACCCACATGTTTGAGAAGAAATTCTAAATACATAATTGTTTATTCCTAATGTTACGAGCTAAAGATAAAGCCAAAGTCAAAAGTCGCAAAAGGCTTCGTACATACGAAGCCTTTTGTGACTTTTGACTTTGGCTTTGATTGATTAATTGGTAACACTGTCCCTACTTGGTTTGACTGACATGTCTGACATCTCATCTTAGAATTTATAAACAAAGACGAAGCTTAGGATTTTATAATATTTCAGATATTATGTATCAGCCAAGGACAAAGTGTATAATACTGTAACTTATTTATCTAATTAGTGTAACATCTCTGAGTATTTATTCTCTATCGTTCGTAATTTCGTATCTTCTTGAGATTCTTTAGCATGTGTTTTTGTTTGAACTTTGAATCCCAGCTATTTTCCTAATGTTTATCTTAGCTGTATAATAAAAAACTATAGCTAGGTACTTATAGATTAAATAATAGGTATGTACCGTCCTTATTTTTTACCAACATCGTGTGTGCAAAATACATATATATCTTGTTTACATATTGCAGACGCTAGTTATGTAAATTACCTTCATTTTGTAATAAATAAAAATCTTTTAACTTTCCTATTTTGTTCATGGCTCATAAAAGTAGTACCATTATCTACTTATTGGTGAAACCATAAATAGCTATTCATTTTAGGTACTATATTTTTGCATTTCTCATATTAGTTTTATTTTCAGTATCTTCAGAAACCTGAGCAGTTAGTTCAACACAATATGATAATGTAATGTCTTATAAAAAGAAGTATGATTAATGTAAGGTTGCAAGCAGTGGTGATCACCACTTGATAAACAAGTGTTCAACAGTTAAACATAAATCATTGTGACTGAACAAGGCAATCACAAATTTCACCACAAAAGGTACTTGTGTGTTTGAAGTCTAAGATCCATATATTAGTGTGTTACTTGTTGCTCAGTGTGTGTTCAAAGAAAGATTAACAACTGTATTTCAGATAGCGTGGGTTAGTACCCATGCTATGTGAAATAGTTGGTCGGGAGGTTTAACATAGATAAATATCAATGAAAATTATAGATGACTAGCTGTTGCCCGCGGCTCCGCCCGCGTTGATGTCGGTTATCGCTGCAAAAAGTAGCCTATGTGTTATTCCAGACCATAATCTATCTTTGTGCCAAATTTCGTCAAGATCGGTTTAGTAGTTTTTATGTGAAAGATTAACAAACATCCATCCATCCATTCTTACAAACTTTCACATTTATAATATTAGTAAGGATTAAATTTAAACCTTTGGGTTGAATGTTCTAGGCTGAATAATCAATTAGCTTATTGGTTGTGTTAAATATTTATAAAATGTTAAATATTGCAGTTTCCATGATATGTGAAATACACTATAATATATATGTATAATAATATGTTAACCCTAGATAGCTAACATTTCCAAAATCACCATTAAAGCTTTATGTGATTTGACAATAGCACAGATAATATAATACTAGTACAGATACCCCATCCCATACAAAGAGTGGTACCGTACTATTTCTGGCTAACCTGGGGGCTAAACTTTTACTACCTGATACTAGATGTCAGTATCCAATACAGTCATGTAGTGTCGGATTTATAAAACCTCTTGATTGTAAAAAAATCGTAATGAAAGAACAGCATCAAACTACAAGAAAAATATAGTTTCAGCTATGGCCGAAACTGAGGTCGGAGTCGCAGATGCCGAAGAGATCCTCGAAGCGCCGGGGGTCGAGGCGAGCACGAACACGGACGAGGCGGAGAGTCTCACGAGCGCACAGCGAGCCCGCATCGAGCGCAACCGCCTGCGAGCGCGCACCTTGCGCGACGCTCGTCTCGCGCACCGCCCTCCCACGTGAGTGTCGTCGGGGCCCGCGGCCGCCTCGCCGCGCTCCCGTGCCGGACCACTAAGCAGCTAGCTCTCGTGCGCGCAGGGACGGCGGCGGCGCGCGCCCGCCGGCGCCGGACTCCGGCGGCGGCTTCCTGCTGGAGGAGGACGCGCCCGCGGCGGAGGCGCCGCGGCCCCGCGCCCGCCCCGCGCCGGTCGTCGACCCCGCCGCGCGGCCGCGCTGCGCGGAGTGCGAGCGCGACTTCGCCGCGTCGTACCTGTTCGACTCGTTCGAGCACCCCGTGTGCGACGAGTGCCGCGACGACGCGGACGCGCACGCGCTGGTGACGCGCACCGAGGCCAAGAGCCTGTACCTGCTGAAGGACTGCGACCTGGACGCGCGCGCGCCGCCGCTGCGCTGCGTGCGGCGGCGCAACCCGCACGGCGCGCGCCTGGGCGACATGCGCCTGTACCTGCGGCCGCAGGTGGAGGCGCGCGCGCTCGCCTGCTGGGGCTCGGAGGAGGCGCTGGAGCGCGAGCGCGCGCGGCGGGACGAGGCGCGCGCGCGCACCAAGCACAAGCAGGCCGCGCGGCGCCTGCGCGCGCTGCGCATGGACGTGCGCTCGAGCCTGTTCGACCGCACGCACGCCGCGCACGCGCACGCGTTCGGCGCCGAGCGGTACGACGCCGAGGCCGACGCGTACTCGCGCACCTGCGCCGAGTGCGGACACGTCGAGTCTTACGAGAAGATGTAGTCCTCAGATTTAAACGAGCACCGATATTTTGCATGTATAAAAGTCGTAAGTCCGAGTCGATGAAATAAAAAATGTTCTTAAAAGATTTTTTTTTTCTCGTTAGGCAGTTAGCTATTTGAATCAAATGAAATTCTCTAGACGAGGGTAGGCGTGAAGTGGGTGTTGTGTTTCATCCGGTGTTATAGGCAGCAAGCAACAAAGCTATTGCCCTATACAGAGCAAGGTAGCGAGGTTAAGGATTTTATAAATTGAGTGCTAACGCTGATGTATCTTTTTAACCGACTTCAAAAAAGGAGGAGGTTCTGTACTAGATTCTCAAAATTCTATTTTTATTTTAAAGAATACCTGTTCTTGAGGTTCTCCTTCTTATCTTATCTAATTTAAGACCTGATGATAAAATCCTAGGGAAATCGAGGGCAACCTTCAAATGTTATAGGAACCTATTAACAATGTTTTTATTTCAAACCAAATATAATTGTCTTTGAGGAATCTGGTAAGTAATATACATTAAAAATAATTGTGACGAAATCTCCTTTTTTCTAAATTCAGCTAACAATCCAATTAGGAAACAAGTGACAGCTTTTATACATAGGTACTTATATAAAACTGTTTATCGTTGGTTACAATCTCCACTCTCCACGTACCTATAATGCTAAGGGGGGCCGTTTTAACGAACACGTTATGATTGTTTTTAATATCAGCATCAGTTGCTGCTGCGGATATTAAAAACAATGTTGATATTCGCAACAACCTTGGTCGCAATAATGTCATTTGATATAGAGTTTTTCGAATCGATGTGTTTTCGAAAAAGGTACCAGTCGTCAAACAATTCGAAATAGCGTGCGTCGCAATAATGTCATTCGAAACTTCATATCACTCACTTTATTTATTTATTAGTTGTAGCCCCATATAGCTAGCATATCTAGTTTCGGAGTTACCTATATTTATTGAAAATGGACAAAATTTTGACCAGTTAATCGCTTGTTTCAATCATATAGATCATAGTTGTGATATGAAAATTAATTAAATGTTGAACACGTTGAACGCCACGACGCCACACATGACAGCAGACACAAATAATGATTGGGTAATTTAAAAAGTATGAATAAAGAAAAAGTATTATTAATATGTACGTAAACATTATTAGCAAGATTATTGAAGCCAAGACGAACGAACGGATTTTGATGATTTTTTTTTGTTTGAAAGCTGGCATGATCGAGATGGTTCAAAGCTATAATCTTGAAGATCTGTTCAGGAGTTTGAAGGCTATCAGCGCGGATGACGGGATTTTACTAGCTGCTACATGTCAATTCATTTGAAATTGGTTTACCTACAATTATTTCGATGGAATTTCCATATGGTAATCTTGAGTTGATCCTGCAGCATCAAGTAGTCTGCGGGATATCCAATTCATCAGCAATTAACATCGTGTTTGGGCTCATTAGAATAGTCTTAATAAGTAGGCGCTATGCAAATAATGATCGGGTATCTTTATAATATGACTATGATTTTTTCTGTGCCAATCTGCAATCAGTTGTGACTTTTAGCAGGCTTGATCTGTGTTAATTCAGTAATATGGCAGGAAGATCGCGGCTTCAGTGAGTCATCTACTCTATTAGATTGTAAAGTCCTCGACGTTAAAAAGACTATAATATTATGTCTTTTCTTTTCAGTCTCTTTTTTATACTAGGTACTTGGGTGGCAAACAAGTATATGGTCCACATGATGTTAAGCAGTTACCCTGGCTTATGGACACTTGCAATACCAGAGATATCGCTTGCGTGTTGCCGACCAATTTTTTGACACCGGTCCACCAATTTATTGACATAGAATATTACTGGGATAGAAAACTGTAGATCTATACTCACACACAAGTACCTACACCGTTGTGTTTTATAAACTTGGAATATACCTACTGATTACGCCAATAGCCAAGGAGAACGAAGTTGGAACGTAGAAACTCATATGCGAGATTCTGCGTTGCAATATTGAAGCCTCCACAGGCAGATGGTCGTTTTTATTCGGCCAACTATCCGGAGGCGCCTTACAGACAATAAAATAACATGTTAACATGCGCCTAAAAATTGTTCATCTGACTATATTTATCTAAAACTAGCTCCCGCCCGGTTGCCCGTTCTAAAGGTCGCGGGCAACCGATGGACAAGGTCAGCTCAGGACCGAATGATGTGGAAGACCTTGGGGGAGGCCTATATCCAGCAGTGGACGTCTTATGGCTGAGATGAGAGCTCCCGCCCGCGTGTACAACCCCACAAATACATATTCTTTTCAGGAAAATAGAAGTCTCTTTCAGTGCTATACCACTTTGTCAATTTGCAATAGCGTCAAGAACTTAGATACCTATACTTATAGATAAATCCTTATCCTAGGGCCCCCAGCTGCAAAGTCAGCCGTAAACTTTTTCCCTCTGCGGGATCCTTGCGAAGATTACGGCACTTTCTTCCAATTACTACCAAGACTGCATTATCTTCCCATTCTCGACTATGCCGACGTCAACTTCTGCATAAGATTCATATTTGGTTTACGCAAATATATGATTAGGTACGTCTCACAATATCGGAATATGCTCAAGTGGCTTTCTATTCGACTTCGACGAAATACTCATCATTCTCTCGCTACTCTACAACATCCTACTTAATCCTTCTAACTCCTCTTATTTAAAAGAACGTTTTCAGTTCTTTAATGACTCACATGAGGTCCCTGAGATCATCGTAACCCTAAGGCTGGCAATACAAATTCTATGACAAATCCTTACAGTATCTACATGCTGCACGTTTGTGGAATACATTGCCAGTCGCTATAAGGCGAGCTCAGACCATTACTACTTTTTTTTAAATGGTATGGTAACATTTCCTCTCAACGAGACATTGTATTAGTTTTATTTATATTCTTCTTTCTCTGTATTTGTAATAAACCATTAGTAGTGGTAGTATTTATGTATTACATTATTTGTATGTAACTATGTTATTTGTATGTGTGAGTGTATGTATTTATTTTTATATTGATATACTAGTGGACCTGGCAGACGTCGTCCTGCCGGAAAAAGCTGAAATACCGACAGCAGCGCCACCTACCGGGTCCAATTGTGAATCTAAACCATCCAGGGCCCTACCCGAACACACACACAAAATTTCATCAAAATCGGTCCACCCACCCGTCTAGGAGGAGTTCAGTCACATACACACGCACACAAGAAATATATATATTAAGATTATGATAAGTACCTAATGTTTAGTAATTAGGTATTCATTTGCACCTAATTGTTTTCAACTATCTCGTTTCCTTATTAAAACTACCACAAAACCCTCCCACTTTTCTTTATTTTATTTTCTGTCCGTCCAAAGGTTGACTGTAAGAAATTGTTTTTTAGCTATGTTTTTATCAAAATGTAATTGGTTTACAATAAAGAGTATTCTATTCTATACCAGAGCCTCTAGACAAGTGGCATAAGCGATAGTCGAATCGAAAAGTCAACAAAGAAAATGTATGGGATTTGACGTAAGTTTACGACATTAAATCGTAGACTCACGTCAAATTCAATACATTTTATTTTTTGACTTTTCGATTCGACTATCGCTTATGCCACTTGTCTAGAGGCTCAGACTTTCTTGCTATACAGCCGTTTTGGCGTGATTGAGTAACAAACAAATATCCATTCATCCAAATTTTCACTATGTTTGAAGATGGCGCATAAGTAAGTCACGGCCGACAACACGGTACCTTACGGGTTGACAGTGCCACGCACAAGTAACTAGGTACCTACCTACAATACCTAGGTACTCAAGTCGACGCTAAACGATACGAGTAATTAAAAACATACGATTTAACGTAATGAAATAAACAAATGCTGTTTCAATAAAAGATATTTTTACAATTCTTAAGAGTTAAATAAATGTTAAATCTAGAACAAAGTGTTAGACAGATTTCAAGTCTTCTGGTAGATCGTTCTTGGGATGTTTGTTTTCAAAATGCTGTTTGTAGGTCTTAGGGTCTGGCATCTGCGCCTGCAACCAAACCGTCATACTAAACTCAATAACACTGGTCATTGCTTGTCACTGGTTATCATTAGGTACATGTCAACATTCACAGTACAGCTACATAGCTTATTATTATATTTGCATAACACTTCGATGGAATACTTATACAATAGATGCACGGTCTCATACAAAAACAACCACGAATAGTGGGGCCTTGTACAGATGACGTTATATAATAATATAGTAAATAGTTTGACCAAGAGCCGTCAATGTACAACGTCGTTAGCGTGTTGCTTGGTGCACTAACAAGGTGTACCTACTAACAACACGACGTGAGTGAGCGGACGTGAACACAGCGCGCAACACACGCATTTGAAAATAAACCTATATATGTTACATGTTACTAATAAAAGTACGAAGTAGTTTAATTATTAACTATACAATAACTATGTTATAATTATAGAAATTCGACACTTCAGCTTGTTTAGTGCTTATAGTTTTTACATTTTTGACTGCACATATTTTAGGCACCGTGAAACGTCACACTGCGTGCGAAGCGACTAAGAACTAATCTGTGCCCCCAAATTGATTATAGCCCAGTTGAGTTGGTGCCGTTATTCGAGCGGCGATCGTGCATCTATTGTATATTTGATTGAAGGCATCTATTGTATACTGATATATTTTCACAAACAGCTATTTCGGTGCCCGTACAACCTTAATCTTTATAACATACCTACTACTATTCTGTGTATGTGGTCAAACGGCTTGTTATCGTGCTAAAAACATATGTATATTATGTTACCTTGCACACAGCACACACGTGGACAAGGGCCTTTTGGGCAGCTTTTTTCTGGTCAGTGGCACTGTGTCCCTGCTGCTTCTTCATCTTGGAAGCTTTTTCTGCAGCTTTTGCCTGTGATTGAATTTTCTGTTGCCCACGAGCCATCCTTCTCGCCTGAAATTGTGTTAAAACAAAATGTCATGATAACACACAGGTCACCAAATTTGTCTGTAGGTAAGTAGGTACTAAGTAAGCAGATAACTAATAATAAGTAGATAGACTTATTATAAGTTATCTGTTTATGATTGCTTATCAAGTTAAATGTGAATAAACAAAGCATGAACCTACTCATAACAGTAGATGGTAGACAGTGATGGAAAACAAATAAAAAACATTTTTATAAAATCGTTAAGTATAATCAACTATAAAGCAACACAGTGAAACAATATGAGACATATCACATACTATAGGTGACAAATATTATCTTTGTCATTCAAAAATACAATATTTACGATAATAATAAAGTAATTTTCACACTGAATATTTATCGTCATTAAAAAAATATATATTGTTAAATGGTAATTATCCTAATCAAAATAATAGCTAAAAATATTAGATTCATGTCCAGTCAAGGCTGGAAACCTTAGCTAGGCGGAGTGTGAAAGAGTGTGACGTTCTATTTAGTTGTAAATACATAATCCACAATGAAAGTGTTTAAGTCGCTCAATTAAAAAAAAACGACTTATGGGGAATGTCTGTTAAGTTAGTACTTACAAAATATTATTTTTAATTATTGAAAAACGGATCTAAAAGCGACCCTAGTAATTTTAGACCTATATCCATATGGCATGTAATTAGCAAAATTTTGAGCAAATAATACTGCAGCAATTAGAGAGTCACTTTAACTGTAATAATTTATTACACAATGAGCAATATGGTTTCACAAATGGTCGCTCTACTGTAGACGCTGTTTACTGTGTTACACTATTAACGCAATATTTAATGCCTGGGAAAATTCGATGGATGCTATTGGTGTCTTCTGCGAACTGTCAAAAGCATTTGACTGCGTTGAACATAATACGCTTCTGCGAAAGCTCAGCCAGCAAAGCGGCAAATGCGGCAATAAGATTAAGTGCATCATACTTAATCTTATTGCCGCATTTGCCGCTTACTTTAGTGTGAGAGTGCAATTCGTTAATCGTCGTCAATGGAAATAGGTCTTCGGGGTTACCTGTAGCAATGAGCGTCCTCCAGGGCTGGATTCTAGGGCCTCTTCTCTTTCTAGTTTACATAAATGAATTGCCTTTCATTGTACAGGATTTCTGCGACATAGAGCTATTTGCAGATGATACCTTTCTAATATTTAAAGTAGACCGTGAAGAAACTAACTTTGGTGCTATAAATAGTTCGCTCGCAAAAGTCCTGGACTGGTTAACTACGAACAATCTAATGCTAAAATCAAAGAAAACTAAATGCATTAGGTTTACAATGCCAAACGTTAGAGGCACAAATCATATCCTTAATAACACACTTTTGCGTGTTGAATCAAAAGTTTTCTTGGGTTTAACTTTAGATCGTAAATTACGGAGCCCAAATATCGTGCCTCGCGGGAAATTCGCTATTATAGTCCAGCAACATCGTGCGCGACCGTCTCGCGGGGTGACAGACGTTGGCGGGGGCGAGGTACCCACGATGTCAGCGGGTAGGTGTAGCGGAGAAGGGAAACGCGTGCATCGTGTGTAGCCGTGTACTAAGAATGACGCGCTACCTCGCCCCCGCCACCGTCTGTACCCCGCGGGACGGTCGCGCACGAAGTTGCCGGACTATAGTAAGGTTAGACAACTTACTGATGTGGAAACCGAGACTTGTTTATTTTAATTATTTTCACAGCGTCATATTCTATGGGATATAGCCGTGGGGTAAGACTGCTGACATTAAAACCTATTCATTATTCAGAAGCGAGGTGTACGCTCAATTAACAATTTAGATTTACGTGTTTCCCTGAGAAAACAATTCAAAGAAATAGGTATTCTAACAGTTGCATCTCAATATATATTTGCAAATATTATGTTCAAGCAAAATATACATATTATTTTGAAATTGGCTGTAGGAAAAAAAATGCTGACTTTTGTTTATCTAGATGTTCATAAGTAGCATGCCTTTGCTCTAAATGAATAAATGACTATTAGTTACTATATAAATTTACTTTGATATGATATAAATTTATTTTTATAATAATATATTTAAATATTGAAACTGTTATAAAATATATTTTTTCATAGTGATGCAACAAGGCAGAATTACACATATTTTGGAAATAAGAAGCTTTTGTTGTTTGATTATATACAATAAAATAAAAAATCATTGTTATTTGTTTTCCAGCAGCTGGTATACATGGAACATTTGAAATAGGGACGTTTTTTACCACGGCCATGGGACATTTTGTAAACCATAATATATATTATGAAATCAACATTTCATATTTCTTTGAAGAATATTTTGCACTCAGTGGAATGAGATTTAGCAGGAGTGCGGAAAGCTAACACTCATAGTTATATACTTAAAATGTTTTACAAATACATGAAAATGAATGTCTATTGCCAATGCCAACACATGACCAATTTGTACTTGTTAGCAGCAAATCTGATACAATGGTAATGGTATACAATGCAAAACAGTGACATGCAATCACCATAGAGGTATACATACTCTTTGACAAAACATTCAAACATAAAAATTAAATGAACCACAAACAATTTGTCTACCATAAGAAAGTTAGCAAACTAACATCCATCCAGGTGATGGCTGAATGGTTTCTTTTAGTTTATAGTCTGGAGTAGCACATAGGCTACTTTTTATTCCATAAAAACAGACTATATGCACAATAATATATAGTAAACTGTCGCCCACCCATGTTGATGTTGTTCCGCTTCAAAACTGCAACGTATGCAGATGACACAGCATGTCTAGCAAGGGATAAAGACCCATGTATAGCATCATTTAAACTGCTATCACAGCTCTACAAAATATATAATTGGCTGCAAAAGTGAAGTAACACCTAGTATCACCAAATCCATACACACAGAAAAGTGGATTGCAATGCAGATTTTGGGCTATTATACCTTCACTTTCTTGGACAGTTAATGTCTACACATTAACTATCACATTATGACCATTAAAACATCTATTGTGTCTTCATCACTATCTGCTAAAGGGTTAAGCAGATGAAAAGCTTCTCTTTTAAGCCACTTTACCCTTCCGCAGACAGTCTTCATCAACATCTTACAGAAAAAAAAATACTCAAAGTCAATAAATACTTAAATTGAACCATATCATATGCTTAAGTCAATAAATACTTAAATTGAACCATATCATATGCTTATACTAATAAACTGATTGCAGATTACCCTAAATATTAAACATTCATATTCATAAGTACAACAAACACCTTAACACGTTAAGCGCCACGTGTATACGATGATATACACCCTAGTGGAATGCTCACAGGCTGGTGTATATCTAGTTATACACCCTGAGTACTCAACTTCAGAGGCCAGTGTATTGGTGAATATACATCGCACTGAACATTTTCTATGGCAACCTTGTAGGCCTGGCCCTGACAAGTCGTTTGGTATATCTTCACTTTGTCCGTAAGTCGCTAATTACTTTTGAGTTATTTCCTGACGATATTTACAAAAAAACACCCCAACGATTTTTGGACGACTCGTGTTAAAACAGTGCGGCCTCATGGGATAGTATTCTGTCGGACACACGGTGTCCGTTATGGCGTTCAACGTGTTAAATTTTAATACTTTAATGTGGAGATAATCAGAGCCTCACTTGGTGCAAATTGCTCTATAAGTTCACTTCCAATTTGTTGATATATCACAAACATAATATTTTATTAAAATTGCTTTAATGGAATATCTAGTAAAAATTGAAAGTGAATTTTACTAGAATTTTTGGAAAACATCATTTAGCTACACTTAGATGTAAAAGAAGCAGAAACTATAGTAACACAACTTCTGATGTTGAAAGATAAGTACATAAGGTTAGGGTGTCCCAAACAGGGTCCCTCCCACACTTAAAATTTTTGATCAATTTAGCATGGAGGCTGGTTTTTGGAAAATTTTGAAAACATCAACTTTTTACTCTTTATATCTTTTTAATTGATGGTGAAGAGGGTGTTTGGCATTGTCAGGGGTGGACAAAAAAACGTTATTTTTAACTGTCGAATGTCAGAGAAAATGTCATTAAAAAAAAACTATTACGAGTAGGTTAGGTTATGCTATTATTGTGACACCCCACAAGAATTGAATTATTTTCAAAGATTTCCTAAGTCTCCAGCCTGGATACTAAATCATTCCCTTTTTGAGACACCTTGACCAATAATGCTATATTTCTCCAGTGTTCATTTAGGGATGCGTTGTTGAAAGCAATGTTATACAATTCCAGGGATATTCCATCTTAAACCCCTGGTGTATGAAATTGGTTCGACAACATGTAAGTGATTACAAGGGTCCATAGGCTGCGCTATCTGCTTCAATTCAAGCAGTTTAAAACAAAATAAAAGAGCAGTGCTCCACAATGTGTTTAACCATAGTCATTAGTTGGTGTACCTTGGAATATAAAGTTAGATATCTCTTAGAATTTCATAAATTTAGATAGATAGGCAAAAGAAAAATATAAAAGGCCAGTTTGAGAGTGTTGATTGCTAATAAATATTTATAGTTTCATTCATCATTTATGTTTTTCTGCAAAAAATCTCAGTTTTCTAGATGTACCTTAAAGACTAAAAGGTTGCGGAACGCTGGCATATTTATATGTAATTAGTGCCTGCCTGCTCCATATTACAAACCACTTATAACATAATAGAACAAGGTTCCACCATGACAATAGTTAAATCTCTATATACCAGTGCCATTTACTAGACTATCGGGTGTGGGATAAGTATGCATAATGTTATTTGTACAGATTCAAGAAACTTTTATAAAATATAGTTTTAGTGCTCAAACAAGTAGGAACATAGAAAACATAATTACGTTAATACTGCTACAGAGTTTATTACATTCTACAATATGTATTCTCTTGCTTTGACAATGGTATCACTTACTAATCGAATACGTAATTATTATAGGTTCTATCGTTAACAATTATTATTGACAATAATTGAAGTACCTATTCATATAGGTACTTAAATTATTAGCTTTAGTGCTTTTAAATCTAGAGCACAGTGTAAATACGTATAATTTTAGATTATTATGTGAAAGGAAATTGATCAAAACGAAGCGCAGATGTCACTTTTTTTTAAACGTGGTTCGTCAATCTGATTTCGTGTCTGCCTCTGTTGCCACATTACTAACAACAGCCAAAATCCGTAAAAAGCCATAAAACAGTTAAAGTACACACTTTAAAATCATAACTATGTCAGTACACAAAACAAAACCATACTGAAATAATATTCTCACCTATTAAATAAGTTTTACCGACTTCAGTTTAGTCGTAGAGTCTTCCCACAAGGGATATTGTTTGTTAATTAGCACCAACGTCAACAAGTACCACGCAGTCCACGCACTTTAGTTTCAACTTCAACAATGAAATTTTGGCGAAAACAGACTAAATGCCAACGGAATGAATGGATGGATGAATAAATGGTTGGTTGATGGTTGAAAAAGTTAAGAATGTTTTGAGATGAATGACAGAAAATAAGCGAAAGCGAACTGCGAACAGTGCGAACTAGAGTTGCCTATCAATAGTCGACTATCGCTAAACTATCGATAGTGTATCGATAGTTGACGTCATATCAATAGTATCGATAGCCTATCGATAGTATCGATACTATCGATAGTATCGATACTATCGAAAGTATTAGCTCCGATAGTATCGATAGTATCGATACTATCGAAGACCAGCATATGTTTAGGAGTAATATTATTGATAGTATAATAAACGACGATTATTCACACTATAATTCATTTATATTTATTGAATTTTTTAACATTATTCTTAATTTAAATGTAATGGATTATTTAAAGGCAATACGCCTTTAAATAATCCATTACATAGCTAGTTTAAAACTCATAAAAATAATGTGTAAAACAAATAATAGTTTAAAAAACTAAAAAAACACGCTTTTTTAGAAAACCGAACTAAAAAATATAAAATAAATTTCAATAAATTTAAATTAAGAATAATGTTAAAAATTTCAATAAATATAAATTAATAATAATGTGAATAGAAAACCGAACTAAAAAATAGAAAATAAATTTCAATAAATTTAAATTAAGAATAATGTTTTTAAAAGAATTTTTTTTTTTTTGGTTTTTTAAAAAGACAACTCCCGCACTAGAGAACAAGCTCTGTGTCGCGGGGGACTTTACAAACATACAATTAACGGACACAAATTACACCCAGACTCAGAACAATTCTTTGTGGGTTACACAAAGTTTTGTCCTGTATGGGAATCGAACCCACAACCTCGTGCACAGCAGTCGCATACTGCGGCCACTGGACCACCGAGGCAGTCAAAAAAAAAATTAATAGTGTGAATAAAAAAAATAAATAAAAAAAAGCGTGAGGTGCATGGTGTCAATAGTTATAAATATTTTATTGACAGATTGATTATCATTTTGATAATATCTTAAAAGCACCCCACGCTTTTTATTAATTTTTTTTTTTAATTAACTACTTGGTTGGTACATAAGCTATAATTGGGAAACGATACTATCGACGGTTATTAAACTATTGATAGTGTAATACTATCGATAGTTTTACAAGCTATCGATAGTATTGATAGTTTTTTCATTTAATACAACAATACTATCGATACTATCGATAGTATCGATAGTATTACTTAAAAACTATTGATACTATCGATACTATCGATAGTATTAACATGTAATAGTATCGATACTATCGATACTATTCATTCCAATCAATAGTATTAGTTAATTTGTACTATCGATAGGCCTATCGATATTGTTACTAGTTTTCAAGGTCAACTATCGATAGCGAAACTATCGATAGTTGTGCAACTCTAGTGCGAACCGAATAGCGAATAGGGCTGCCAGTGGTGCCAAACTTATTTTGTACCGTTACGATCGCTGAAATTATACAAAATCTTAGTACAGTGTTAGCTGGTCGTTATTAATAAAAAGACAAAATTTAATAGCCTGTAACATATTATGTCTGTATCATTCATTTAAATAAGCAAGAAACTTAACAGGCACTTTTTTTTTATTTAAAGATAGTTGACCTCTAATAGAGATCAGGTAGGACTAGTAGTAGGTATTCCGACGGCCGCGCGGCTGCAAAACTAAACATGTATTATGCATCTAGACATAAGATTCAGTCTAGACTTTGTTGTAGAATGATCTTGCTTCCGAGGTTTTCCCGAGCGATTAGAGCATCGAGTTCTTCAAGATATGTGTTAAACGGTTTCTAAAGGGATAGCAACGCGGCACGAGGGTTACCCGTATTATAAAAGCGCTTGCAATACTGCTTACAGTGATATCTAATATCTGCTTACAGTGCTTACCTGATGGTAAGCACTGTAACAGGCAAGTTGCACGCCCGCCTCAAGTCCTGATGGACTTGAGGCGGGCGTGCGACTTGCCTGATAAAGTAGAAAGTAAAGTTTCCGTCGTGATTTCCGCTCCATGTCCAAACCTTGTCTAATCGAGACCTGGTCTACATTAAGGCATAATACTAGTAAGACCAAAGGTAAATTCTATGGCTCTATTCATCCTTCCATACCCTCTAAGCCCTGGTTCACCTCTCATAAAAAAAACTAAAGAAGATTCGGATAAGGGATTACTCATTGTGTGAGTGTGGTCTAGATGAAGAGCACCTGTTTTTTTCATGTCCCAGATTATTAGTTCCCCTTTAAGACCTCTTCCCTGGGAAAATCCCCCGCCGCGCCCTATCATTCTAGCTTTCCTCCTTACACTAATTAACCCCCCCTTTATTTAAATCGTCTGTAGATTCATATCCCTGAACAATATTAAATTATAGGTATATGTTTAGTTTCCTTCTACTTACCTTACTCTCCCACTACAAATCTTCTTCTTAATTTATAACTTCCTACTTTGTTAACACCCTCTTATTTGTTTCCGTGTAAATTAAATTTATGTCTACTAACACTAATTTACTAAAACTTGTGTTATCCTTTTATAGCCTACAAAAAAGCGTAGATACCGATAACCAATCTTTACTAGCTTTCTCTCTCCACCTTGACTTTGGCAGAATCATCGGTATAACAAAACAGATGGAGCGATAACTACACAAAAAAAACTATAATCTAATGTCAATGTCAAAGATATAGAATAGATGGTAAGCTGTCAAGTGTCAAACTATAAAGTCAAACGGATAAATGTGGAAGGAGAGTGTTATTGTTTATAAAGTATAACCTATAATGATAAAGTGTTTGTATTTAAAATTTAGGTATACCTCGGGTTAATATTGTAAAACGTTAGTATAAGTATAGAAATGAAACTACTTATAATAAACTAGATCACTTTTAACGTGGATTTATTTTCTGGGGAACCATGCTAATGCAAATGCAGAAAATATTAAATAGTATTTAATTGATTATTTGTATTAGAAAACAATGCAACGTTTTATTCGAGCCTGTCAGCCCTGGTCAGTGCGATCGGCCCAGATTCGGCGCAATAGTTCAAAAACAGACGTAGATAAAGGTAATACTCCTCTCCGTCGGCTATTGGACGATTCGAGCAGTTACGGTGAAGCCGAGGCAGAAGCGGCGGAGCCGGAGCTCCGCTGGGCGACGCAGCCCTACGCCACGCGGCCAAGCCCTGAGCGCGACCTGCCTGAGCGCGTGGACCCTCGCGAAACGACTGTGTTGCTGTTCCCAGGCCAGGGCTCACAGAAGATAGGAATGGGTCGTCGCTTACAGGAGATCCCTGCCGCCAAAGAGCTGTACGAGCTAGCATCTAGCATAGTAGGGTAAGTAAAGTCTATCATTCATTCTATAAAACTATTACTTTAATTGACAAAAATAAAGTATAATATGTTTTATATAATAAATTCAGGCATAACTTCTTTGGTTTTGAACCAATTGTAATTATGTTTATTTGTGGTGGGTTTGGTTTAGCTTCAAGGTGGTCTCATATTATTTTAGATTGGACCTTGGACTCTGGCTATACACAAAGTCCACTTAAAATCTGGACAACACTTACACTGTGAATGTCCTGGCCCTGCGTCAGTGAGCTAGCCTGACGCTGCTCTAGGGCATCTAATTGTGTTGTATGATGATGGTCGGACACTTTCTGTTTGGTGAACCCTTACAACAATAAGTATGAATGTAGAAATTGAGTTGTTATGTGTATTAGGTATACTATTAAATTTGATTAAAAAAATTAAACTAACTTAAAAAAAAAACCTGAATAAAAAATAGTTGAATAACAGATTAAAGTTGGTGCTAAGTCAAAGTGAGTGTCAGAACTGTGGAATCATGTTAAAAATTAGCATGTTGGACAGTGTACATAGTAAGTACCATATCACTATTTCAAAATACATAGGTAAATGCAGGGAGTTCCCTCTATTCATTGAAATGGACCGTCAAACTCGGCAATAAGTGATACCTCTGGTATTGCAAGCGTCCATATACTGGCCGTATGCTTGTTTGCCACCCAAGTAGTAAAGAAGTCGTTTGGTCCATCAGGTGGGACGTGGCGCGAGTGTGCGCGGAGGGCCCCGCGGAGGAGCTGGCGCGCCGCTGCCAGACCGCCGTGCTCGTGACCGCGCTGGCCGCGCTCGAGCGCGCGCGCGACGAGCGGCCCGGCGCCGTGGAGCGCGCGCGCGCCGTGGCCGGCTTCTCGCTCGGCGAGATCGCCGCGCTCGTGTTCGCCGACGCGCTGTCGCTCGAGCGCGCGCTGCGCCTGGTGGAGCTGCGCGCCGCCGCCATGTCCGCGGCCGCGGCCGAGCGGCCCGGCGGCATGCTCACCGTGTGGCTGGCGCCCGACGCCGCGCTCGGCCACGCGCTGCTGCGCGCGCGCGAGCGGGCCGCCGAGCGCGGCGTGGCGGCGCCCGTGTGCCAGGTGGCCAACTACCTGTACCCGGGCTGCAAGGTGGTGGCGGGCGACGAGGAGGCGTTGCGCTTCGTGGAGCGGGAGGGCGGAGCGTTCGGCGTGAAGCGGGCGGCGCGCGTGCGCGTGGAGGGCGCGTTCCACACGCCGCTGATGGAGTCGGCCGAGGCCGCGGTGCGCGCGGCGCTGGGCGCGCTGGACGTGCGCGCGCCGCGGCTGGCGGCGTGGTGCTGCGCCGAGGCGCGCCCGTACCGCGACGCGGCGGACGTGCGGCGCGGCCTGGCGCGGCACGTGACGCGCGCCGTGCGCTGGGAGCAGACGCTGCAGGGCGTGTACGCGCGCGCGCGCGGGGACCACTTCCCGCTGACGCTGGCGCTGGGCCCGGGCGCCGCGCTGCGCTCCACGCTGCGGCAGGTCAACGCGCGCGCCTGGGACGCCTCCCTGCAGATCGACGTGTGAATGTGTCATGTTGTACTGTACATACTTACTAGCATATATGTATATATATATAGGAATAACATTATTACGATAGTCGCTTAGTCTTTCATTTTACGACGTTGAAGATTTTCTAAAGTTACAACCCTATTCGTTAAAATGGATGAGTACTTCAGCGATAAACAAACTTTTAATTTGGGCGTCCCACTAGAAAGCATTGTTGGCTGGAAGTCATCAGAGTGACTGTGACTGAGTAGCACCCTTTCCAGTCGCTGACTGGGGATGATTTAATTTAGTAAACTTCAACACAGTTTGCACGGTCACCGCTAAAAAAGCCCCATTCGCTATGGCTTAAGATTCCTGGACCCTTACGAGTACTAAGAGCATAAGTATGGTATGGTATGGTGGGCTGATGTACGCAATTCCACGCTGATGCGCGTATTTTGTGCGTGCGAGTGGTTGGCAGGGGGGTCACTCTATCCACCCCAGCTCGTCCAAAAAGTCCAGCAGCCGCCTGACGTTGACGGCCGCTTCTCGTACCGAACCTGCCCAGGTGTTTCTTTCTGTATGCAGCGACCTCCGGGCAGTGCAGCAAAACGTGCGTCGCTGTCTCGTCTTTCCTCATGCAGGCTCTGCAGAGGGGACTCTCAGTGACTCCTATAACAGAGAGGTGTTTATTGAAAGAACCGTGACCCGTGACGGCAGCAGTGACTATACGCAACTGCTGCTTTGTGAGTCTTAGAACCTGTTTGGTGAAGCGATGGTCCAACGCGGGAAGTGCTTCCTTTGCCTGTCTGCACTCGCTGTGGTTTATCCAAAGGTTGATGTGTTGATCTTTAATGCGCTTTCTTACCAGTGCACGTAGGTGTCCGAAAGGCAGCGCCACAATGGGTTCCGGTCCTATCGTGTCCATCTCTGAACCCCTTCTGGCGAGCTCATCCGCAGCATCGTTGCCCCGGGAGCCGCTGTGTCCTTTGATCCATTGGGTAGTTATGTTATTGTGTTCACCCACCTGGTTAAGTTTTGGTGATACTCGTAGCTCAGACCTGAGTTGACTGTATGGCAGTCTCAAGCCTGTAAGACAGCCCTGCTGTCCGTTAGAATCCGTATGGGCTAGCAATAGCAATATGGCTGCTAGCGAAATCCCCATGCATTCTGCCTGGAAGACAGTATTGTGGGCCCTTAACGGTGTAGCCATGTGTATGTTGAGGTCCTCTGAAAAAATCCCAGCTCCGGTGCCTGTACCTGTCTTTGACCCGTCTGTGAAGATCCGAAGTTCCGTGGGCCTTAGGACCTCGCAGCGCTGGTCCTCGAACAGTTGGATCTTGTATTTCTTATCAAAAATGAATTGTTTGGGATGCGGTCACATACTGCTCTCAGGTGAGGGAAATCTGTCGCCAGTTCCTTCAGTAAGGAAGTGTGCTGCGTACACCTGCTACTCCACAGGTCTAGTGTTTTTAGTTGTATGGCTGCCATCGACGCCTCCTGCTGGATAAACAGGTTTAGCGGCGTCATGCCCAGCATGGCTTCGAGCGCCGCGGTCGGTGTAGTCTTCATACAACCTGTTGCCGCCATGCACACGAGCCTCTGCAGTTTACTCGAGACCGTGACTAGAGTGGTTCTGGGCCATCACGCCACCGCTCCGTAGGCGAACATTTTTTCTTTTTCTTCTTCTTTTAAAAAGACAACTCCCGCACTAGAGAACAAGCTCTGTGTCGCGGGGGACTTTACAAACATACAATTAACGGACACAAATTACACCCAGACTCAGAACAATTCTTTGTGGGTCACACAAAGTTTTGTCCTGTGTGGGAATCGAACCCACAACCTCGTGCACAGCAGGCGCATACTGCGGCTACTGGACCACCGAGGCAGTCAACATTGGGCGGATTACTGTCTCGTACAGCCAAAGTATTCTTTATTTTATTTTATTTTATTCAAGGAAACAAACAGTTACATACGTAAAGGTATAACAATTAAATGGCATAACAAATAAACCTGTAGTTCCCTAAATATTTTAAAAATGTTGTAGATGACAGAAAATAACGCAACGATACGAAATATACATACATTAACATATCTAGTTACAACATCAACATCTGGTTGCGCTGTTTCACATCAGCAGGCAGCAACAGTAAGAATTCAAAAACGAATATACAAATAAGTAACAAAAATCCAGTCAAAAATACATATTTTAAATCCAATATTTGTTTTTTAAACGAATTTAAAGAAAGGTGAAACATGTCAATGTCTATAAATTTTGGGGGTAAGTCCCCATTTCTTACCGATCATTCTCCTGCACTGCCAGAAAGCGATCGTGGTCTTGTTTATTTAGTTGTCAATATGGCTGCTCCAGTTGAGTTTACTACCTAAGGTGACACCCAGGTACCTACTGTACCTCTTTGGATAGTTGGAGCTCCACATTGAACAGTCTGGGAACGCAGTGGTGTCCCAGTGTCCGTTTATTTATTGGTGAACAGTACCAATTCCGTTTTCGTTGGGTTCACCGACAAGTCATTCCCTACACCAACGCTCCACGATGCGTAAAGCCTGTTGAGTAAGATTGCAGACCGTGCCAGTCACCTTACCCGAGAGCATAGATATCCTCGGCGTTGACATTTCCAGCGACGTCCAGTTCCGTCATCCTTTGGAGGATAAGGCCAAGCTGCCATCTAGGAAGTTCGGTGTACTCAACAGAGCAAAGCGGTACTCGTACCTACTTCAATGCGGGGCAAAGTTTGTTGCTTTACAAAGCGCAAGTCCGACCCCACATGGAGTACTGCTGCCACCTTTAGGCGGGAATTTTATTTAGCCTTACATCGTAGAACCTTTGTCGTGCCGTACAGTACCGGTTTCAAAAGAATTTTCTCCCATGTACGATTAGCTTGTGGAATAAGCTTCCCTGCCAAGGGTTTCCCGAGAGGCATGGGGTTCTTCAAGAAAGGTTATAAGGTTTTTAAAGAATCGGCACCGCGCGAGTGAGTGCCCTTGGTGTTGTAAGCGTCCATACATAGGCTACGGAAACTGTTTACCATCAGGCGGGCCGTATACGTGTTTGCCTTCATAGTAGGTAGTATCGCAGAATACAGTACAGGTACAGAAGGTTCACTCCAAAAAAATGTTTAAATTAATAGCAACTTTGCTCGCACACAATAGAGTGCAATTCAGCTCCCACAGCGTTAACAACCTAATTTTTTATTCACTAACAAGTTGCCTCTCTTTCTATCGTATCTCTTCTGACGACATCGGGGTTATTAAATTAAGGACAAGCAGTGGTGTCCATATCATGCCACCGGTCAAACCATTATAGGACAAATTATTCTTATATATTCTTAGGAAAAAAGTATGCTGGCATTTGTTTTAATGACGTTCATAAGTATCATGGATTTGATCTAAATGAGTTTGACTTTGACTTTATTATAATGGGTACTAGCTGTTGCCCGCGATTATGCTTCTGATTAAATATGAAAAAATAGAGTTTGTCATTGGTTTGTTTGAAGCCATTTTTTGAGTTTTCGTTTAGAACTATCCACTGATTTGGCAGACACTACAGTTTCCGGAAGTTTATTCCACATACCTATATCGACTTGATTGAGTGATAGGCGGCTAAAATGATTACCCAATTAAATAAGTACCTACACACGACAAGGCAAATACATTATATAGTTCAACAAGAACTGTGCTGCCTAGTCTGCATATCAAAATCTTGCTACAACTAAGCACCTACTAATTATGTTTTTGTGTGTGATAACGTTTATTTCTTTACCTTTCAATATTCTTTGGAATATAAAAAACGAGAGGTTGGGATCCTCCTTATCATTATTTAAGCAGCCGATTGCTTTCAGTTTCTTCAAACTTACGTAAGTTCGTGCGAACCGACTGGCGCGCGACACTCAACATAACTCACCTAAAAATGTCCCGGCGGGGTACTCGTAGATTCATACCTAAACGGCGGAGTGAACCAGGCCCGGTCGTATAACAAAATACAGAAATTAAACTAAACAGATGCAAAAGATCTTTTGGCTTTGAGATGACGACGAGATGAGATGACGTACAAGAACTCGCGCACGCACACATAAGCTTGAACACACACACATTTACATCCATTCTTGAGACAGACTGTTATTCTCACCCGAAAGAAGACAATCTCTATGCCAAATTTAATCTAGATCCGTTAAGTAGTTTTTGCGTCAAAGAGTTTGTAAGAATAACAAACATACAACAACAATAACAAGCTTGCTTAGTTTAGGTACAGTATTTAGATGCCTATACCTAGATATATAACTGCGTACCGGTACCAGGTTAATGTTTTTAAGAGAGGTAGGGCACCATACTAGCGAGCAAGCCCGACTGGGGAAGGACCTCCACCTTACAGAAGACCACAGCCAAATGACTACACACAGCGGTGTAGTTGTGTTCCTGTGTGTGAGTACAGGTCTCCAGCGCTCATTTAGGAATGCGTTTTGAAAGATACGTATTCCTATCCAAGGGTTACTTCCATCTTAAAGCCCTGGTGTAAAAAAAATGGGTTGGCAACACGCAAGTGATACCTCTGGTAATGCAAGCGTCTATAGGCTACGGATACTGCTTAACATCAGGCGGGCCGTATGCTTGTTTGCCACCCAAGTAGTATAAAAAAAAAAAAAAAAAAAAAAAAAAAAAGGTGCGTGAGCGCGTCGTCCCAAACACAAACACTGAAACGTATCGTAGTAAGTACATATAACTATTTAACTACTTTGTAAAACTTTCAGGGAAATAATAAAAGATGGCGGCTCGATACAAACCTTTATTAGCTTTGAACATTATTCTGAGACACGAAACACTTAAGTTTAACCATACATTATTTACATAATCTCATAATGTTAATAATTTAACTACTTACAAATATTTTAAAACTTTTATTTTGTCTTTGTGATTAGGTATTATGATTGATGACATACTATAAGGGTACTATACACTCTTACATTATATTGTGATCAGTTCCTCAATCAGTGATCACATCAGATCGGATTTCGTATATTATAAAAACCAGTTGTGATGGTGTTGAGGCTGATTTGTATATTTATATATTACAAATAAGACATTATACACAATAATATATATTTACAAATACATTATTCGCCATTTGTAGCAGTCTCAGAGGTTATCTTACAGTAGGCTGCTTAACACCGGTGAGTCAAAAATAACACAAAGCCAATGATAAGTCTTCACTACTATATATATATATAGTGGCTGTAAAAACTTATGTGTAAGTAAACTATATTATTATTATTTTTCACACTGCATGGGTACTGTGACGTTTGACATTTAAAGTGAAGATAAAGATATATAAAAAAAAATAAACCGACTTCAAAAGCTAAAAATAACTGAATACAGATTGACGTCGGTGCTAGGTTTACCCTGTCACTTAATATTCAGCTTGGCACCGACTTCAATCTGTATTCAGTTATTTTTAGCTTTTTGAAGTCGGTTAATATGTTAATTATTTACTCGCGAAGCGCTCGTATCTTAAATATTATTAAACTACAATTTTATTATTTGTATCTCCAAAACGGTTTTTTAACCAAATAGATTGAATATTATGTTTTCGTGGTTGCCTTTTAAGGGCCTTTATTTTAGAAGCCCCCTGCCGATTTGAGGGTTTAGAAATGAATATAATTGTAGCTCGCACATAAAATCCGCCATTTTTTAATATTTTTATGTACTCGTGCTACAAAGACGTATTTAATGACGTGTTATGATCAAAATCGGCTAAGCCGTAAATATGTATGTAAAAAAATAAAGTAATAAATTAAAATCTATCGATTGAATATTCCAGGTTCTCGATCGTCCAATCAGTCAATCGGTTGGAGATCAATTCAATCTTATCTTTAATTTCAAACCTCAAACGAGGAAGTACCCCCGCCGGGGGAAAAATGTTATTAGCGTTACTCACTATTAACTAAATAACAATAGGGTAGTTTTAAATAAATTACAGTTAATTGGCTAGTTGCACGCAAAGGAAGCGAGTTGGCAACAGTTCCGTAACGAAACAACGGAAGCTTCCGCACCTCGACGAGGATACAACGGTAGTCGCAAAACGCTACAGGTTGAGCGGGTTGGGGCACGCCTGGCCGCCCTCCCGCGCCACGCTGGCGCCCAGCGCGCCCAGCCGCGAGAACTGGCGCAGCGCGCGCGCGTCACGCGTCTGCTGGAGCGCGCGCGGGATGCGCGTGACGCAGCGCTCCGCCCACGCCTCGGCCACGCGCAGCTCGTGCGCGGCGCCGGGCAGGCGCAGGCGCGCGGCGCGGGAGGCGCGCGCCAGCACGCACGCGCCGCTGTACGCGTCCATGGCGGCGCCGGCCAGGCGGTTGAGCACGAACTGCTCGTCCACGACGGCGCGGCCGTGGCGCAGCAGCGCGGCCTCCACGGCGCGGCCGTGCTCGGGCGCCAGGCGCGCCAGCTCGGCGCCGAGCGCGCGCAGCTCGGGCGCCAGCAGCGGCGCCAGGTCGGGCCCGCGCGCCAGCCCCACAGCGGCGGACGCGCGGCGCCCCGCCTCGCTGAAGATGAGCCCCAGGTGCGCCGTGGGGTTCTTGAAGGCGCGCTGCAGCTCCTGCAGGTGCGAGCCGGCGAACTGGATGCCGGTGAGCGCCACGAACAGTCGCAGGATGTCGTTGGTGCCCTCGAATATGCGGAAGATGCGCAGGTCCCGCAGCACGCGCTCGAGCCCCGTCGCCTTCATGAAGCCCATGCCGCCGAGGATCTGGATCGCCTCGTCCACCACGGTCCACGCCGAGTCCGACGCGAACACCTGCCGCCGAGAAACGATACCCGTCTTAGCAGATCTCGTCTTGTAATATTCCAAAGGGAATCGAATAAGAGGGGAACGATTGTATGGAAGTCCCATCATTTTTAAAGTGAAATTTTACGTACTAGGTTCTGATTAAACATAAAAAACATGGATTTAAAAGTTTAATAAATGTTAACTCTAAAAGAGTAAAACTGCATGGGATATTATGAATGAAAATATAGGGCATTTTGTATAATTACATACATAAAGACATTACTGGAGATAAAATATATAATAATCCAATAGAAATAAACGAAGCAATTAATGATTTCTATATAAATTTAGTACACAATACAGACTTTACTTTTGACATAAATAAGACCATGGAGAGTAAAAATTTGTGAGCCACTAAGCTACATAATTAATATTTCCTTTGAAGAAGGCACTTTTCCATGTGAATTTAAAAAATCTACAGTCAAGCCCCTATTTAAGAAAGGAGAAGTAACAGACTTAAACAACTACCGTCCGATAACAGTAATACCAGTACTCTCTAAGGTATCCGAAAAAACCAATTTAAAAAGACTTCAAGATTTTGTTACAAGATTAGGAATTTAAAAAAATGAACAATTTGGCATCCGGCGAAATAGTTCTACGACATTAGCATGCTTTGATTTTGTTAAAGAAATAACTGAAGCGATCAATAAAAAAAAAATGTGAGCCATCACGGGACGCCTGGCAGATGTGAAACATCGACATTATTTTGTAAAAGTAATATGCAGAAAAAAACATATTAAAAAAAAAAAAAAAAAAAAGTGTCGCGGGGGACTTTACAAACATACAATTAACGGACACAAATTACACCCAGACTCAGAACAATTCTTTGTGGGTCACACAAAGTTTTGTCCTGTGCGGGAATCGAACCCACAACCTCGTGCACAGCAGGCGCATACTGCGACCACTAGACCATCGAGGCAGTCAAATTTTCATTAAATACAAAAAAACTACGAATTTATTTCAAATCGTTATCATGACGTCATCGCGTGGCGACGCGTCGCCACGCCAGTAATCTGTTTTACGTGCGGCTATAGATGTTTCACATCAATAAATCAGTGCAATATTCCTTGACATGAGCAAAGCTTTTGATTTCGTTTATCATGAGCTACTTCTACATAAATTAAACATATACGGCATAACAGGGAAGGCTAATGACTGGCTCTAAAGTTACTTTTCAGACAGAACGCAATGCGTCGAAATAACAAAAATCTACAACAATAACAAGATGAGTTATAGATCCCATTTAAAAACAATAAGTTTGGTGTACCCCAGGGAAGTGTATTGAGACCATATCTGTTCTTGATGTGCATAAATGATTTGCCTAATGTCATTCATCATAAAACTGTGCTCTTTGCAGATGATACAACTGTCTAAAATATAAATACCTATGAGCAAGAAATAGATGAATGAATGAATTAATGAAGAATGCACTGCGTAATGTTATTGGTCGGCTTAAATTAATCATCTAAATATCAACTTAGGTTCAATTCCAAACATTCAAGCGTAGTCCAATAGGTTTAAATGTTGCTTATAATAATACAAACATTGAAGAAGTAGATACGGCAAAGTTTTTGGGTATTATGCTGGATAAAAAAAATTGTTGGAAGATTTTATTTATTTATTTTTGAATATATCTGTGGCAAACCTAATAAATTTGTATATGCTATCAAAAAACTTCGGACGACAGTATCAACAGAGGCAGCACTTAGTGCATACCACGGATATGTTTCTTCTGTTCTTGCATAATATGGTCTTCCGTTGTGGGAAAATTCCACTGAATTTCCCCACAACAGAAGTACAAGGGAGTAAGTCAGGCAGACAATATCCACTGCAAGAGAGGGAAATCTCGAAACAAAACCCTATACCAACTTATCTGGCGTGGTATAGTAGGCTAATATCCCTCCAAATGTATGGAGGAGACCCGTGCCCAGCAGTGGGACGTTTATGGGTTGAAATGATGTGCGAATGTTACCTTAGAGATGGCAGCCTCGAGGTGATAGTCCTGCGCGCCAGTGTCCATGTTGCCGCTCACCATGTAGGCGAGCGTCTCCGTGGTGTACTGCAGCATGGCCATGTGCGCCAACTTCTCCTGGATGGCGCCGAAGTCGGCCAGCTTCTTGCCGAACTGCACGCGCGTGGCGGCGTGCTCGGCGGCCTGGCGCAGCGCGGCCCGCTGCGTGCCGGCCAGCGCCGCCGCCATGCCGAACCGCCCGTTGTTGAGGATGTTCATGGCCACCTTGAACCCGTTGCCCAGCCCGCCCAGCACGTTCGCCACCGGGATCTTCACGTCCTCGTAGTACACCTCGGTGGTGTTGGAGCACTTGATGCCCATCTTGTTCTCGGGCGGGCCCGACGACACGCCTCCGAACGCCCGCTCCACGATGAACGCCGTCACCTGGAGGACCATCGATACTGATCATGTCACCGCCTGTCCCACCTACCTCTATAACTCACCATAATTGCTTCTCCCAACTGACTGACTGATTGATCAATGCAGAGCCAAAACCGATGGGGCTACAAACTTCATTATTTATTTATACGGAAAATATACAGTTTGAAATAACAGGTTGTTGCAAGTGTCTCATGCCATTTTAAATGATCACTGGGCTCTATGGCTTAATTATTAAAAGTGTTATTATTAACTCAGATGTTACTAAAATAAAGGTATACCGATAATGTATACTAGAGTAAGGAAATAAGTAGTGATACGTCGTCGACGGTGATGCAGGTGTAAAATAATTACGAGCGCACCTTATCGACGGTCTTGCCGTCCTTCTCGATGGGCGTCTGCGCGAAGACGGTCATGATCTCGGCGATGCCGCCGTTGCTGATCCAGATCTTGGAGCCGTTCAGGATGTAGTGCTTGCCGTCCGGCGACAGGACCGCGCGCGACCTGCAACACACGCGCTCATACAACATCTCGCGCTCGCCACTACACTCTACAGTCTACACCTGACAGACACGCACTTGATGGAGCCGGCGTCGGAGCCCGACGACGGTTCGGTGAGGCAAAAGGCAGCGTACTCCCCGCCCGTGACGCGCGGCAGGTACTTAGCCTTCTGCTCCGGCGTGCCGAACAGCAGGATGCCCTTGAAGCCGATGGACTGGTGCGCGCCCAGCGTGATGCCCACGCCCAGGTCGTGCGCGCCCACCACCTGCACACACAAGTCACGCGTCACGCCTCGTGCCCCTGGCTGCGCTGGCCGCCTACCGCGCCCTCATCACGCACCTCGACTAGCCGCGCGTACTGCGTGTTGCAGAGGCCGAGGCCGCCGTGCTCGGCCGGCACCTGCAGGCCGAACGCGCCGAGCTCCCACAGGCCCGCCAGCGTGCCCTCTTCGATCTGGGAGGCCGCGTCATTCTTAGCGGGGTCGTTCACCTGCGATGCAAAACACTTATAAATGCACATACGAGTAGTACGTTTTTGTGTAATGGAATATCTGAAAGTTAAAACATTATAAAGCACCATCGTTTGATAATGTTTTGTCTCGTAGCTACGTTTACGATGTAGAATTACGGGTATAAAGGGTTTAAACGGGAATTAAGGGTAGGTGCATTACCTCCTGGAAGAACTTCTCGACGGGTGGCACGAGCTCTTGCAGAGTCTGGCGCTGGTCCTCGGCCAGCGGCTCCGGGAAGGGGAACACTTGGGCCGGTTCGAAGTGTCCGCGGAACAGGTTGAGCGTGAAGGATGCACTCTGCCGAGCGGCCGGCCGCGGCGCCTTCGACGACATGCATCGCGCGCTTCACAAACCAACCACATTATGTTATCTTACTACTTCAAACTATCTATCTACCTAAAGCACCTTCATACTACTTCAGAGTATGTGCACTCACTGGACCATGGAAATGGAGGAAAAAAATCTCTATAATTATGCTCAAAGTCAAACATTTAGTCATTTAGATCTTGTGCGCGAGTATAATTATGTTCATCGTAAAAACCAATGTCCTAAATACATATATAAAAGATAGTTACTTAGTTGGAAAATTTGATAGGAAAATATACAATTTAGTATCTTGCGAGTTCCAATTTGTTAGTAACAGAAAGGGACCTAATCAACATACTACACAAACAAGAAATATAACCAAGTAGGTATCTACTAAGTACAGCAAACCAAGTTATATACATACATTTACATAATACACGTACACTAGCAGCTCCAGTTATTTATAAAAATTAAGCATTGTCTGAGAGAACATGACACAGAATTGGAAAAATATAAGTTGCCTACTTTCTATTCATTAAAACTATGAAGTTGCTAGGTAAGCGAGCATTATTAGTATACTCTCATTAGTTAGGTGTTTTAGCCTTTTTATTTTAACCCCCGGCCCAAAATCAAGTGTCTATCACTGTCTGTCCATGGCGTCATAATTTTGATGCGGTTCTTTTTAAATTGATGATGAAAGGATTTTACTAACTTCTACAAGTCCAATTGATTTTAAATTTGTATTTCCATGACATGGTAACCTTGAGCTGATGCTGCAGCATCAAATAGTCTGCGAGATACCCAGTTGGGTATCCCTCAGCAATTAATAGCAGATATAGCGTGTTTGGGCTTATTAGAATGGTCTCAAATAATAATTGGGTAATTTAAAAAGTACAACATATAAATTTAACAAAAAATCCCCACTAAAAGCATATAAAAAAGTAAATAAAATATAAAATACTTAATTCGTTATATTTTGTATTCAAGCGTCGTCACATCGAGCGGTAAATAGATAACATCAAAAAATTAAATACAAATAACGGTCCCCTGATGCGATGAGACACTTGAATCACAGAATAAGTATTAAAATTTTATTTTCGACGCTTCACATGACCGTATGGCTGGTTTATTTTTGGCTCAAAGAATAAGCATTGTCATTCAACGTGGCAATGCTGCCAGTCTTCTGGGCATGTTTCCAGTAGACTTTCTATTATGCAGACCCTCTCTTTTTTTGTGTATTTTCTATCATATATATTTTTTTTTAATAAGTTTTTCACTTTGGTGACAATGCAACAATATGGTTATATTATATATTTAATTTCGCCCATTCTGTAGTATATTATAGAGCTGGTCTAATAATGTAGTCAGCAGGTGGCCATGGCAACTTATTAACGAAACAAGATAGCCATGATGAGTACTATCTTCTTAGGTGGGTATTCAGGACGTCATGATGAAGACGGAATGTGGACATAGGAACTCTTTAACAAAACAAGATAGCCACATTGTTTTTGGATATGTTGATTTATCTTCACGGATAATATAGTTCTAGGTGGAGATCAGTGTGCGATCATGATGTTCAAAGGTAGCCATAGGAACTCTTTAACTAAACGAGACAGCCACATGTTTGGCATTTTTTATTGAATGCATAAATGAGAACAATACACTATAAAAGCTTGAATTTAAATATATATATTTTAAAAATATAAACCTTTTTTTCAGATCAATGAAAATGATTTTTAATCAATCTCTAAGTAATTGGTTAATTGAATGATGTACAGTCTAAGAGTATTCAATCAATTTCAATTTACACTTCTATCATTTTCATCAAAGATATTGTCTGCAACAGTCACAGAATTGAGATTTGTTTTCACAAACAAATTTTATCAATTTCTAGGTCCCTTTCTTTACAATAAATTAAATTATCCATATTCCACCTTAATCATTATAACTGTAATTTGTGTAAATTTGGTGATTCAACTGCTTACTTGGCACTTGCCCAACACATCAAGGATGATCAGTTAAAAAGTAGCTCTAAGTGAAAACTATTTGAAATGATTATTTATTTATGTTATGAGAATTAGGAACAAAGACCCAGTTTACTAGTAAGGCAAACAAAATTGTGTGCTCCCAATGAATGGTGAACTATAAATGTAATGTTCAAATTTTAATTATATTTGTACAAACTATATTAGGCAAATAGTGACCTCTAATGACCTAAGTACTTGCAACTACAACAAATAGCTATATACCTACCTAGTACTTAATAAAACATACTCACAAAGTTTCCTCTCCTTTATCTAACAAAGCAATAATCACCACAATAAATTTCAGTCTTGTAGAAAATATTATTTACTGGAGGTCATTAATTCTTAGTTATTAATAATAATGAAAAATGCAACAAAAATGTTAGTTCTTTGTCACAACAAGTCTCTGAAATGAAACAGTTAGTATCAACAAGCCAAGTGAATAGTGTAAATACAATGGCACAGCTCGGAACTACTCATGCAGGTGTTAACAGCTTTCTTCCAATTAAATATTTTCATAGGTTTCCCATTATGCAACAATTATAGCTAAACTTTTGACCTTATCTACTGACAAGGTCTAGGTGAATATATATTATGAAGAGTATGTTGTAAATTGTGTATATATATGGTAGCTGGACTGGACAACTGTGCAGTTGACAGTTAAGGGACTGTACAATCCAAAACACGAAGTTTGCCGAATCATTTTGTTACTTAGAATGTTTATAACAAGGTTGTTGTACACGCAGGTACAAAGTCCAAGGCGACAGTGAACTATGGAACCGCAAGGCTACTTTTACACCTCATTTTCTATATTTTTCAGAGTATAATCAATTACCTTTGCAGTGAAGACTGTTTCCCCGTTAAGCAACGATTTGCACACGTTACGAACTTAGCACCCTTCATAGTGAACTTGTAACTTATTTGTAAATAAGATTTTGTAATACAAAACTTATTTCATAATAAATTAAAGAAATCCAAAAATATACTTGATTTATAAATAAAAGTATAAGTAAACTACTTTCAAATAATAACTTTAAAGTAGTATCGTAAATACAACTAAATTCAACTTACAACAGCCGTGTTACAACAAACACTACAATAAAGTTGTCAAGATTATGAAATGAACTGGTTGAAGTTGAAGTTTTGATAATTTTGTTGACGTATAAATTTTATTGTATTCTATGTGTATGCACTACATATAGACAGCATTAAACAACGTGGATAGTTCCTGACCATATAGTTTTGTCTCACTCACATAACAAGTATGTGAATTATTTATCTCTTTCTATCATTTTCATTCATGCTTTTGCACTATATGACCATAAACATAATACATGAAAATATGTTTTAATTATATATTTTTTTTATAAAATAAATAAAAATTGGCCGACTTTAATAAAGCGTACAGTAACTACATATATTGGGTAAATTTGCCATTGCACTATAGATTTTATTTGATTTATATTGACTACCTATACTGACTGACTGACATAAATACTAAATAGGTAGCTGCAAGCTTGTTTTTTTTTGGCTAAAACTAACGTAAGTGAGCACTAAGAATGGAATTTGGAAAATATCCCCTGTAATAAAGTAAGGCATGAACGGTTGCGTATAGGCAAATATTTAAGAAATTATAATTATTAGTAGCTTTTTTTTTGAACCACAGCCCACAACAGACGGAGCTACATTGTAAACTATTTATTAACTTAGGTATTAGTATGGGCACTCATCGATTTCTATGGAAATTACTACAAGATCTTGCTGGAAGCGAATTTTCTCTATCTATGGCTTTAAGTCTTATTGACAGTGACGGCTGACACTGTCAAGTGTCAGTGATGACTTGTAAAGTAAACTTTATTGAGTAAGACGGACGATGAACCTACGATACTTACTGAAGTATTGAAATACAGTGTTTTTGACATCGTTTTTATTTTATTTTATATTTATTTTCGTTACTTCCGCAACAATCATGTTAGGTATTTTTTTGTACATATTTGAAATAAAAAAAGAATTACTAGTCGGGTTTTCTTTATCAATATTGTACATAACCTATTATCTAGTGGAAGTGGTCAAGGTAAAGATCATTATGTTATCAATCTGCGTACGTTTTACGTAGTGTTCCGTGTTTAGTCACTAGTACGCGCTTTGCCACATGTTAGATCGGACTATGTTACTGATTACAGAAGCCGGTGCTAGTATGTCGCGAGGGCGAGTTCCGCCGCTTCCTGGAGAAAAACATTCCTCTGCTGAACGAGCATTACTGGCCCACGCCTTGGTGCGTGGAGTCGCGCCTGCAGACGGTGCTGGGCTCGGTATTACGCTCCCGTCTTCTGCCGCCCGTCAAGTATCGGCGGTACAAAGTTCACACTACATACATCACTAATTTTGCCAAAATTACTTGTCAAAAGTATTTTGACACTGCTCTGGCGCATAAAGTGCACTTCACAGAATTTGCTCTTTGAAAAAATTTGAATGGACTAAAACATGCACTTTTCTTTTGTACACAGCAAAATGTGTACTTCAACAAAAGCTTTTTGAATTTTTTTTTATACTACTTGGCCGGCAAAACAGCATACGGCCCAAGGTAAGCAGTTACTGTAGCCTATGAATGCTTGTAACACCAGAGGTATCAGTAGCTTGTTGCCAACCCAGTTTTTTTCACCAGGGCTTTAAGATGGAGTATCCCTGGGATAGAAAATGTTTCTTTTTGAAACATATCCCTAAATGATTGCTGAGGATATGTACTACACACAGTAACACAAGTAGGTACACATCTGTGTGTAGTTATTTAACTGTGGTCTTCTGTAAGGTAGAGGTCCTTCCTCAGTGGAGCTTGCTTGCTAGTATATATACTTGTGCTATTTTTTAAGGGGAAGAAGAAGAAGGGGTTTTGGCTTTTATATTTTTCAACATTACTTCTTATCCTATACTGAGTTGGATCAAAATTTACTATAAAGCAAACTAGGTGTTTGCACATTTTACAACATGCTCATTTTGGGACATGCTTACAAGTGTTTATGTGGAGTACACCAACTGCTAAGAGCATGTTTTTGGTCCAGTGTACATATTCCAATTCAGCTCTCATACTCTATAGATTATGTAGTATGTTCGTATTTTATATTATTTAATAAAACATTAAATTGCATCATATCTCACAACTCCTCCGCTCCTATTAATCATAAAGTGATGTTATATAGCCTATCTTGTTGGATAAATGCACTATTCAACAAAAAAGATTTTTTCTAATTGAACCAGTACTTTCTGAGATTAGCGTGTTCAACCAAACAAACATACTCTCCAGCTTTATAATATTAGTATAGATACCGGTCTACTCTAGTAAATACTTACTCTTATACATCTAAGAGTCTACCTACTTGACATTGTTTGTTAGTTTTTTGGTAGTAAGGAGTTTAGTGTGTGCTTAGGATGTTATTAAATCTATAACAATATAGTTTGTCATTAGGCAGGCTAAGTGTAATCAACACTACTAATATTGAGTACAGTAATTATTTGTCTTTTGGATGTAGTAAATGTTAGGATTATGACAAGAGAGTGGTTCTTGCAGTGAGGTGCTACGGCTGTCGGACGGCGGGCAGGTGGCGCTGGACTGGGTGGTGGGGGCGGAGGGCGAGGAGCCGCCGCGCGCCGTGCTGCTGGTGCTGCCGGGGCTCACGGGCAGCGCCGACGCCGACTACGTGCGCTGCCTGGCCGCCGCGGCCGTGGCGCTGCGGGCGCGCTGCGTGGTGTTCAACAACCGCGGGCTGGGCGGCCTGCCGCTCACCACGCCGCGCCTGTACTGCGCCGTGAGCCACAGCGACCTGGCCGAGGTGGTGCGCGCCGTGCGGGCCGCCAGCGGCGACGTGCCGCTGCTGGCGGCGGGCGTGTCGCTGGGCGGCCTCATCCTGGGCCACTACCTGGCCGAGCACGGCGACCGGGCGCTGGTGCACGCCGCGCTCGTCGTGTCGTCGCCGCTCGACGTCGTCAAAGGTGCGTAGGGCCGCTCCGGCGGGGCACGGTGCACGGTGTGGCCGGGCCAGGTGTACAGTGTGTAGACGCTCCGCAGGGTCGGAGAGCATGGAGCGCGCGCCGCTGAACGCGCTGCTGTCGTACCACATGGCGCGCAACCTGCGCAACACGGTGCGCGCGCACTCGCCGCTGGCGCCGCTGCTGGACGGGCGCGTGGCCGCGGCGCGCTCGGTGCGCGAGTTCGACGCCGCCTTCACCACCAAGCACTTCGGGTTCGCGTCCGTGGGCGCGTACTACCGCGCGGCCAGCCTGCGCGACAAGCTCGCGCGCGTGCGCGTGCCGCTGCTGTGCCTGTGCGCGGCCGACGACCCCTTCCAGCCGCTGGCCGCCATCCCCGTGCGCGAGGCGGAGGCGGCGGGCGTGGCGCTGGCCGTGACGCACCGCGGCGGCCACATCGGCTTCCTGGAGGGCTGGTGGCCGGCGCGCGCGCCCCGCGACCAGTACATCGCGCGCCTCACGGAGCAGTACTTCGCGGCGCTGCTCACCGAGCCGGCGTGGCTGCGCCCGCCCGCCCGCTGCTGACGCGCGCCCTCCCCCCAGCCCCGACCCCCGCACTCCCCGCACCCCCCACACGCCCGCGCCACATATCTTAAGCTATTTTTAATACACTGTGATTTAACCGTTTCATAGAGACGTTTTAGTTGATAGTTCTATTGAGGTTGCATAATATATTTACTAACGTCACGAAGCACGCGTTATAGTTATGTAATGTTACCTAATCTTTGACACGCGGGTGAGAACACCCGGTTCGTGTATGTGGGCCTTAATAGTTGTTAGTGACCGGCGCGGACGGCGGCGCGCTGACGTCACCGGCGCGCTGACGTCACCGGCGCGCTTACGTCACCGGCGCGCTCACGTCACCGGCGCGCTTACGTCACCGCCGCCGCCCGCCCGGTTTAGTATTATATTGTTACATTATATACACGTTACATTTGTTGCATTTCAGATTTATTTATTATTTAAGTGTTTTGATACTTATTAGTTGGTTGTCTGTTGAACTACCGAAGGGAAAGAAGCCAATATTAATTATTTATATAATGTTATAAATTATACATCTTATTATATTACAATTATTATATTAAACACAATTATAACGATTGTTCATCTGGTTGCTTCCAAAAATTAATATCTTAAATTGGCAGTTTAAATTAAATAAGCGTCATATCGTACGTAGCTGCTAAGATTGCCTAATATTGGGAAACATCCAAAATCGCCTAAACAATGATAGCTTAGCTTATTATACTTATATATAAGTGTGTTCAAATATATTTGTACGCCAAACAAGGTTTAATGAAATCGCGCCGGTACCTTCCAGACCTCAAACGACCGATACGATTTAAGTGTATCGTATTGCGTGCAGTCGTAACTAGCTCAGGCCGTACCATCACGTCCGTATATAGCATAGCGATTTAATTTCGATCAATAATAATAATAAATAATGAGGGGTCGTGATGGAGTGGAGCACGTGTCGCGGCCGGTGTCGGTGCGCTCGTCCAGCGAGTCGTGCAGCGAGAGCTTCTATGTTAGTATTAACATAATTATATATTATGTAGGGCGTCCTGTTGTTTGACAAAAACTAATCACTCATTTTCATTTTAAAAATAACGTTAGGTAAATTTATACTTGATAAGGTTATCACTTTACAAACTTTCCTTTTTGTTAATAACTCATTTGACAAAAATGTTGACAAACTAATGTTTTTATAATCATGTTAATGTTTAAAACAACGCAAAGCATAAATTGCAACGTTGGTCGCGGCGGGGAGGCTCGGGGCCTCTCACCCGTAGCCTCGGCGGGTTAGTGCGGCCCAGTTCGCCGGTGCCAGCATTTAAGCCACGGAACCAACCGTGCAGTCGTTTGGTGTACAATAAAGAGTTTTCTATCTACTTGATGAAATTAATATTTTAAATTCTTATTGGTCAAAGTAAATCATTTAGAAACATTTAGGCATTTGTTTTATTGATTTTGACTTTAGTAATTATGTTTGTCAAATGATATGGTCAAATGATTAGTTTTTATTATATAATGATATTTTTAAAATAATCGTTTGTCATTAGTTTTTGTCATACATGTAGTAGATAAGTAAGTTCGAGGCACAGCTTTAGGGCACCGCTGAGATCACTCGACCAGACAACATTCGCTTTAAGTAGCCGCACAATTTTGATAAGATCAGGTACCTACTTCGATACCCTAAACATTGTGATATAATAGTGCAAAGCCGCTGTAATACAAGCAAATAATATGATTTTACCGAAACGGAAGCTGTAGCATTCAAGTCTGTACTGTAATTGATGTGAACTTAAGTAAGAGGTGAGATTATCTTTAGAGAATGTATATGTACAGCAACGTGCCGCGTCGCCATGGCAACGCTTTGTTGCGCCGACAGACGACAGATAGTTGACATGCCGTACATGTGTGATACCTAATGTTTAACATTGTGTTTACAGTGACTGGGAGACAAAGAGAGATGTGTTACTAATTATTATTAATTATTGTGACTAATTGGTATATTACAAAGTATTTTTTTTATACATTTTTGTTTGACTGACTTCTCATACTGTACCTTTAATATTTTTGTCAGAAAAATAATACCTACATAGTATATATAGTAGGTAGGTATGTCATGCACTGGTGTGCGTGGTGGTCGGTGGGGAGTGGGCGGTGGTACGACTCAGACAAGTTGTAGAATTTCATTATTTGCAAGAATATTGCACGTATGTAGTTGTTACATATCTAATAGTGGTTTATCTGCATGTGCTGCCATATTTTATTACTCGCGGGAGTACACACTACATTACACTGGGGAATTTCTGTCGCGAGAGACTTTACAAACATAAAAATTAACGGACACAAAGACTCGGTTCAACTATTATGGATCATACAATTTATTGTCCTGTGTGGGAATCAAACCCACAACACGCTGTAGTAGTAAATGGCAAGGTAACCCACTTAAGCCACTGAACCAACCGTGCAGTAAAAATCTAACATGGTGTTTCTAAATAGAAGCGGGATTATGAAATTGTATACTTGTTACTTTGGAAATGACGGACCGTCGATACAACCGTTCAGCTCGTATTTTATACTTTCAGGGAGATTAAGATTCCCGATACAGGTAGGTATACATTTATTTTTAATCTAGAGCAGGTATATGAAGTTCCGTGCACCTCTTTGAAAAATGACAGGAGTTCCATTTCGAAAAATCCTGATACAGCTATACATCTATTTTTAGCTTGAAGCAAGTATTTAAAATTTTAAGCTATAAACTTTGAAAATGACAGACTTTTATACCACCGTTCATACCTTTTTTTAATCATGTAGGGGTGAAATTTCCAAATATCTGTTGCTCTTAGTGCTCACTTACGTCGTTTAAACAAACTTCAAGTTTGTAGCGCCAGCCTCTGCGTTGATGAATCAGTCAGTCATTCGGGACAATGTTTAAGTTTAAAAATTGTTCACACGGTCCATCCACCTGGGGGACAATACCGTGGTCGACAAATATTTGTTCTTGTATACCGTTCAAAGTTGTCACCTAGGTCTAGGAGTTTGAAAGAAACTTATCCCAGGGATAACCCTGGTGTAAAAATATGGGTTGGCAATACGCAAGTGATAGCTCTGGTATTGTAAGCGTCCATAGGCTACTGTAACTGCTTAACATCAGGCGGGTTGGCCATCCAAGTAGTATAAAAAAGAACCATGCGGGGCAGTCCCCAAAGACTGCCCCGCATGGTTCTTTTTTAATTGGTTTCCTCGTGACAAAAATGTGTGTTTCACAAATGGTTGTTCTGATTTTGGACGTAATTTATGACCACGATTTGTGTGTTTGTAAATAGGTATTATGAGCCAGCCCTATTCATTTTAGTATAGGCACAATTTCCGTAGTATCTGGTAAAAATCATTGATGAAACCGCGGCAGAGACAAGACTATAATAGCAACCCATATATGTCCCACTGCTGGGCACGGGTCTCCTCTCCTCTATCAAGAGAGAGAGAAAGAGTTTAGGCACTAATCCCCTTAATCCACAGACGCTGGCCTAATGCGGTTTGGTAAATCAGACATGCTGTTAAAAATTCTTCTAAGACACGTAGCAGATGGCGAATCATTTGACTAGTACATATAAACTCCACAAAGTGAAATCCACATGTGTACTGCCACCCGGGATCGAACTCGCACCTCTTACGTGCAACTTTCCCACCATCGCTTTACTTTACTTTTATATATATTTTGCTGTATTTATATGTATATTTTAATATATTTACATACATATCATTACGCTCATCTGCCACTGGGGTAGGCAGAGACTGTGGTACGCCAATTGCTTTGATCCTAACATTTTCTAATATATAACTGGATATAATGACGAATTTAAGTTCTAGAATAAACTAACTAAATAAAACTAAGGTCCAACCTCATATACTTCACGTAACTTAGTACAAAACCCCTCATATTTTACACAAGATGCTGATGACGGGCAAAGTATAATGCTCACTGAACTAACTTAAGTAAGACATAAATTATGACCCTTTTTGGGATACTTTGTTGAGATCCTTCACCACGTATTTCAGGTTTTTACAAGAATTCTTTTCTTGTACAATCGGCAACAGTGTGATTGAATTGAAAAGTATTATAGGAACTTGTGAATTGTATCGTCGAGCTATTAGATTATTATTTTTGAATATGGAAAGCGTTTGGTGACGATGACATCAGTTCCGTTTTTTTTTTTCTATTTGTTCCTGCAATCTGTCATGTGACATTCAGCTGGATGTTGGGTGTTTATTTATCGGATGTGTTTGGAGCAAAATTCAGTGATTTGCCCAAATATAGTGTTCTATAATGTAGAGACGTGCACCGCAAGGCCTAATGGAAATGTAGATCACATTTCCATTAGGTGTTGCGGTGCACGTCTCTTTAAGGTGAGTATAGACTAGAGCATTTACTAGTAACGTAGTAACGTCTGTCTAAATATATTCCCAAGTACCTAACACTCTCTGACTGCGGGATTCTTACTTGGTTTAGTTCCACTTCTGGACATGTACGAGGGCGGGTCAATAAGTCCGTGACTTTTGGAATAAAATACAGATTTTTTGATAAATAAATCATTTTATTTTTCAACGTAGTCTCCCTTGAGCTCTATACACTTTGTCCAACGCTTCTCCAATTTTTTTATCCCTTCCAAAAAATATGATTTGTCGAGGTCCTCAAAATAGGCCTTTGTTTGCGAGATGACTTCATCATTGGAGTTAAATCTTTTTCCACCAAGCCATTTCTTCAGGTTTGGGAACAAGAAGTAGTCACTCGGAGCCAAATCTGGAGAATAGGGCGGATGAAGAAGCAATTCATAGCCCAATTCATGGATTTTTGCCATGGCAACTGCACATGTGTGCACCCTTGCATTGTCTTGGTGGAAAAGAACTTTTTTCTTGGACAAATGAGGTCGGTTTTTTTTCAAATCGTCATTGAATCGGTCCAATAAGTTGGCATAATATTCCCCATTGATTGTTCTTCTCTTTTGAAGGTAGTCAATGTGGATTATCCCGCGTGCATCCCAAAAAACAGTCGCCATAACTTTATTGGCTGACAAACCCACCTTGGCCTTCTTTGGCGCCGATTCACCCTTAGAAACCCACTGTTTTGACTGTTGTTTGGTCTCTGGTGTGTTGTGATGGATCCATGTTTCATCCACGGTTACAAAACGGCGCAAAAACTCCTCCATATTGCGATTAAAGAACGCCAAACCTTCCTGTGAAGTTGTTACACGATTGCGTTTGTGGTCGACTGTGAGCAAACGCGGCACCCATCTTGCGGAAAGCTTTCTCATGCCCAAGTGATCATTCAAAATTGAAACCACTGAGCCATGCGAGATCCCTACGGCTTCCACCACAATCTCTTGCACTTTCAATCTTCGGTCGGCCAACACCATATCGTGAATTTTTTCGAATGTTTCGGGTAAAGAGACCTCAACTGGGCGTCCAGGCCGTTCGGCATCTTCATGCTTGTACGAAACGAAATTCAGTAAACCACTTTTTTACCATTGAAATCGATGGTGCAGAGTCCCCATAGTATTTATCAAGCTTAGCCTTGGTCTCGGTAATGGTTATTTTTCGCAAAATATGATGCACACGAAATTCACTTTTTTCCGATTTTTCCTCAAATTACTGGGTAGTCTAATAGCTGTCAAACACAAACTAACTGATGCAGCAAGTTCAAATTTTGACAGGAGTCAACTGACAGATGCCTGTTGACAGGAGTAGTGTTGCTTTTTCAGTAAAGAGGTCAGAAATTCAAAAAGTCACGGACTTATTGACCCGCCTTAGTATCACGCCTTAGAGTGAATGTTACGTGCACTGACTTCGCTTCGTTTCCCTTAATCTTAGTCCTTCAGCCATTTAGATATGTTATTTAGACTTACTTGGAGTTTAAGGGATGCTTTAGATGCGTTTTTACCCATTGCAAGTATGGCTGTGTCGTCAGCATATATAATGTAATACTGTAATTACTTCGTCTGCGTTTAGAAGGTCGTATGTATAGAATAAATATAATAAAGGTCCCATAATGCTGCCCTGAGGGACACCTGCTTTAATGTTGTAAAATGATATTTTAATATCTAGGATCTCTCATAGCGATGATCAACTGAAAAGTAGGGTTTCATTGATTATCGATTGGAAACGTGAAACATAAAAGATGAAGTTTAGCTTAATGCAACATTTTATTGCTAGACAAGGTGCATAATCATGACTTAAAGTTATGTATAAGTGATCGGAATACATCGAAATAAATTGTCTTTTTCTATAAAAATAAATAAATGTACACATTTACCTTAAAGTAACATTTAGTTTATAGGCGTATTATACATATGAACCGGTCACAGGTCGGCGGGATCCAGGCCGAGAGCGCGGCAGAAGGCGGCCAGCAGGTCCTCGGCGCGGCGCAGGCGCAGCGCGGGCGGCAGCGCGTCGGCGCGCGGCTCGGCGCCCAGCGCGCCCCCCAGCGCGCCCCCCAGCGCGCCCAGCGCCGACACGAACGCCTCGGCGTGCTCCACGGCGCGCCGCTCTTCCGCCGACTCTACCGATTCCGCCGAGCCCGACTCCGACTCCGACGATCCCGCCGAGTCTACCGACTCTGCCGAACCTGTCGAAGTTTATACTTTCTATAGCTCACCCGTCCGTGCGTCTGTCGGAGCCTAGCGATGTTTTCCTTAAAAACAGATCTGCTTCTGGTTCGAAAAAAATGTACACCATATATATCCAGGGTTTATCGAAATTTAATAAATTTGATTATCAATAAAAGGATAAAATTTAGTAACAAACTCGTCAAATCCAAAGAAAATTCTAATTAGTCAATTGCGTGTTTTAACCGCACATTTTGGTTTTTTATTTTTGCTCAGATATGGCAACACATTGTGGGGAAATTCTTTGGGGTCACTGGGGTCAGCCCATCGAGTGAAATAGACTATAGAAAAAGATCTGATTATGGCTCCGGAGCCAATTACAGCCGATTAAAAGCAAACAAACAAAAAATCATAAATGTTTATTTTGTCAGGGTGTAATTTGTGTCCGTGAATTGTATATTTGTAAATTTCCCGCGACACAAAGCTTGTTCCCTTGTGCAGGAGGTGAACCAAAATCTTTAATAATATATTTTTAGAGTACCTCCCCTAAAAAAATATATTTTTAAAGATTTTGATTTACCACTTTGTCGGCATGAGACACATTTGCCAATGATTTTATAGTAGGTTGTTTCATTTAAGTTGTTTGTTTAATTTTTTGTGGTTGATAAATTTAAGTACCTACTATATAATATCAGCATCCGCTGATATTGTAAACACCTGCATGAGCAATTATTGATAAGCTTTTAATTAGCGAGATCCCATATGTTTTTTTTTTCATACTACCAAGGTGGCAAATAAGCATACGGCCCATGTGATGGCGTTTGAGCCTTTTTGTAGCAGTTGGTTCACTTACAGCCGAAGCTAAGCTGTTAGTGTTAATGTTAATTCGGTCCCTTATTCTGTGCTCTATTTCCTCCTTGACAGTGTTCATCCTCAGGTGGTGGATGAACACTGTCAGGTTTTTCGTTTCCTTCGATGCCTGCGTGGCCGGGTACCCAGACTAATTTTACACTGTTGTGTCTCCCTAATCTGTCAGTTCTTGGGCACAGGCTGCTATGTCTCCGCTTGGAAGACTGGTGTTAGTTTATTTCTGAGTTTTTAATAAACCATAGTACATTTGATATTGTCCTGAGTGCCTTATTATGGAACCTTTGTAGGAATTCCAGGTTGGAGTTTTTTGCAGATGGGTTTTAGTACACTACTTTGTATATGAGTATTTTGTTTTCCAGTGACAGATGTGAATGTCCTTCTAAGAGCCAGTTGAATTTGTTCAGTAGTATGTTTAGTCCATGTCGTTTTTTTCTTAATGTGACACGTTTCCGATCGAGATGAATACCGAGGTACTTCACTGTTTCTTGGTGAGGGAAAATCAGCGTGCCAAGCTTAACCGATGGGCAGTCATCTTTTTTTAATGCGAATGTAATATGTGTAGATTTGTTGGCACTTATCTTATCTTGTGACGGGGCTGTCCTTTCGGCCAGCGCACTACGACCCTTGGGGTCTTTTGTGCATGCCCCTACCTTTCCGCTCACCCTACGTCCTGGTCTCTAAATAATTCCTGCATGAGTTTCAGTACATCCTTGACGGGGGTGCGCCTGTAATCCTCAGGTTCGGGGTATGCCAGTCCCAGTAGGCTTATTCTTCTTGGGGCCAACGCATGGCACGTGCATAGCAGGTGCCGCATTGACTCCTCTTCTTCACCACAGGTCCTGCATGTCGGGCTGCTTGACAGACCGATTTTGTGGAGAAGCTTGTTTGTAAGGCAGTGACCCGTAAAGGCACCGGTCACTGCCCTCATTTGTGTTCTGCTGTACTTCCATAATTTGTTCGTCCTTTCATTCGTTCCTCCTTAGGAATTCTTTTGCATGACTTTGGCCTTCGGTGTTTTGCCAGTACCCGCCATGCTTTTTGGTGGCCATTTGTATTAGAGTTTGCATGACCACCGTTTGTGCCAGGTTTATGAACGGCTCTATTTATTTATTTTTCATTTATTAACAATTTTTCAATCGTATTTAAATGTACTTAATTATAATATACACAAAAATAACTTAAAATAACATTCTTAACACAAAATCTGAAATTAATTATAAAATATTAATATAACATAGGAATTCAAAATACATTGGAGGACAAAAAAAAACAATAATCAAACAATATAAATAAAAAAGACTGCCATGAGATACCATTCTAACTTAAAACTTAAAATCATCGACAGAATAATAGCACCCTTCCAGCAAAAGCTTTTGTAGCCTACTCTTAAATATATTTGGACTTTCAATGGTTTTCATGGCAATAGGCAAAGAATTATATAATTTAACCGCCTGGGCCGGCGCTGAGCTGGCGCTCTGGGCCGCACATAGGCGATTCCGAGCCTCTCCGTGCTAGTACATCGGCTTTTTCGTTTCCTTCGATGCCTGCGTGGCCGGGTACCCAGACCAATTTTACACTGTTGTGTCTCCCTAGTCTGTCAGTTCTTGGGCACAGGCTGCTGTCGCGTATGTCTCCGCTTGGAAGACTGGTGTTAGTTTGCCCATGCTCACGCTAAGGCTGCAGGTCTTGTTGTATATTCCTGCGCCCGTTCCTGACTCGCATTTTGGATCCGTCAGTGCACCATGTCTGGCTGTTATCCTTTTGGGTTTCAGGCCAGCTTTCTATTCCTCTCTGCATGGTATATGCATTGAGTATTGTCTTGCTCACAAGACAATACAGGTTAGTTATGGTCTTAACCATAACTAACCTGTATTTTGTCGCATCCCATCTCCATGATGCTATCTAGGTGTTGTGTGGTTTCCGTTTTCATGTGTATTGACCTTTGCATGGACGTTTTCCAATGACCGTTGATGATTAGTCTATGAATCGCTTACCTTGCCTCCATTTCTACCACTATGTGGGTCGGCGTGAGACCGAGTAGAAATTCAATCGCCGCTGTTGGCGTGGTCCTAAACGCTCCTGTCATAGCCATGCAAGCAGTTCTTTGAATCTTTTTCAGTGTTTGTCTGCACGTTGCTAGCTTTGTTCTAGGCCAACATGCAATGCATCCATATGTTATGATACCCATCATAACATATGGATTCATTGCATCATGCTACCATCATGGTGTATATCCATTGAACCACTTTGGGTTTTAGTCCCCATGTCTTCCCGTATGCCGAGCGACACATACCAAAGACTCTCGAAGCTTTGTTTGTCGTCCCGTCTATGTGCTGTTTCCACGTCAGCTTACTATCCAGTGTTATTCCCAGATACTTAACTCCCGTGGCTAATGCCAACTGGGTGTCGTACACCGAAAGCGTCCCTATGCCAGATAGGTCCCTTTTCTTCATAAACGGTATTACAGTTGACTTGTTTGGATTAATGGAGAGGTTGTTGGTGTGACACCATCTCTCCACTGTCCTTAGGGCTTCCTGCATGATTCTTGACACTGTGTCTGGGAACTTCCCGTTTGCCACTAGGCACCAGAGTGTTGGCGACAGGACGCCTCCCTGTGGACATCCTCTCGTTACCTGTGCATGCCTGGTTTCCCCTAGCAGTGTTGATTGTACATATTGCCTTGTAGCATATTGTCCATCCACCTGCAGATGGTTGCGTTGCGTATCGTGGTGAATGTGATGCGATCGAAAGCTCCTTCCACATCTAGGAACGCTGCTAGGCAGATTTCTCTGTTTTCTAGCGCTAGTTTAGCTCAGGTCACCACCCGGTGTAGTGCCGTTTCCGTCGACATTCCAGGTTGATACGCACATTGCTGATGGTGCAAGGTTGTCTTTTTCAGCTTTGGGATGTCAGGTGTCTTCTTCTTCTCGTTTGGTTAGTGGCCAACCTGGTGACAGAGTTATTGAGATCGCCCATATTTAGGCCTCTGTCGTGATCTAACGAGTGATAACAGTCAGGACCGACTTTTGTCAGCTGTGTATATTAGGTACAGTGTTGGATCTAAGACAGATCCCTGGGGAACTCCAGCTAGGATGTCGTAGAATTCTGAGACAGAGTCATTCATTTTTACTCCGAAGATTCTATTTTCTATGTATGACTGGAGTAGTATATAGAAGTTATGTGAGTTGGTTTTTGATCTTCTATAATAAACCCTTGTGCCAAACCTTGTCAAATGCCTGTTGTACATCCAGAAATACTGCTGAGCTGAATCCTTTTTGCTCTAGTGCTTCCCTTATCATGTGTACCACTCTATACACTTGTATAGTGTCCATGTCTGAATCCAAATTGGTGTTTTGGAATAATGTTACCATCTTAAGGTGAATTATTTAGTCTTTGTGCTACAACTTTCTCAAATAGCTTGGACATTGCAGGCAGGAGACTTATAGGCCTGTATGATGCCATAATATGCGGTGACTTATTTTTTGCGGTTTTATGCGATTGTGCACATTTCACGCAACGATAGGGCCTCATACAATAGTTTTTTGAGTGCCCATATTGTTGGCAACGTTGACATTGCGGAATCGATTTTTTTCCTTTTAGGCTTTTCAATTACGACTGTTCGATGATGTATCGATCTTATTGCTTTGACTGCACTATTCGTTGTACTAGGAACTAAGTTAACAAAGAAGGTTGATGTAGGTTTTTTTTCTGTGATGAAATGTGCAGTTAATACACGTTTGATCAATTAGAGCTTTCTTTGGACTTGACTAGTAGATTAATCCAAATTTTTATGAACATTGGTACTATTTGAAAATAAATATATGGGCAGGCAGCCATCAGTCATTTAGACTTACGGGTAGTTACCTAGCAGCTGGACGGACTACGAATCGATTGCAACGTTTACATAAGACAAGACTGAAAGTCACGAACCAGGGAGAGTGGCCGAGGAGACGGGCGGTCGCATTCCCACTCGCACAAGATTAGGCCAGGCGTGCGCGTGCAGCGCAGCTCGGGCGCGCCGCACGCCGTGCGTTGCCGCGAACGGGCCCGTGGCCTCGTCCTCTTCCGGCATCGCCTCGCCACGCCACACCAGCTCTGCTTGCTGCCCGCTCACCCAGTCCCGCAGTCCGTCACCGCCATCACCGTCGGTCAGCAGCACGCGCACGGCGCAGCAACGCCACGTGCCGAGCGACGCATCCGCGCGCCGCATTGCGCACGCTTTGTCGTCGCCCATCTGAACATCAATGTCATATTCTACATATTATTATGGCAAATATTGACAATAAAATACCAATTTGTACTATATTCACCGATATGACTAAAGCATTTGACTACGTAAGTCACAATATCCTTCTACAAAAACTAGATGGCTATAGAATTAGGGGAAACGTTTTAAGACTAATAAAATCATATCTTAGTAATCGTAAGCAGCAAACAGAAATATCTAGAGTATGTTCCATAAGTAAGATAGAACATAAACATCTATCTGAAACTAGAGATGTTAGTTCGGAGTACCACAAGGTAGTGTTCTCGGACCTTTATTGTTTCTGCTATATATATAAATGATCTTCCAAAACAAGTTGAACAGCCGATGGTCCTATTCGCAGATGATAGCACGGCGATAGTTAAATGTGCAGAAAAGGCTAATTATGAAAGATACGTTAATGACACTTTAAAAACAATAATAATAATTTGAGTAACTTAAGTTTATTTTATGAAAAGTTGGATGTTATTTTGAGGTCAATTTGTACTAATTCTAAAAGACGTATAATTTTATGCGGTGATTTCAATATCGACATTTTAAAAAGAAACAACGTTACTTTGGATTTCGAACACTTTCTCTTAGGCTACAATTTAAAACTAGAGTTAAAGCAGCCAACTAGGCCATGCAGCAATAGTTGCCTTGACAATTTTGCTAGAAGTTCTCAATTAAAATGTAAATCTGAAGTATTTGATTTTGCTTTATCAGATCATAATTGCCAGTTATTATATTTAGAAGATCATAAAAAAAAGTCACTAAATTCTTGGAGTATTAAAAGACGCGATCTTTCAATAGAAAATCTGACGAAGTTCAAAGGGTATTTACAGTCTCTTTCTCTTTCAGCCATATATGAAACGGAAAATGCAAACGAAGCATATGACCACTTTTTAGAATACTTCTGTTTACTTTACGATCTTTGCTTCCCCCACAAGTCCGTTACCATTAAATTGGACAAAAAAACTAAGTGGATTTCACGCGGCATACGTATATGTAGTAGAAAACAACGCTATCTTTTATGGAAATATAGACGAGCACCAACAAAAGACAATAAAAATATATTTAAATCTTATTCAAAAAGACTGCGTAGAATTATTAACCTAACACAAAGAGCACAAAATATCCATTTTATTCACACGTCTCAAAGTAAATCTAAGGCGTCGTGGCAAGTTATTAATAGTAAAACACATTCAAATGAGTCGATTATGCGCCTTAAAGTGTTAAATACTTTTATCACAGATCCTAACGTTATATCTGATACTTTTAACGATTACTTTATTGATCAGATTAAAGATTCTGTTACTACTATAGCACCAATTACTACAGGACTGCTACCCAACGCTTTCTCCATGTTTATTCTTCCAGTTGTTCCTCAAGATGTGATAAGAGCAATCCGTGCATTAAAAAATAAGAACAGTTTCGGATATGATGGCATCGCCACAAGAGTCGTAAAATTTGTATCAGATAGTATCGCTGGCCATCTTAGTAGAATCATTAATCTGTGCATTAGCAATGGAATATTTCCTAACGGCCTAAAAACAGTCATAATAAAACCACTTTTTAAAAAAAAGAACTCTAAGGAAGATGTCTCAAATTACCGACCTATTGCTTTAGTGCCAGTGTTTTCCAAGGTAGTGGAAAAAATAATTTTTGATTCCATTCATAGTTTTTTATCAAAATATAATATTTTATGCCACGAGCAAAAGGGTTTTAGAAAGAATATGGGTATTAACATGGCCATTTTTGATTTTCTGGATAAAGTCATGACCAGCGTTGATAATAAGACACCTGTATGCGCGATATTCTTCTAGATAAACTTTATGCCTATGGCATTAGAGGTAATGTTCACAATCTACTAAAATCTTACCTTAGTAACAGGATACAACACACAGAGATATCTAGAGTGTGCGAAAAGTCCAAACGAGAAATTAATTACCTATCCAGCGGCAGAATAATCAAATATGGAGTGCCCCAAGGCAGCGTCCTTGGACCTCTTTTATTCCTACTTTATATAAATGACTTGCCGAGACATATACAGCATCCTATGATCTTATTTGCTGATGATAGCACCGCACTAATATCTTGTACTGACATTAAAAATTACAATAATGACATAAATAATACTTTAAAAGATCTAATTGACTGGCTTGACAAGAATAATTTAATTATTAACTTACAAAAAACAAACGTTATGCATTTTCATCAACGCTTGGATCCACCAAATGTAACAGTAGATTATTCCGGACATAATATTGAACGCACACAAGTTTCAAAATTTTTAGGCATAATGATCGATAATCAACTAACTTGGAAACCCCAAGCAGAGGAAATATGCAGAAAGTTAAGCAAATCCGCATATGTCCTCTATAACCTGTCCAAAAAAGTCAATCTAAACACGGTACTGGTAGCTTATCATGGTTTGGTAGCATCAGTCTTGAGATACGGGATCATATTTTGGGGTAACTCCAGTCTAAGAGAACAGGTCTTCAAAGCCCAAAAGCGTTGCATACGAGCCATGTGTGGAATGTACATTACTGATAGTTGTGTCCCTAAATTCAAGTTACTAAATATATTAACCTTTCTGTCATTATACATTCTGGAAATAGCTATTTTTGTTAAATGTAACCATCAATTATTCACAACATTATCAGAAACAAGAAATAGACCTGTAAGAAGTCAATATAAAACTCAGCTATATGCCAAAGGATATAATACCGCATTACTCAAGAAAAATATATTATGTATGGCTGTAAAAATATATAATAAAATACCTTGTATATTAAAAAATGAATGTTTACATATTTTTAAAAATAAACTGACCAGAATTTTAATTGATAAATGTTATTATTCAATAAATGATTTTTTAAATGATAAATATTTGAGTTGAGAAATAATTATTTTTGCTTTATTATTACTATGTATTATTTTAAGTTCATTATGTCTGTATTATTAATATTACTATTTAGTTAATTATTGAAATTATTTTATTGTGTATTAAAATGATTATGATGCATGTACAATTTAATGTTAAAAAATACTATTTGCATGCCTGCAAGGTAGAGCAAAGAGGTCAAACTAAACAATCAACATCATATTATTGTAAACCTTTGTTCAGCAAATAAAATTGATTTGATTTGAATAAATTGGCTTGATTCTAATAATTTAATTATCAATCTACAAAAAACAAAAGTAATGCATGTTTACCAAAGATTATTTCCCAATATTTTAAGTATTCAATATAATGGACAAAATAGAGACTCGACAAGTGTGGTTAAATTCTTAGGTATATTAATTGATAGTCAATTGACATGGAAACCTCAGGCAGAGAAAGTTTGTAAGATAATTAGTAAATCAGATTATATTCTCTATAACTTATCAAAGAAAGTTAATATGGACACAATCACAATAGCATATCATGGTCTGGTTGCCTCAGTTTTAAGATACGGGGTAATATTCTGGGGCAATTGGAGTGAAAAGGAAAGAATATTTAGAGCCCAAAAGTATTGTATTAGGTCAATGACTGGCAATGACTCAAACAATAGTTGCGCACCTCTGTTTAAATCTTTGAAATTGCTAACCTTTCCATCATTGTATATTCTGAAGTAGCATTGTAAATCAAATCAAAATCTATTTAATACAAGAATCAGTCAATCAACAAGACCAGCACTAATGAGATCCCAATACAAAGATCTTCTTGATATAAGTAATTTCAAAACAGCATTGTTAAGAAAAAGTATTATGCGTATGGGACTAGTTATTTACAATAAGATACCACAAGATATTAAAAATGACTCACATTTTTTTTAAAAAGTTATCTAAGCTACTGGTCAGTAAGTGCTACTACTCTATTCAAGATTTTATAAATGATAATAATATTTGACATTTTAAAATATATGTATACTATTATTAATTGTTAAAATTAGAACCGTGACATACATTACAAGATGACTACTAAATAATTGACTGTATTAAAAGCATGGCTTAATAATAGGATATATGACATTGTTAAATTATTGATACCTTATATAAATTTTAATGTTATTCTAATTATATAAGTTTGCACACCATATTGGCAGATTGTAATGGACACAATTGTATCTTCCATAACATCTATATTTTGTTACCTACATTTCTAGCAAATAAATGATTTCTGATTCTGATTCATATCAGATAGATATTATGTTTCGACATTTCCCATGGAGACCCAAATCCGTTATTTTGAGACAGCAGAATCCAAATAAATTATTATGGTTTTGTATGTTATCTCTTTTAGCCAACTTTGGGTGCAACACTGCATTTTGAATTTAGCCATTCATCATCATCTCAACCCTAGTCCCACTGCTGGGCACGAGTCACCTCCATAAACTTGAAGAGATATTGGCCTACTATACCATGCTGGCGAGACGTGTTGGTATAGGGTTTTGTTTTGAGTTTTCCCTTTCTTACAGTGGAAATTGTCTGCCGGACTTACTCCCTTAGTCAACTCTTGCGACTCTAAATAAAAGGCCAATAAATAAAGTTAAATATGTAATATCATATATGGATAAGATTATCTTACTTCATCATGTGTGATGTGTATTATGTGGGCTTCTACAGTTGTCGGTTCCAAATCCAGATGCTTGTCATCTGTGAGCAAGTGAACTCTCACATCTGCACTGTAGTATTTATTAATAAGTCTCCACACACGATCAGCGGATTGTCTTTCCTGATTATATTCTTTTGTAACTTCATTGTCTACAAGTTCTGCAATATTATACATAGCAATCAATAAAATACCTTAGTTCTTTGGTTACGTAAAGTAACAAAGATTAACATGTTGTTACATATAGATGAACAATTATGATTAGGTGAAAATTACAATCGAAGCATCTTAACACACCGTTTATTACTTCTGTAGCGACAGCTTCGTTAGCTGCGCTCACTAAAAGAACTGGTAAGGCTTCGAACGAAGACATATTTTCCTTTTTGTTGTCTTAAGGCAACGGCCAAAGGATGTTGATTATTTCTAATTCAATGCCAAGTATTACAGATTTCTCAATCATATCAATTTAATAGAACCATTTAAAGAAAAGTTTGACCATTTTCTTAAGTGCACCAACATTTACAACAATAACAATGTGTACAACAGTGAGTGTCAAAGTTGTCAATTTCAACGTCAAACTTGTCAAATCGAACTTTCATTTACGAAGTTTGTTTTACTTAACGGATGGAGCCATAAACATAACACAAAAAGAAGTTATTTTGACACCTGTCAAAAACAGTGCCAGTACTTGTTGCGTAGACAGAGAGACTTGTTGTCTAACGAACCGATTATCAATTACTATTAAGAACAAATTTAAATCGATGGTTGACTGGTGACTGAATGGTTGTCTGGTAGAGAATGCCTTTGGCGTTAAGGCCGCCGATGTACATTTGTATATAAAGTTGAATAAATAAAATATATAAATGTTTGTATTTCCTCTTTTAAAAGTAAAAACGAATACAATTATTTTTATAATTACAGTGTTTGAAAAAAAAAAAGGTATCTTTAATTGTTGAACGATGGGGACTACAGAATTACGAAAAAACTGGTAACTCGCGTAAAATGTGCAAATTTGTCAACAAAGTAAAGATAGCCTAAGGGATGTCAGGATGACTCAGTAGTTGGCACACTTGACGTAAATTAAACATCCGTCCATTATTAGACTTGGTCCTCAACAAGGAATTTTATTGATCTGCGGTGAGGGTGACCTGCCTGCTGTCATTACTGTCATCACTAACTACGATGATAGTTAGGTACATAAATATTTTTGTTCTAACTAGATTGCTTTTTAAATAAGACACTACCTGCATAAGTATTATAGATAGTAGGAAGTTGATATGTATTGCTAACTTATTGTCAGGAAATAAGTCGTTGGATTAGCAACATGGATAATATAAGATCATGGACGTCCGAAAACGAAGCCATCATCGCGACGAACACTGATGCAACGGAGTGCAAAAGATGCGCAGTGGAGCTGGGTTACTGGAAGGATGATTATATCTCGTACTTTGTGCGCCACGCCGACCGCAAGGCACCCGAGATCAATCGCGGCTACTACGCCCGGGTCACAGCTATCGAGATGTTTATTCATCAGTTTTTAGAAGTTAGCACACTGAATTACATTAATTATTATAGTAATGTTAATACCCCACTGCATTCAGTTTTGGTCGGTGCCTTTGTCCATTGGCTGCTCGCAACCTTCACAAGGCTGTTATTCATGTGGAAAGCCTTCAATCAATGTCCAGCAGTGAATATCTTTTAGCAGAGCACACACTCTCCAACTGCTAAATTTCGTTAAAGAATATTCAGTCCATGGGGATTTATGTCAAGACTGACTTGTTTGTCTCCCTGCAAAGAATAAGAAAGAATACTCAGAGCTTAATCTAGCATATTATGTCTTGGATGTGCTTGTGTTGTAGGTTCATTATCACCTTTGTATAAACTGGTGCAGCTGCTAAAGGTTGCCCACTTTGAGAAGTAATAATAAAAAGACAAGTCTACCTTAAATTATATTATTTTTTAGGCACTTTAACTGTACAGTTAGTTCAGGAAGCCATACTGTTAAGCCCCATCAACTTTAAAAAAAGTAATTCTAATTTTATTTTGTTAATATGCATTCCACAAAATTTTATTCACATTAGTTTGGTAGTGCCAGTAATACTTTCCTACTGGGCTGCTGGCCACCAGGGACGTTATGTACATAAGTGATAAATAATTAAGTCATTTTATCCAAAACTAATAAGGAGGTATGGTAAAGAATAACTAACTGTAATAGCATTTTGTGTTGGTGTCTGTTGATTCCTAATCCGTAATTCTGTTCCCTTGATAAATAATGTACAATTTAAAAAATAAATATTTTATATTGGTATTTCTAGCGTTGTGGAACCAAGTGCCAAATCATAAACCTGGGTTGTGGCTTTGACACACTGTACTGGCGGCTCAAGGACACCACACAAACAGTGGGAAATTTCATTGAACTTGATTTCCCCTCAGTTACTGCCAAGAAAGGTCACATTATCAAGAGAAATAAGCAACTGCTGCAAAAAATAAGTAATGAAGGTATGTATGTTCCCTGACTCATTTTTAGTACTTATTATCTTCTTCCTTCCATTGATTTTATTAATTTTGTCTGAGAAAAGGTTTAATAGAATCTGCTTCATCTATGACAATTGACCAAATCTCTCCTTGCAATAATATATATAATTCTTGTAAATGCAACATTATAATAAAATCCGAATTATCTGATAATACAATTTTTGTTGAACTAGATAAAGCCTAACAAATAAAATATATCCCAATAAGAATTAATTTACAAAACAAATTATACAAATTGATATCTGTAATCAAATACATTCCTGGTGGAGATAGACATTACCCAACACATTGTAAATTTTATGGGAAGTGGCAGATATTTGATGACATGGCCAAAAAACTGTCACATTCCATAACCAGTGAGTGTGAGTGATTAGATCTCACTTATTAATGTACATCATTGTCAATGATTAAGATCAAATAATACTTATGAACGTCAAAATTATGTGCTACAGTATTGTACACCTTAAAAAGGTCTAGGGATAATCCACAATAACCATGTTTTATCCTTTACTTTTTACGGGAAATAATGTCTTATTTACAAAGTGAGTTTAAGCAATACAGCATTAATTCTTATTTATATATTGGTGGTTTGTTTCCATAGTAATGAAATACTTTTTATTATTTATCTTAATTTTTACTCTTCTATCTTAGTTTTTTTATTATTATTATTATATTATTATTATAATTTCATTTTATATATTATTATAGTATATTGGTTTCTGTCCTTTTTGCTACCACAAATATTGTAACTCATACCAAATTGTAAATGTTATACTCTAGCGATTAAAAATAGTGGCCAGTTTCTTGCCAATTCTTCTCGAGGTCCTCACCTTAGTCAGCAAATCGACAGTAGGAAAAAAACTACTGACATATGACGTTCAAAAGTATCATGCATTTAAACTAAATGAATAAGTGAGTTAAGAGTTATAAAGTAAAAGATGCGATTTGTTAGACGGCGAGGTGATGATCCGCGAGGGCGAGCTGCACTCGGACGGGTACCACCTGGTGGGCTGCGACCTGAGCTGCCTGGGCGAGGTGCAGCGCAAGCTGGCGGCGGCGGGCGCGGACGCGCGCGTGCCCACGCTCGTGCTGGCCGAGTGCGTGCTCGTGTACCTGCGGCCCGAGGCGGCGGACGCGCTGCTGCGGCACGTGGCCGCCACGTTCGCGCGCTGCGCGCTGCTGCAGTACGAGCAGTGCAACCTGGGCGACAAGTTCGGCGAGGTCATGCTGCGCAACCTGGCGGCGCGCGGCTGCGGGCTGGCGGGCGCGCGCCTGTGCCGCGAGCCGCGCGCGCACGAGCTGCGCCTGCTGGCGCTGGGCTTCGAGCGCGCGCGCTCGCGCGACATGGCACGCGTGTGGCGCGCGCTGCCGCCCGCCGACCGCGCGCGCGCCGCCGCGCTCGAGCCGCTGGACGAGCTGGAGCTGCTGCTGCAGCTGCACGCGCACTACGCGCTCAGCGTGGCCACGCGCGGCGACATGTTCGCCGACCTGGACCTCGACCCGCCCGACTCCGACTAGATACTAGTCCGTACTCGCACTCGCGCCGCGCTGTAGATAACTATTGTTTCTTTGTTATAAAATTATATTTCTTATACTTCATTCTTTGTCATTAAAATGTTTGTGGTGGTTTATCCTATATCGATCAATATTAAAATTGTAAACTCAGTGTACTTCTAGTCTTTCCATTTAAAGTGTATTCCGTAACACTTGTTATAAAATGTGATAAAAATACCAGAAGCGGGTGCAGCAGCCGGCAGCCGGCAGCCGGCGCTACTGGCCCGACACGACCTGTGTGCCGATATACCTATATATTGTATTTGATGCTTGACTATAATTTTGGCATGAATTAATGTATTCTAGGAGAATCAAGGCTATTTTAGATATAAATGGTGGTGGTGATTTAAAATGACCCATGGGTTGACATTAACCGCACAGAAGTATTAGTAGACACGCATCAATGACGTAAAGGCGCGAGAAGGAAATAAGAAGCAGTTTGTTGAACGTCGCCAAATCTTATTAATATTTTTCTGTGTGTAATGTTATGTATCGAATATGTTTATTTATACATATCTTATCGAAACCTTTTTAATAATAATAAATATTCTTTATTGTACACCAAATAAAAAATACTGAAAAAGAAACAATGATTACACCTAAGAGTATGGAAAATGGGCGGTTCTTGTCGCTAAAGCGATTTCCTCCAGACTTGATTTATATGATGATTTAATCGCTATTAGTAGTAGTTTCAAACTCAAACTCAAGCATATACCTAATAGGCTTAGTGGCTAAAGTGGTTCCCATGGCACTGAGAGCTCGCCGTGTTGTAGGTTCAGCCCAACACTGAACTTTACGTACGAATTGTATGTTTGTTAATATGTCGTATCTCAGTGGCGCAGCGTCGCGCCCTGTGCAACACCTAGTGTCGAGCACGTGCGGGGGGCGCAGTCACGCAACACTGGATCCATCCAAAGTGACGTCACGGGTTTGCCAGTGTTACCAACTCGCCACGTCTACACCTATTTTTTGTGTTTATAATATTGTTTTTACGTGATAATTTGTAAACGCGTAACGTTATAATTCGCCAGGTTGACTTAGCGAGTTTTTATTATTAATATAATAAATTAAGTGTTAAAATATTTATTTTCTGCTATTAAATATTGTATAATGCATACGATCGTTTTATTTATATTTATTATTCATAATTTCACTGACGTTAAACAAATAATAAAAATTGCCATAGCACTATTTCGTCCAAACGAATTAGTGAACTTTATTCCAAACTATTTACAGTAATCAGTATCTTGGCAAGTCGGGGGGGAAGTACGACACTTAAGACGATCGCGATTTGTAGTATAATGTGGCAGATCAGTCGTGGTGCGGCAGGTCATTGGGCACAGGCTGCTACACGTGCGGCAGGTGCAACAGGCAGGCCACTTCACGTGTCGTGGCGCGGCAGATCAATCGTGGTGTAGCAGGTCATTGGGCACAGGCTGCTACACGTGCGGCAGGTGCAAGAGGCAGGCCGCTTCACGTGTTGTGGCGCGGCAGGTCAGTCGTGGTGTAGCAGGTCATTGGGCACAGGCTGCTACACGTGCGGCAGGTGCAAGAGGCAGGCCGCTTCACGTGTTGTGGCGCGGCAGGTCAGTCGTGGTGTAGCAGGTCATTGGGCACAGGCTGCTACACGTGCGGCAGGTGCAAGAGGCAGGCCGCTTCACGTGTCGTGGCGCGGCAGGTCAGTCGTGGTGTAGCAGGTCATTGGGCACAGGCTGCTACACGTGCGGCAGGTGCAAGAGGCAGGCCGCTTCACGTGTCGTGGCGCGGCAGGTCAGTCGTGGTGTAGCAGGTCATTGGGCACAGGCTGCTACACGTGCGGCAGGTGCAAGAGGCAGGCCGCTTCACGTGTCGTGGCGCGGCAGGTCAGTCGTGGTGTAGCAGGTCATTGGGCACAGGCTGCTACACGTGCGGCAGGTGCAAGAGGCAGGCCGCTTCACGTGTTGTGGCGCGGCAGGTCAGTCGTGGTGTAGCAGGTCATTGGGCACAGGCTGCTACACGTGCGGCAGGTGCAAGAGGCAGGCCGCTTCACGTGTTGTGGCGCGGCAGGTCAGTCGTGGTGTAGCAGGTCATTGGGCACAGGCTGCTACACGTGCGGCAGGTGCAAGAGGCAGGCCGCTTCACGTGTTGTGGCGCGGCAGGTCAGTCGTGGTGTAGCAGGTCATTGGGCACAGGCTGCTACACGTGCGGCAGGTGCAAGAGGCAGGCCGCTTCACGTGTCGTGGCGCGGCAGGTCAGTCGTGGTGTAGCAGGTCATTGGGCACAGGCTGCTACACGTGCGGCAGGTGCAAGAGGCAGGCCGCTTCACGTGTCGTGGCGCGGCAGGTCAGTCGTGGTGTAGCAGGTCATTGGGCACAGGCTGCTACACGTGCGGCAGGTGCAAGAGGCAGGCCGCTTCACGTGTTGTGGCGCGGCAGGTCAGTCGTGGTGTAGCAGGTCATTGGGCACAGGCTGCTACACGTGCGGCAGGTGCAAGAGGCAGGCCGCTTCACGTGTCGTGGCGCGGCAGATCAGTCGTGGTGTAGCAGGTCATTGGGCACAGGCTGCTACACGTGCGGCAGGTGCAAGAGGCAGGCCGCTTCACGTGTTGTGGCGCGGCAGGTCAGTCGTGGTGTAGCAGGTCATTGGGCACAGGCTGCTACACGTGCGGCAGGTGCAAGAGGCAGGCCGCTTCACGTGTTGTGGCGCGGCAGGTCAGTCGTGGTGTAGCAGGTCATTGGGCACAGGCTGCTATACATGCGGCAGGTGCAAGAGGCAGGCCGCTTCACGTGTCGTGGCGCGGCAGATCAGTCGTGGTGCGGCAGGTCGGGTCGTGGTGTAGCAGGTCAGTCGTGGTGCGGCAGATCAGTCGTGGTGTAGCAGGTCATTGGGCACAGGCTGCTACACGTGCGGCAGGTGCAAGAGGCAGGCCGCTTCACGTGTTGTGGCGCGGCAGGTCAGTCGTGGTGTAGCAGGTCATTGGGCACAGGCTGCTATACATGCGGCAGGTGCAAGAGGCAGGCCGCTTCACGTGTCGTGGCGCGGCAGATCAGTCGTGGTGCGGCAGGTCGGGTCGTGGTGTAGCAGGTCAGTCGTGGTGCGGCAGATCAGTCGTGGTGTAGCAGGTCATTGGGCACAGGCTGCTACACGTGCGGCAGGTGCACGTGGCGCAGGTGCAGGCTGCTACACGTGCGGCAGGTGCACGTGGCGCAGGTGCAGGCTGCTACACGTGCGGCAGGCAGGCGGAGATGGCGCGGCGCAGCGCCTGGCGCACGTCGGCGCTGCCCTCGCAGAACACGTGCGTGGCGTGCCGCTCCACGTGCAGCAGCGTGTCGTGGCGCGGCAGGTGCACGTGGCGCAGGTGCAGGCTGCTACACGTGCGGCAGGCAGGCGGAGATGGCGCGGCGCAGCGCCTGGCGCACGTCGGCGCTGCCCTCGCAGAACACGTGCGTGGCGTGCCGCTCCACGTGCAGCAGCGTGTCGTGGCGCGGCAGGTGCACGATGGCCCCGTCCGCGCCGCGCTCCACGCGCGCCTCGCCCACGCCCTCGCGCGCCAGCTCGCGCACGAGCGCGTCCACGTCGGGCGCGCCCAGCTCCAGGCGCGGCGCGGCGCGCGCGGCGGGCGGCGCGTCCAGCGACACGCGCGAGTCGCGCACGCGCAGCGAGGCGGCCAGCGGCGCGGCGCGCAGGCCGGGGCGCAGCTCGCGCGGGGCCACGCGCGCGGCCAGGGCGCCGCCCAGCCAGGCGCGCGCCAGCCCCCGGCGCACGCCCGCGCGCCGGGCCGCCCCGCGCCGCAGCAGCACGGTGGGCACGTCCGCCACGATGCCGGCGCGGCCCGGCGCCGCCGCGTACTGCTCGGGCAGGGCCAGCTCGCGCGGCCGCAGCTCGCGCACGAGCTTGTTGGCCTGCGAGTAGTTGAGCGACGTGTCGATGGGGCAGTGGAACGCCTTCATGCTCAGCGGCTGGAACGGCGCCAGCGCGTCCACGTACGGGAAGTCCGGCTCTGCGACGCGAACAACGCGATTAACGAAATCCGTTCGAGGGTCGGAACGGCGCACGGCGGAGACACTGCGGACACCCACCGGTGAAGATGATGGCGTGCGCGGGGTTGTTGGCCCACAGCTCCACGAGGTGCACGGCGGCTCCGAAGCGCAGGCTGGGGTGGCCCGCGAACACGACGCAGGGCTGGCGGAAGTCGGCCAGCGCGTCGTCGTGCAGCGAGCGCGCGTGCTTGAGGCGGCCGCCGCGCGCCAGCGCCGCGTGCGGGAACGGCTCCTCGGGCAGGTACACGCGCGCCTGCACACCACACACACTCACTCATACGATGAGTGTCACACACACAGTTAGTGCAGTCCATACTCTCTCCATTGGTTATTTTACTCCGTGCACTGACTACATCATGTTTATTAAAAAATGTAAAGTTTAAATAAAATCTTACCTCAGGGAACGAAATCAGTTAAGCGAAACCACAAATAAGTACCTACATTACGTACTACTGAAAATTAAGTTAGTTCTCAAGGCAGCAACATATTGAATTCGGCGTCCCACAGGGCTGTATGTTGGGACCACTGTTGTTTATCATTTATATCGTTACGACGCACAGGGGCCGTACCATGAAGTGTTCAACGTGAGTCTTTAGAGCGAGAGAGTCATTATCTCAACCATTATGTGAATGAAAGAAAAAGAGGTACCTGCTTGCCAACGGAGACCCACTCGGCGAGAATGTTACTGTAGGCGAGCGAAGAGTCGGCCACGGGCGAGATGACGTAGAGCGGCACGTGCGCCAGCCCCGCGCCGTCCAGGTGCGCCGACAGGCACTCCAGCAGGTCGTACAGCACGCCGCTCGGGTACACGGGGCACAGCACCGAGCCGCCCGCGCGCAGCGTGACCGTGGCGTGCACGCACAGGTCGCCCAGCATGTGGTCGGGGTTGTGCGCCGGCGTCTGCGTCAGCGCGGCCAGCACCAGCAGGTCCGCGCCGCGCAGCGCCGCCTGGTTGATGGGGCGCGGGTGCGTGGTCAGCGTGCTCGAGCCGCTCACGTACGCCACCTTCTCGTGCGCCGAGCGCAGCACCCAGTTGGCCGAGCCCAGGCAGAAGCCCGAGCTCACGGGCGTGGCGTCCAGCGCGCCGTAGATGTCCACGCGCTCGTCGTAGCCCACGCGGCGCACGCGGGCCAGCGCGCGCGCGATGCTGGCGGGCGCGAACAGGCGGCGCCAGGAGCGCGGGCGCGCGGCCAGCGCCAGCGGCGCGGGCAGCACGTGCAGCAGCTCCTTCCAGCGCCGCGCCGCGCCGGCCTCGCCGCCCGCGCCGCCGCCCACCCACTCCGCCAGCTCCTCCAGGTAGAAGCGCCCGATCTGCAGCGTGGGCTCGGTCGCGTACACCTGTCCCTTGAAGCCCGTGTCCTCGGTGATGAACGGCAGCGCCATCATGCACGTGTAGTTGGATATCAGGATCACGTCCAGTTGAGAGAAGTCCACCACTTTGTCCAGGGGCGGGCAGAACTCCGGGACGCTATCCACGAAAACGCGTCCGCAACATTCTTTAAGCTCCTGTAATATTAACGTTGCTTGTACAAAGTTTAGCTTAACATGCAGCGTAACGTAATAATGATAGAGATAAGAGATGTACTAATGATAACATCGAAATTAAAAATATCTATTTAATAATTAAAATGATATACCTAATTTACTTTGAAGCAAGAATTTATTTCATGATTATTAAATTTAGAAATAAAAATAAAATCAGTATAATAGTTTAATCAATTATTTATAAATAAGTGACCATTATCGATTATTTTATTAATTTCAATTCTCAATCCCCACGGTGACAGTGACGCGTTCCATTTTTTCCATCATCTGTTAAAAGGATTTTAAGTTTATATTTTAGATTTGTAAGGTTAAAGTTTGAATAAAATACAAAATATGTTTTGAAATAAATTACAAAAGCATTTTTGGAAATGTAAAAAGTGGATAAATTTGAACTCCAGAGTAGGAGCTCGGATGGCACAATTGGTAGTGCACTGGTAGGTGTGTACAATTTGTGCTGCGCAATCTGGTGCAAGGGCAGGCCTAGGGTTGAGTTAGCTAAGCATGCATGCATGCTGAATGTTATCAACATCGAGTGAAAACTGTCTGTCAACAAGAAACAGGTGTGACTATGTACATGGACAAAGGTACTATGAGTAATTAGTATAAACCATATTCGTCTAAGATAAAAGGTCCTGTATTAGGTATTAATACTCAACTAAATCTGAAATAGTACCTACCTACTTAACGGATCTTTCCATTAAAAGAAATTACAAACATTTAGTAAATAAAATCTTACTCCTTCAAGTAAAGGGTCATTGAGGTGAGGCGGTGTGTAGTTGGGAAGCGAGGCGAGACGCGTACTGGGTACCGGCGGCAGAGGCAGGAAGTTCAACACTGAGTGCGCCGACAGTCCGCAGTCTAACATTATCAGCAGTTCCTTGAACGACAGCACAAAGCACGGCTTTGCCGCGTCGCTACTCAGACAATACTGTAACAAAATCGTATTTCAATATACTATCTAATAGCCTAGTAATTTACCTTTATTCCATTACGTACCAGTTTCATTTTGTTTATATTTACACTATTTCTAACCTACAATGTTGAACTCTCATTTTATCCAAAGCTATAAATCATTGATTGCTTGGCACATTTAAGCTTAATTGTAAGAAAAATAAATAGCTTATTGTCTTATTATTGTATTTATTAGCATTTAATCTGTTTAAAAATTCGTAATTCCACTGTGAAATATGACAGATGTCAGCATAGCTATGTCATGACAGATGACACTTACATATAAGTATATTGTCTATGGGTGAAATAGAAATAAACATTTACTCGCAGGAACGGAAAAAGAAAGTGGACATAATTAAGCAAAAATCATTTGGGAGGAATCATTCCGTAAGTAATTGACACATGAGGAGGAATATGGGGGAATGGATTAATGTACTATGACTGCAAGTTTGCCGCCCTCTAAGCAAAATTATAAATTTTTATTTGATATGATATGAAAACGACGGATTTAAATTCCTTAGGGGTGCATACTTATGTCATATAAGGAACGTTTGTGCACAATTTCAAGTTTGTAGTCCCAGCAGTTTAGGTTCCGCATTGATGAATAAGTTAGTCAGTCAATCATTCGAGACAGGCAATATACCTATGTAAAAAATGTTACCTACTAAATTGTTTATTTTAGAAAGTACTTTAAAATTACTTTATAGTCCTTCATTTTTTAAAATATAGTTATGAAAATGAGTGTATAGCAACTCAGATACAAATTCAAAAAATACACCTATTACATGCATAGTTTTTCAAATTTATTTCTTATGGGTGTAAAAGAGGAAGGTAAATGAGGGCGTTATTATACAAACTTAAAAAAATAGGCAATGAAATTTATAAGCCAAACTTACCTATACCTCCTAATATATTATTATCTTTATGCATTCGATAGCCCAATTTTTGAGGCAGGTTGGTCGCTGGCGCATAATATGCCAATATTACCAATAAAAATATAAAAAAGACTATTTGGGCCTAGTGGCTGTCGCCCCCCAGTCTTTGCCACCCGAAGCAATAATTATTTACATAAGACTTGCCTGTCTGTCACAGTATCACAGTTGCAACCTATGCCGACGACATAACTTTTTCGGGAGAATCCGACCCACATGCCCACTGCTGTGACTCCTGTGAGCCAGGATTAACAGCGGAGTAACCAACTGATACACCGAGCATTGACACTCGTGCGTCCCGTGGACAACTAAACCTACTGTCTTGGACTTCGCAACGAATTTAATCAGAAGTACCTAAATAGGAGTTTAAAAGAAGAGTTTCCACTTCCCTCTATAGCAATGTGGGAGATAAAATAAATCTGTATAGGTTTGTAACATATTGAAAAGAGCACCACGGAGGACCTTGAACTACGGAACCTATGTGAGCTAAGTTTGATTGTTATAATATGTATGGCAGAAATGTACGGATTATTTTAAAACTCAAACTCAAACAGACTACACTCCCAGAGTATGCGATGAGTAGACTGCTCCTGATCAGAGCCAGGTGTTGAGCATTGACAGTTCGGCGAATCAACTAGCTTAAATGAGTATAACTTGCTCCGAAAGTTACCATGACCCGTAAGGAACTGAGCGACACTGTGATCAACCTCTAGCCATGTCTTTGCCAACCGATCAGTAACGGAAGGAAAAAACTGGTAGAGGTGGCGTCCCTTGGTTGATGTATCCTATCGCTGTTGCCATTTATTGATGAGGATTCTATAAACTTCAGTTGGAATTGATGTTGTCTCGTGTGGTGTAATAAATCGCCGCTCGTCTCTGTACCTCTAGATCGATAGGAAGGACACCTGCCAGTACTGGTAAAGTGGTAGAGCCTCAGTGCTCACTGTCCTATACGCCTTGCACAATAATAGGCGGTTGCGCACTCCCCAATTAGAGATCAGGCTCAAACATTTGTCCGCTAAGCTCTCAAGTCCGACCCTGGAGATTGTATTAAGTAAAATTTTGTCATCAACGTAATCGGTCAAAGTGGAGCCACCAAAATGGGAGTGTCAGGCAATCATCAAAACCTTAATTCCAAAGATACGGCGCTAATACTGATCCCTGGGGACAGCCCATTGCTAGCGGCTTCGACCCTGCATAGTCGCATTAGTCACCAAGTTTAAGCTTAGCTGTTCCATGTGAAAAAGAGTAGGTATATATTACTAAACACACCACGAGCTTTTAATTTCAAAAGTAACAGCAGCCACCATGCATTGTCAAAGGGCGCCAGATATATCTAAGAAAATACCTAGTACCTACATTGACAATCTGATCTAGTGACTGTTTCCCTAACGTATATAAATGCGTCTACAATGGACCTACCTATTGTGAAACCAAATTGTCTTTCATGAAATTTAACGCCACTCGGCAACAGACGATGTCATACCTTACTTATCTATCGACGACTGTTCTGTAGTCGCTAGTTGCAAGCTTCAACCACAACTGAATGAGACTCGTAACTGTGCTCGTAACTGGTTAAACATAACCTAAACATAATGTATCCGTGCCAGTGCAGCTAAAGCAAATAAATAGCCTTCCAGTAAAGATTGGCAACAAAGATAAACTATATTAATCTACAACTCTGTGTTTAAACCAGTTTGGACGTATGGAATCCAGCTCTAGGGCGTTGCGAGCAAAACAAATATACTGTACCTCCAACGGGCACAAAACAACATCCTGCAGGCAATCACTAACGCTCCTTGATTTACAAAAAAAATATGAGATTCATGATCGAAAATAGATAAAAAAATAACCATGCAACCGGTCCAAAGCTTGACCGTCATCTAGTCATGCCGTAGGATCACATTTTTATAGCGGTGTAGCGTGTAGGCATTATACTTGTAAGTGGTAGGCACAAACGTACCACTTACTCTATGATACTCTTAAGTGTAGATTAGGTTTAAGATAAACATTGTATAGTATTTCTTAAGATCAGTCATCCAGTAAACTTGCAACAGTACATTTAATTTCCTTCTAACACAGTTATTGCTAGCGCAGTAGCGCTAGCAATAACTGTGTTACAGGAGCTTTTAATTTATTGATTTAAACTTCCTGCATACAAATTGCACAAGGTGGATTTAATACCTAAGGCATTTTCTGGCAGTCAACCTTTGGGTGATGCAGAGATACGCATGGCAGGTGACAATGTTAGTAAAGTAAGAATTGAAAAGAAACGAAGGAATGGAATGCAATACAAAACAAAATTATACTTAGCTACAAAATTAATATAATAATAATAATAATCATTTATTCACAAGTAACTTAGACTCATAGGTACATTCAATATAATAATAATAGTCATATTCACATTACATTTACATAGATAAACTGTAAAATTTGTCAATAAATAAATTAATTAAAAACACTTAGAAATAATATTAATAACTAGTTGCTTTAGACACTGCGTGCAATATGTAGCCCACAACAGTGCCTAATAATATGACAATCCAGCCTTTCTGCAAGTGTAGCCAGCATGCTGTTGGTGCTCCCCCGCACTCGCCGCACCAGCGAAGTGCCTCTCTTGCGCATTCTTGTGTAGAAACAATCTACGCGCGCTTCTGCAAACATTGTTGATGCGCTGCAAAAGCGAGGGAGCCCCAACATCATCCTGAATGCATTGTTAAACTGGACACGAAGGGCGCTGTACGATTTTTGTGTGTAATCGGCCCACAAGCTGCATGTGTAAAATGTGGTACAGTAAGCCCTAAAAAGCGTTATTTTGACGTCAGTTGAGCACCGAGTAAACCTGCGGATTACCATGTTCGCTCTAACCGACAGCGCCCTTCGCTCCCGTTCAATGTCTGCATCATCTTTCAAGGCAGGTGTAACTAAATGACCTAAGTATTTAAAAACATCTGCCCTCTCTAACGGTGAGCCATTCAGTTTTAAAGGTGGCATATTAGTAACTTTACGAGATCCTCCCTGAAAAACCATACATTGACTCTTTTTAACATTGTATGACAGCCCCTGATCAGCCACATATCCTTCACATATGCTCATCAACGTTCTTAGTCCACAGACCGAGGCACTTAGCAACACCATATCGTCCGCGTAGCTAATGTTATTAAAACAGACACCATCTATGTAACAACCTATATGTTGTTTGCTAAGCGTCTCGATTAGTCCATTAATATAAAGGTTAAAAATGGAAGGAGAGCTCAGACCCCCCTGCCGCACACCACACTCCAACCTATACGGGCCCGACATGGTGCCTGCCCACTTTACGTTGTTCATCTGATTTTCGTACCAATACTTAAAGACGTTAATAAGTTCGTTTGGAATATGGGATGCCCTCATTTTATTCCACAGGATATCATATGAGACCATGTCAAAAGCTTTAGAAAGGTCAAGGAAGCAAGCGTACACAAATGTATTTCTCTTAGTATAATATTTGATAGCACTCTTAAAACACAATATAGCAGTTTCAGTTGACAGTCCCGGCCGAAACCCAAACTGATTATCGTGCAACTTTATGTATTTGTTTATTTGTGTATTAAGAATGTTATCAAACACCTTTGCCACTATTGTTGCCAATGAAATCGGTCTATAGTTAGATATATCTGACAAGTCTCCCGCTTTATTTTTAACAATGGGCACTACGATCGTCCTCATCATGTCGGTAGGCAAGTATGAGTGGGATATACAAAAGTTGTATAGCATAGCCAATACTCTGTACATATGTGGCCCAGAAAATCGTACATGTTCCACACCTAATCCGTCATGGCCAGGCGATTTGCCTTTTGACATTGAGGTAACTAGTTTTGATATATCCCTAGCCGTGATTCTAGTATCAATGTATTCCCCACTCACCCCATCTTCCCTTAATGACACAGACGGTCCCAGCGGTGACCTTACAATAAAATGATCTTTAAATTTATCAGCTATGCTTTTTAAATCAGTCAATCCTTCCACACTCACTGGTAGACCAGGCCGACTTCTCAGACGATTGGTATTTTACGATTGGTAATATACATACATATATAAATATATACCTAAAACATAAACAACATATGATTACAACAGAACTTACTTTTGAACAGAAACATTGTCGAAATGTAACTTTTTGACATATGTCGGACTTGTTTATTTGTCCGCTTTATTAAACAGGGCCCTGGAATGACTTCCGCAGTTTCTGGAAGTCTACAAATAAACTCAATAGTAAGCCAGGTCTACCTGTGAGTGTCAACGGCGCCTGTCGCGAATAGCAAACATATTTAGGGACCATTTGCTCCAACGCAGTCCACATGCGATGATGGTTGTAGTGGCCGGAAATCAGCGTCCGGTTTACAGCCAAAGAAGTTCGGCAGGCCATAAATTCTATGTCACGGGGCAAGTCTCCTGGCCATGACGACCTGAGCATTGAACACCTAAGGCACGCGGGGGATCATATGCCCAGAGTACTAGCGATGTTCTACTCCTTGTGTGTAGGACATTCATACTTGCCTGAGCAGATGATGAAGACTGTGGTGGCAGTGACAAGTGTAATTATAGACCGATTTCTTTGGCCACTATTGTCGCGAAGGTGCTTGACAGTTTGCTGAACATTCAGCTTGAGAAACATCTACAGATACACGACAACCAATTCGGTTTAAAGTCAGGTCTCTCTACTGAAACGGCTATATTGTGTCTGAAGCAAACTATCAAGTACTATGCGGATAAAAATACACCCATATTTGGGTGTTTTCTTGATTTGTCGAAAGCGTTTGATTACCATATTCTATGGCAAAAATTACGTCAAACATCGATGCCGGAGGAATCAATCCGTAATTTTGAATATTGGTGTGGGAACCAGATCAACGTTGTTAGGTGGTCGGGGGCGTATTCGACACCATACGGGTTGGAGTGCGGCGTGAGGCAGGAGGGGCTGACATCACCGAAACTTTTTAACCTATATGCGTTCACATATAGGTTAAAAAGTTTCGGTGATGTCACCATGTGGAGGAGCTCAGTAGCACGCATGTCGGCGGCCATATTGATGGAGTCTGCCTTAATAATATTAGTTATGCGGACGACATGGTGCTGCTGAGTGCCTTAGGTAGGTAGGTGGATTGTCGCAGCTGCTTGACATTTGCGAAAAATATGCTATGCAACGCGTTTGAGTTACAATATTAAGAAAAGTGAGTGGATGGTCTTTCAGGCTCGGGGAAGGTCCCTAAGTCAAATACCCAAACTCAGATTGAATGGTTTTCCTCTTAATAGGGTAGAACAGTTTAAATACCTTGGGCACATTCTAACCCCGGATCTGAAGACGATGCTGACATGGAAAGGGAGCGTAGGGCGTTGTCTGTTTGTGCGAATATGATAGCTCGCAGATTTGCTCGCTGTTCGAGGGATGTCAAAATCACCCTATTCAGGGCATTTTGCACGTCTCTCTACACGAGCAGTCTGTGGGTGAGTTATACGCAAAAGCAGTACTACGCTCTCTACGCGTACAATACAATAATGCATTCTGGGTGCTGTTGGGGCTGCCTCGCTTCTGTAGCGCCTCGGAGATGTTCGCCAAAGCGCGCGTGGATTGTTTTTATGCAACCATGCGCAAGCGGTGCACATCCCTGGTGCGCCGGGTGCGGGTCAGCCCGAACAGTATCCTGAGCGCTTTCGCCGAGCGTTTTGACTGTCTATACAGGCAGTCATGTACCACTGTGACATAGTACATGTACGGGCTAATGTCGGAATATTATTTTAATTAAGTTTATTTTATTATTATTTAATTTTATTGTCATTTAATGTAATTTATTATTTATGTATGTGTAATGTGGTCCATGTTTGACTTATGAATAAATAAATGAATGAATGAATAATTACTGCATGTCAAACAATAGTCGCATTTGGCAATATTTGGCATCTCCAGTAGATCGTAACATTTTCAATCCTAGTTCACTAGTAGCCTCTCTTTGTCAAACAATGACCACTTGAAGTGCGTCGCGGCGTCGGTACTAGCATGTTACACTTTGTACCAGTTATAAAATAACAATACTCGCGTTAATAGCCTTAAACCTAACTAATGAGTGGGTTGTTAATTTAAATTGAGTAACTAATCTTTTAACAAAAACAATGTCAGTAGGTGATTGACATTAACAAACAGTGTGCTAATGTTGCCGACGTGGCTACATATACGATACTTACCCGGGTTTGTCTCTTGTTAAACTTGCAATGCATGTGTTTTTTGTATACTTCTTAGGTGGCAAACAAGCATGCATCCACCTGATGACAAACAGTTACCGTTTGCATAGGCAAACGGTAACTCTAGTACCTATTGCAAGCGTCCAATACTAGAGGTATCATATCTGGGCCCCGATTCCGCTAATAATATTAACGCTGAGACTCAATTACGAATCTACAACGATTGAAACGAATTTGGTATTCTGCAAAAACTTGTATGGAAGCTCAATGGGGTCGTATTAGAATTGAAACTCTGTCGTCACTTGAATGGTTACATGTGTTGCCTTTTATATTCTACTAACTCATTAGTGCTGCCATTCAAAATCTACCAGAAGACTGAATGATTAAACGAACTATAGTTTTGTTTAAAATAAACGTTTTATTTATTTTCTTTTATTTAATTATGAATTATATCGTCCGCAATGAAGCGCTATGTCACTTAAACACGACTTTTGTAAATACGGTGGCCGCATCATGGCTGTGTTACGCAATTGTCTATGACAAAGACAATAATTAAAAAAGTAACTGTCATGTCAATGTCAGATCAAAAAGAAAAAAAACAAGGAGTGAGCCGTGTTGTTTACTTGTTTGTTTACTTATGTACTTATTAAAAATGTTAGGGTGGTTGAGTGCCTCAGCAACTTGCCGTATGGCCCGAGAGACAGTAATCTGAGAGACATTGTGAAGATACTCTGGCCAACCAGAGTCTGGTATGATCCCGTGGCATAGAATCAATAGAATAAGAGCCAATAAGTATGTGCACTACGCTTACCACAAACATTTAACACTATCGTAACGTATTCGTATCAAGACTACTACACGAATACCTATTTAATACTATTTTAATGAGAAGATGAATATAATGTAGAAAAAATGGAGTATTATATAATACCCCCTGGGAAGATGGAGGTAAGCAACATTGATTAGTAAGTTGATATATTATATTACCTACTCACTGCATAATATAGTCCTGAGACCTTATTGTACATGCACAAGAAATCCACAAACTACAAAAACTATGCACAATATTATCACCACTACTAAGTGATATAATAATATTATAATGTTACTAAGACGGTACCCATTCATGTGTGTGTTGTTATTGTTATACCAACCTTGACAACTCTTGCATATTTTTAAGTAATTATAAGAAAAGTTTATTATAATGCGCCTACCTACCTATAGAATATAATTTTTTTCTTGTTTCTACAGGTGATGAAGACTGGAATACTCCGGGTAACAGCAAGGATAAAGGACCTCTGTTGCAAATGATGTGTTTTATCATATCACCAAAGCCTAAATCAGTACTACAACTACAGTACAATCACAGTCACTGCTATAACTTGTCATGGTCCCTTCAATAAACACATCAGAGCGACCATCTAGAAGTTACAGACATTCCTTTCTGCAAAGCTTGTACGAGTGAAAAAAACATGGAAGTCTACATTACTACTCTTGAGTGTGAATAACAGACTGCTATACCATGTCATTATTGTTGATTGAAATGTTAATTATTATTAATTAGTACCTACCTAGTAAAATGTAAATGTATACTTTATAAATAAATATTTTTTTCAATTTTCATGTGGTTGCAACTTATTACCTTACAATAATTAAAATATGTAGATAGGTAAGTAGGAAACTATGAGATTATTATTTTTATTACAATATTTATTAAGTAGGTGCCTATATTAAGTTATAATATCTGCAGTGGGCGGCCTTAGGGCTAAAATAAAAATATTAATAACTAGTGGCCTGTTCTGGCATCACATAAGTAATTTATTTAATTAGATAGATAGTTCATTTAATGACTTAAAACATTCAAGTAAAATATACATAATATATAAAAGTAAAATATAGTACCACTTCATAGCACTGATATTCATGAAACTATGACATGATATCTGCAGGGGTGGTCAGTTCGTTCCCCATCCAATCCCATGTTAGGGATGAACCTATGTTATGGGTTGGTTGGGGTACCTATAGACCCTACAACTCTCTGCAGCTGTAAAAGACTTAGGTGCTAGATTACATTAGTAGGTTTTAAACGTAACTAGGTACTGAGTCGTCAAACTAGGCGCGCCTATCATATGTGGACCAGTTTGTTTATTATAAGTAAATTAATCAAAGCACTAGATAAGTGTGTTATGCCACATCTTGTGAATATGTATGAAAGTGAGGTTAATGTCAAGTGTAGATGATTGTATGGATTGTGGGCTTTATTCGGATGAAATAAAATAAATTAATGTGGAGCGGGCAATCAAAATTAAATAGGTGTAGATTACATTAGTACCTAGGTTTTAAACGTAACTAGGTACTGAGTCGTCAAACTAGGCGCGCCTATCATATGTGGACCAGTTTGTTTATTATAAGTAAATTAATCAAAGCACTAGATAAGTGTGTTATGCCACATCTTGTGAATATGTATGAAAGTGAGGTTAATGTCAAGTGTAGATGATTGTATGGATTGTGGGCTTTATTCGGATGAAATAAAATAAATTAATGTGGAGCGGACAATCAAAATTAAATAGGTGTAGGTATCAATAAATTATGATATCAATAAATTTATATATAGATAAAAAGTAGCTACCTACATGATAATTGATGATTTCTGAGTAACTATACTTAGTTTTGTTCTTGAAGCCATGTTTTTAGTTTTATTTTGCACTTGCACTGTTGGTTGTTTAAGTGGTAAATAATATAATGTAGATTTCATATAGGAGACAACTCAAAAATTGTTTAAGTACCTATAGTGTAGTTTGGTGGGTAAATAGGTACATTACAAACCTATCTGCACAACTGTTTCTTACATATATTATAGGTACTCTGTCAAATGTTAGATTTGAATGCTTTGTAAGATGTAAAGTTGTCAGGACTGGTAGGTACCTATGTCTGTGTAAAGTTAGTTCATAACAATACATTTAGTAGAACTCTTTGTGCTCTCTCCAAAGGCAGGAAGAGAGTATTCCCTTCACTACCCCAAGAGGTTATGCCGTTGTAGTTGTCAGGGATTCCTGTTTTTTTTCTAATACAATTTCTCAATGAATAACAATGGAACATTATATTACTTAGTAAAAAACAATTGAAAAAGTAGTTTTTGAGTTAAGTACCTACCTAACTCATTAGGTACATACAAACCTAAAAGTACTTAAATTCTTTCCAAAAATTATTTAAGTAAGAAAGATAAGCATTTAATCGATCAAATGTTTGAAAAATGATGTCTTTAAGTCAATGTCCCTTTGTAAAATCGTAACAATACGTATTGTTGCACGATCGTACTTCAGTTGTAAAATTGAAATGTCAAACAAACGTCAAATAAGAGCAGAATACCGATATTGCACACAACTGCGACACGATTGAAGAGTAGAATAGCAAATATTCCGGTGGCAGTTTAATGAAGCATCAATAGAAAACCATTGGTCCTAAATTATTAGCAGAATACCAAAACATGTTTAAAACTGCTATTGAGATTCAATTTATATTCAATTAAATTAGCAGAATTGGGGCCCTGTGTTGCTGACCTAAACATTTTAGTGTCAGGATTTTGTGTCATGCTTGAAGTATTGCTGGGATAGGAAAACGTTTAGTTGACACGAATCCGTAATTGAGCGCTGGAAACCTGTAAAGTTTGTTAGTTTGATTGTTAAGTTAGGTACGTCAAATATTGCAAGCTGATTTACAATTCCGTTTTTCCTACGAAGTTAAAATTTGATAAACTTACCGTATGCTATAGGTAATATTATATTGTACAAAAAATATAATTTTTAAGTAAGTTGGTCTAATGATGCATTTTTAAGGTTGCTTTAGAAACTTCACAACAAAACAACCTCGCCGTTCGCCGTGTTTAACATTGTTGGATTAAGGGTTGACGAGTAGGTACTTACTAAATCTCTAGATCTTGTCCAGGGTGCGATGATGAAGTCGGAAAGTGGCCATAAGAATTCCTCAACAAAACCGTATCTCTCTCCCCGACTAGTATCCCACATGGTGGTGAAGTCAGCCCGTTTCGTGCAATTCTTCCACTTGGTCTTCTATTAGTTTCAATGATTTTATAATATCATTGGTATGCCCTCATTCCTCTAAAAAACGAACAACTAAAATCTTATTACTACTAAACTTGTGTATCAATAAGGTTTGATGACAATCCCACCCACATGCCCACCGCTGTGACTCCTGTGAGCCAGGATTAACAGCGGAGTTACCATCTGATACACCGAGCTTTGACACTCGTGCGTCCCGTGGACCGTCTTGGACTCCGCAACGAACTTAATCAGAAGTAAATAGGAGGAGTTTGAAAGAAAAGTTTCTACACTTAAGCACAGATTACTAAATAGTTACTACGTAACTTAAGGTTTGATGAGTAAAACCCAATGAATTCTAAGAATAACATTAAAAGCTTATCATAAACTAGCCTGTTGGTACCTAGTGGTTAGTGACCCTGACTCCGGAGAGGAGTCCCCCGCGTCACAGGGCTCGCTCCCTCTATACTGCTCTACAGTGTATAGCACATAGCGTGTGTACTGTGACGTTTAACATTTTACTATGAAGATGAAATAAAATGATTGAATCAATCTCTAAACAATTGGCTAATTGAATGATCAAGAGCCTTGTAGGTAAGAGTATTCAATCGACAGTTTTTAATTTAATCTTGTATCATTTTCATTGATATTTATCTTCATATGTCACACATCACTGAATGCTATGTGAAAATACTCAAGTGTGGGAGTTGTACTAATAAATTAATAACTTATGTAAGTACCTATGTATAATGTACTTATTATATTTTACTTTTTTTTAATAATTAATTAATAACTTAGCTTTCCGTATTTAGGTTTAGTTACTTAAAATAAATAAGTTGATCATATTATGCTTGTATATAGCATAGTCCTTTTCTGCAATAAATAAAAAGTACAAACAAACGACATTTCCCTTTTTATTATACTCGTACTGATTATAAAATTTAACGATTACCTACCGATATTTATGAGCACAGAATTATTCAACATACATTAATAAACGTACGTCCATCGATTGTACGTCAAATAAATTAGCATACGTGAGGTATCCAACAGGGCAGGCGTCACGCCATTCACCATTCGACGGTTGGTGGTTAGTCAGGCAGCATCGCTCTCCGCTCAGGCGCTCTCCGCAGCACCAGCACGTCATCGGTCAGCAGGTGGAACTGTTACGCGGCACACGATCTGTGTCACTCGGTCAAGTATCAGGCGAAGGACACGCGCAGAGACAGCGACCCCGACCGGCGCACGCGCGGCACCCCGACCTCGCCCGACACTGCCCGACAGTTCCCAAGCAACCGCCGTGAGAGGTGCCCGCGCACAATATGGCCGCCGCTAAGTTCACGCGTAAAGAGTTGGAGGCGCGCAACAGCCGACAGAACGCCACCATTATCATCGACAACGTGGTATACGATGTGAGCGAGTTCCTGGACGACCACCCCGGCGGCGTAGAGGTGCTGCTGGACAACGCCGGCAAGGACGCCTCGCAGTGCTTCCACGACGTGGGCCACAGTGATATCGCGCTCGAGTGGCGCCAGAAGTTTGTCATTGGCGAGGTGGTGGAAGAGGACAAGTGGGAGGTGCGCAGCAGAGAGGTGACTGCCGCCGAGCAGAGGGAACCGCTCACGCTGAGCTCTGTGGTCGGCGTGTGGGGGCCGCCCGTCGTGCTGGCGGGGCTGGCCGCTCTCTTCTACACGTACCTGTTCTCGTAGATCCTTCCCCGTTCGCGGAACTGTGCCAGTGGACAATGAACGCGCGCATGAGCTCCGATAAGTTTTATATACTACCCTCTGCGGAGATTAATAAATTGGGTATTGAACGAAGTGAATAGGCCTTTGTATTTAGGTTGAGGTGGGATTTATTATGTTTTAAGCGATACCAGGCTTGTTAGTGGTGCTGTAGTAATGAGTGTGGGGCGTGCAGCTCGGCCGCAGCAGTGCCGCGCCGCGCCGGGGAGCAGCGCCGTGCTGCTGGCGCGATGCGCGCGCGCTGACGGCGAGCGCCGAGCGTGCCTCGACGTGAATGCAATAACACGATCATGTATTCAACATAGGTAGATAAAATAAGCGTTGTGGATTAAAGTTTGTGTTTTATACTATACAGTAATATTATTATTTCCTATACTTAATCGCTAATGGACAACAAACAGATCCTATTCCTGAGTGTGTGCCGCTGGTGTGTGTGCACTGTGCAGCGCCAGGGGCTAGTGGCAGGTGTACCTACGTGGTGCGTGGTGCGTGGTACGCAGACACTGCCCCACACTCAAGGTGAACCTCTTGTCTTAAGTCGCGACGGCGAGTCTCGAGCCTCATTAAAATACCATTACGCACAGTAGTTACTACATACATACAACGATGCCAGACGCCATCGCGCCAGTTCACACAGGACATTTGCCCACTTCAGTATACCTACCTATATAGGTACTTATTAGCAAATTTAAATTTTGATATTGCTTGTACAATTATTCTGATGTAATTTGCGAAGCTGTCGGCAATGACAAGCGTAATTTAATGCTTGTAATAGAAACTACCTAGGTACCTATATAATTACCACATATTATACATAGTTATGTAAGTACCTACGAGGTGAACGTAGGTAAGCCACGTGTTCGAAACTACTGACTTACATATATTAGTGGTGGGAGGTAGAAATGATTTTTTATACACATATTTTGTTTATAACGGTTATTAGAGGTACCTCTATAGGCCCCTGATGAATGGCCTAGGTAATATAGGTTCGTCTAGTGTCCGTGTTACCTCTGTATGTAGGAGGTACCTACTACTTATGGAGGTATAGGCATCTTTAATCAATGTTAATATTTGATCGAAGATATGCGTAGTGTAAGGAAAAATCTCATCTCTCTCTCTCTCTCCCTATCTCTACTTATACGGTTTATGGTATGGGATAGGAGTGTGCTAAGACATGACTATACCTAATTATATTATAATATTCTAACTTTAATATAGGTAAGTAATGGACTGTTTACCTATTATGATTGTTACAACGTGATCATGGCGGCTGGCGCACAAGGTCGACAACTTGACATTATTGCCTAGTCGCTCGGTCGACGCCTCCGTCGCGCGCCGCCGCCCGCCGACCACTCTTACTTATAGGTACCTACTTGATAAGTTATACATGTAAGTACATACCAAATTATTTCGAAAGTAAAACTTAGGTCTTACCTATCTATGATTTAGTTGCAGTAGGTTCATCCATCACACAGGAGTCAAGACGACTCGGGACTAGTCAGGACCTATTCTAAGTAGGTAGATAAGCAAGAACTTACCTACGTTTAGGTACCTATGTTAGCATCAGGGATGGATATTTTTCATTTGACATTGATAATAAGTAGGATGAGTTAAACTACAGTTCATGAAAAGTCCTCTGAGTCCTCTGACTCGAGACAATGCTTTTTACTTAATAATAATCTTTATAGGTAGGTAAAAAAAAATAAACCCCCAAATGACTGTACGCGCATACTTCCGATCGACTGCACCAACATTATATAATTCTTTTTTTGTGTTTACAATTGTTAGGACAAGGTTTGTATGAAAGAAAAATTGAAAAAATATTCAAGTAAAAGAAAATGGCGGTACTAAGTTCGCCGGGTCAGTTAGTGATAATTAATTAATTGATACAATAACATAGGTCGAACAAGAATAAGTGATATGTAATATCAACCTACCTATATACAAGATAGCTCAACAATACCACTCAGCATGTTATCTAGCTGCTATTGTGCACATACTTTATCTGTTTACTATTCCTATAGGTACTTACCTACCTATCCATAATGAACAAGAAAGGTCAAGAACTCTGTCTAAATGGTTTATTAAAACTTAACACTATTGTAGGTATAATTGGCATACCTACGTATAGTATATTTCACATAGCATGGGTACTGTGACGTTTGACATTTGGCGATCAATCATCAATGGAAATGATAGAAAATTGTATGGGAAACTATCGATTAAATACTCTAGGTTCTTGATAATTGAATAAGCTATTCGGTTCGTTCATCTTCAAATTTGACTGCCTCGGTGGTCCAGTGGTCGCAGTATGCGCCTGCTGTGCACGAGGTTGTGGGTTCGATTCCCACGCAGGACAAAACTTCATGTGACCCACAAAGAATTGTTCTGAGTCTGGGTGTAATTTGTGTCCGTTAATTGTATGTTTGTAAAGTCCCTCGCGACACAGAGCTTTTTCTCTAGTGCGGGAGTTGTCTTTAAAAAAAAATGTCAATCGACACAGTACCCATTCTATGTGAAATATACTATAGTAGCTACGTTATGTTTAGGTATTAAATAAAAAAAAAACTTGTCCAAAATTTTGTTTCTTCATCTTATCGTTTGGTTAGTGGCCAACCAGGTGACAGGGTGTTTTAGGTCGCCCATTCGATTTAGGCCTCCGTCGTTTCTTCATATTCATATGCATAAAAAATAGGTACCTTTATCATAGAAAGGATGTACATATTGGAGGTAACTCAAACTTCATTAATTCGTTTAGGTTACAAAGTAACATTTATGAAGGTATAAATTATAAATAAGCCAGAAAGATGATGTCTGCTGAATTTTCCTACGGCTAGTTCGCTGACGTAGAACCATGAGAAGAACTAGCAAGAAACTCAATCCACTTTTTAGGTAGGTATTCGTGTTTCGGTCGTGAACTTGGCTGACCTCGACCGGCTATACGGTGCTCCAAGGTAAATAATACTATTTTTTAATTTATTAACTTATACAAGTTTTCAGGGATCCATACGCCTATCTGCCTACTGAATAATTCGCTAAATTCATTACCTATTGTCTTGTGTTCTAGGAAAAAATAGCTTCAATATCCTACTAATATTATAAAAGTGAAAGTTTGTAAGTATGGATGGATGGATGTTTGTTACTCTTTCACGTAAAAACTACTGAACGGATCTGGATAAAATTTAGCACAGAGATATATTATGGTTTGGAATAACACATAGGCTACTTTTTACAGCGGTAACCGACATCCACGCGGGCGATAGCTAGTTTATTATATAAAGGCTTAAATTTAATATAAATAAATAACAATCTTGATCACCCTTTATACCGAAAGGAAGAAATCGTACGTACTGACATTAGGGCTGTTCTAAATTTCTAATGTCGGCTCCTTATTTGAAACTTTTAAAGTTGAATCAATAATCTACCTAAATGTAATAAATAAAATTGCAAACTCAATCCTATTAGCTAATTAATTAAGCCCCCGGCTGATATATATGTATATGCTGCTATATAAAGGACTATAATAACATGAGTTCGTAATCACAAATCTGAGCATCAATACCTTTCATTAAAAAAATAAGTATATCGGGTAGATAGAACGGCTGGACGAACTACTATTAGTTTTCATAATAATAGGTAGGTACTGCCCCTCTAGACAAGTGGCATAAACGGTAGTCGTATCGAATAGAACACAAAGCAAATGTATGGAATTTGCCGTAAGTTTAAGTCATTATATCGTTTATGCCACTTTATTGATTTTGCAAAATTACCCACTAGGTAGGTACCTAATTAAGGTTTTTTTTATACTACTTGGTGGCAAATAAGCATACGGCCCGCCTGATGTTAGGCAGTTACCGTAGGTTAGTTTAGGATCCGTGTCTGCTGAGTATACTCGGGTGTTTTGTGGGTAGTGTCATCAAAGTAGGTAGGTATCACGTAACCGTTGATGTTATAGGTAGAACGTAACGTTTAGTATCTTCCTATACTTGGGTATATCACTAGCAGCTCATGAGGACAAAGTTGAGGAAAATGTATCACTAAACTGTAGGTAGGTACCTAAGTAGGTAGTTGACGTTGTGTTATTGGTCGACTTGATGTCTAGCATCCATTTCAGTATTGTAACACTACCAAGAATGCGCAGACGGCGCGGCCGTGCGCGTGCGCCGTGACGCGGCGTACGTGAGAGCGAACGGAAGTATTTGGCGCGCACGGCAGCGAAACTGACTCCGTCAGACCCACATATACCTTACCGTCTTCAATAATTACCTTACGGTTTCAATAATTACCTATCCGAGGTCAGTAAAACGCTTCGGAAAAGTGTAACTCACGTAGAACTTGCAAATTTGTCTACAAGGTAATGATAGCCCAAGGGATACCATGACGACTCATAAGTTGGCACACTTTATGTGAATATATGTTGACTTTGACTTGATTATCTAACGTATGTATTTTAGTAAATTGATTAATTTATGGCGTCTTGCCGTTAAATCTTTCGACGATAGCGAGGTGTTCGTTGATTGGTTGAATGACTTCATTCATTTTTATACTTGGTCCTTGATGTAGATACTTAAACTTTGCTCAGTCAATAATCTCACGTCATACATTTTTTACATAAAGCAGCACAGGTTTTTGCAAGCGTATATAACCTGTTTTATATTCGGTTACGTTTATAAAAAATAAAATTATATGTTTCGTGTTAAACATTAATGTTTATTTGGTTTGATTTTTGTCTACTGCTACTCTACTCTTTGCAGACGACATATCGATAGTGATACTAGAAAACGATAAGTCTAGACATAATGAAGAGGTAAAGAAAACTGTGGACAATATTCAGGTAACAACAGAAACCACAAATATTATATGCAACAATGAAGAAATTAGTAAAGAAAATAATATCAAATTGTTAGGATTAGTTCTAGATAATTAAATTAGACAACAATAGATTTGTGTCTACTTTAAAACAGCTACGTATTAGAGCTAATAAAAAAACTGCACTTAATGTATATCATGGTTATGTGGGCTCAGTCTTGAGATATGGCATACTCTTGTGGGGTAATTCTACGCATGTACAAAGGGCTTTTATTGTTCAAAAGAAATGTTTGAGAGCAATTACTGGAGTATCTCCCTTAACAAGCTGTAGACCAATATTCGAACGATTGAGGGTTTTGACTTTGGTGTGTTTGCCCGCAATCGGCATGTTTGTTCAAAATAATTCACACTTTGTTTGTAAATTTAGCGACAACAGCAAAATACAAAAAAGGGATCCTACCAAACTAAGGAATGAAATGTGTAAAACCACGCTTCATCACAAAATAGCTTCATAATGTCAGTAAAGGTTTACAACAAAATACTTCAAATATTAAGAGAGCTACAATTAACACATTTTAAGTCTAAACTTGGCACAGAATACTTAATAGTACAGCTACTTGAAAAGTGCTTTTACACATTAGATGAGTTTTTTAAGTGTAAGACATGAATTGTGTATAAACAATCATAATGTGTTGGTCTGTGTAATTTAAAAATAAAATCGCATGCCTTCCAAAGTTGAATCTGTAAGGCCACTTCTGTATTCTGTCATATTTGTAGCATGTTCTGAGCGAATAAATATCTTATATTATCTATTAATTTCGTGTTGATACCTCAACGCTCACTTTCCAACACGTTAACTGCCAACTATTATACTATTTTCACTTTGTCATCATCCAAAGTTTTCTAGTCTTCTGTAGCCAAGTCTCTAATGTGTGTGTGATTTGATAAAATAATAACATATCAAAGCCTAGATTAGAGGCTGATTAATGATCAGTTACTAGACAGGAGGTGATAGTGATAAGTAGGTACCTAGTTGTAACTATAAGCCGAAAGGAAAACCGTCCGACTAAATAATATCTGTTGGTAAGAAGCGTCAGTTAGTTAGTTGTTCCTGTTCGCTGCCAATGTATATTTCACCCATGTATACTTGTAAACTCTGGGATGAACTGAGTACCTACCTGATGTGGCGTTTGTTGAGATCTGTTTCCTGTCCTTCTTCAAAAAAAGTACTTAAATGTAAGGTAGCAGCTTGGCTGTGTCCCTGACATTGCCGAATCCTCATTAGTAGTACCTATTCCTTTGATTCTTGTCACACCTACAGACCCCACATCATCATTACAGTCGCTTCATAGTTCATTCACTATCCATGCACTAAATCTATTTAATTCTTCTCCACGTTCTATGTTTCGGTTTTTTACACGTACTGCGTATAGGTGCTAGCTCTTCACTAGACCTCTTGAGGAGGAATATCAAGAAGCTTTTTCTTCCAAGATAATTGAGTATCACTAGTATAGTCTAACTGTATAAATCATACTGTGTATGATCCTCAATGTTCACACAAAATAACATTACTTACAATATACTTAAAATATCATGCCAGGCTAGCTTAACTGTTGTAGGTGTATTGGTAGGTGTCACCATGACCAGCATGACCGCGCCTGCCGCATCTGACTGCACTGCTGACCTCGTGTGACAATCGACTTATCACAGCTGCACCACTGTTCTTTGCTTGTCACTTATTTCTTCTACATATGTACTTCATGAACTTGTTATGTTTGCGCAAATACAGTGAATTCATATTGTTACAGTAGGTACGGACTGTAGGTACTGCCGATGGGATTTGCACTCCCAACTCATAATTTTTAATTTGGTAACTTTCTTAATTGGCTACCATTGATATCAAAATTTATAGAACAGGATAAAAACAGTAAAGCATCAACATGATAATGAAATCGAAGCGGTCATTAGTTAGGTAGGTACTTGTGTTATGTACAATCATTGTGTTCTCGCTTGTCACAATCTTAGTGTGATAGTAGTTATTATCTAGCGCGCAAGCGCGGTGGGGAGCGAGCGAGCGCCTCCGCCGCGGCGCGGCCCCACACTCGCACAGTCGCAGTGAGGCGCAGGCGCACACCGCGCTCCGCAGACACACATAACGTACGCGAACACTCGCCACGCAACTATGGCCGTCACCAAAAAGTTTACCCGAGACCAAATCTCTAAGCACAGCGGCAAGGCCGAGGCGGTGTTCATTATCGACAACGTGGTGTACGACGTGACACCCTTCCTCGACGAACACCCCGGCGGGCACGAGGTATTAGTCAACGAGGTCGGGGGGGACGCTTCAGAGGCGTTCGAAGATGTCGGCCACAGCGTAGACGCCAAGGAGTTAATGAAGAAATACGTGATCGGCGAGCTAGTGGATGAGGATCGCGTTGAGCGACAGAAGCGCACGCTCACATGGGAGGACACCAAGACGGACAACGAAGCCGGCTTCATGAGCTCGTGGAAGTTCCCCGTGGTGCTGGGCATCGTCGTCACCGTGCTCTACTCGTACCTGTTCGGGTAACGTGACAGTCGACACTCGCGTATATACTTACTTGTGACGATTCGCGTATGCCATGCATGCCTTGTGCTCAGTGACTAACGACTGATGATACATTTATTTAGACGAAGAGTTGTGCAAAACTCATGTATGTAGATATGTGTGATATTTAATTAAAGTAATTTTGTATTTTTACCAATTACTCAGTGTTTGACATTCGGTCGCTGCGGTCTGTGTTAACGCAAGGTCACAGCGCGGCCCTCCGACAGGTTCTCGGGTGTAGCGTACTGTAGGGTTATCAGACGTCACACTTTAAAATTCGGCGGGACTTTGGAAAATGACAGTTTTTTTCATTATTTATAAAAATAAATAAGTATAAAAATAATAATTTACACATAATTCGCGCCTCCTAACTAAGTTCCCCAAAACTCGCACCATGTTACAAGATTTTATTTTATGAATGAATCAGACAGTCGTTTTCAAAAGGAAAGTTTAACTATATGCCTAATTATACGATTAAGTTAGAGACCTATTAGATGTTTCATGATTTCATCAGGTGTTTTAGTTGTACGTTTGGTAGCTAACATTAAGTGTGTCGTCACGCGTTGTGTTATTGTGTGTGATCATCTCTGTAAGGTGTAGTGTGGTGTATAGATATTTATTATTTACTAGGTAGACCGCGGCCGCTACATGCGTGGTGCGTGGTGCGCCATTGTCACGGACGCGGCCGCGTTTGCACCGCGCTCGCCGCTCCGTACGTAGTGTGTGGCGCATGGCGGCCGACGGACGCGGTGTGCTCAACTCGGACAGATAACATCACACGTTACGTAATGTTTACTACCTATCATGTTTATGTTATTGCCCTATTCTGTAATGGTTGTTCCAAAGATACGCAATCATGGCGTCCAATAATTATGTATGAGAATTAATAATTGAGCTCGGTTCCGGTTTTACTAACTTTCAGAAGGCTCTGTTTGTTCAAAATATTATTAGGTATACTTAGTAAATACCAACTTATCTGTGTTTTTTTTTAAACCGGTTCCATAGTAAGTACCTACCTAGTCTGTTAATATCATTTAGTTAATGTTGCGTAATTTTTAGTTCCTCCAGTCTTAATAACATTGCGTAATAAATATCTACTGGTCAAATAAATGATTGAATTCTTGGCGCTAGTAATCATATGGGGGTATCTACCTATCTATCTATAGGTTTCTATAGGTACATAACTTTAGAAGGTTGGTGGTGCATGCACGGCCCAGGCCCAGGGCGCAGATAGGTACGTTTACGAGTTGGTGTTGCCAAAACTATTAGAAGGTACATATCCTTACTAATATTATAAATGTGAAAGTTTGTGAGTATGGATTGATGGATGGATGGATGGATATTTGTTACTCATTCACGTAAAAACTACTGAACGGATCTAGATGAAATTTGGCACAGAGATAGATTATGGTCTGGAATAACACATAGGCTACTTTTTATCGGGATAACCGACATCCACGCGGGCGGAGCCGCTGGCAACAGCTAGTAATACATAATTATACTGTGACGTTGACGAGTTTTCATAGACGGTAGTTTTTTATTACGAAACTAAGTACGAGTAGGTTTTTGCATTTGGTTACTTACGTAATGTCACACACGGCACACTTATTAGGGTTCCGTACACAAAAAGGAAATTGTTTGTTTCGGTGACAGTTTAAAAACTAAGTGCATAATAAATCACTGTTTTCTGTATTTGTCTGATTAATACAATGTATATTATGTGTAAAATGTTTTGATTCCTATATACCTACCTAGTTAGATTCGTTCAAACTAGTTGGTACGTTTGACAGCGCTCATTTCTTTTATACAAACTAATATTAAAGTAACCCAAGTCATTGTGTGACACTGTTGGGGATAAGTCTTCTCAACACAAGGTAGGTAGGTACCTAGAGAGCTTAGAAGGTTTCAGGCTTGAATCCATCCAGGCTGCCAGGCAAGCACTAATAATAATATTGATAAATATAGGTAGGTACCCAATTCCATGTTTGAATTAGGTACCTACCTATATTTGTCAATATTATTATTTGTGCTTGCCTGGCAGCCTGGATGAATAAGGATTTCTTCTTGAACATGTGGGTTTCCTTTGGCTGGTTTTCTTTACAGTTACCAGATAGTAAATGATTTAATTAGTAGGTATATACGTATTACTACCTACTTGGTCAACACCTAACAATGTAACATTGACTTTATAAATGTACCTATAAGTTATGTGTTTGTAACGCATGATGTGTGAGTCAATGGCGGCCGATCATGCATTTGTTAAATCAGAAAGAACAATAATATATTTGTAGTGTACTTGTCCTCGTATTAAGTATTATGTGGCTCTTCTCTATTACAGACCAAGAATAATATAAGGTCGTTCTAGCATCGTCTGTTTAGCCACCAAAAGCGATGTCTCATCGTCTGCAAAAGACGTAAAGACCATATACCTACCTACAAATTGGTGGAGACCTACCTACTTATGCACAAAATTTCAACTACATAGGTACCTACTTGTTATTTGGACTTCCGCATGGTTCCCAACAATATGTGTCCATAAGTGTGTTAGTCGCGCGCGTGGCTCGTTCGGTAGTGAAGGTGAAGGGTGAAGGTGATATCAATTGGGTTGAGTTACATGCAACGACCACAACGCTCCGTGTCACCGTGTCACCGTGGTCACTGCTCGTTGGTTAAGTGTAACGTGTTACCGTGAGTACTAGTATTATATTATCTGTGCCGTGAGCGAGCCGAGTCAGCGACGCCGACGCGACGTGACGCGACGACGATATTGTCGCCTACGCCTTACACTCTCTCGCGTCGTTCAACTCAACAATATATATTATGTATAACGATAGACAATTTTAATATTATAATGTACCTAGGTACCTATATAATAAGAAATAGCAAATTACTTACCTTGTTTTATTTCCTGTGGTGGGTACCTATTTAAATGTTTACAATATTTGGTCGACAAGAAATAATATTCTACAGATGTATAAAAAGGTTAATTTGTTTGTACGAGTTAATCGCTGTAATTACTAAATCTATTATGATTATTATTGTGAAGTGATGAGCGATGATGAACAATAATTAGACAATATTATTCTACTCTACGTTATCTAATAGGTAGGTACCTACTTATTGTTATCGGTTGTTATTTTCGACTGAATTTCAGATATAAGTAGGTAGGTACTTACTGATAGAACTGTTATCATTAGATATAAACTTATAGGTATACTTATCCTATGTAACACAGATAAACGATTACTGATAATTATGCTTTGAGTTCGGTAATAATAACTTCATTAAAATGAAAAATGCATCCAAAATCTAGACGAAAGGCATGATATGAGGTAAACTCAGTCGTAGACGTCAGAAATAATGCGGGTAAGCAGCCCCTCTAGACAAGTGGCATAAGCGATAGTCGAATCGAACAGTCAAAAAAGAAAATGTATGGGATTTGAGGTAAGTTTACGACATTAAATCTTAGACTCACGTCAATTTCCATACATTTTATTTTTTGACTTTTCGATTCGACTATCGCTTATGCCACTTGTCTAGAGGCTCTGGTGTTGATCTGGCGATGCTTCATTCTGCGATGATCATTTTAGCAAGTTTTTAATGCGCTGATAACAGTATGATAGCCTAACATTTTAAGCAAAATCTGATTTATTTATAACAATAAAAATTATATAATTGTTCTTCACAACATTTACGATAATATAATTATAGTTGTCTCCGAAATACATTTAATTAAAATAAACACACATACTTACATAAAAATAATGCCAGTCACATCTTAAAATATATATAGATACCTATTAATAGAAAAATACTCGTTTATTTATTAAATTTAATTAGTAGACAATATTACCTAATTATAACATGTTTGAATTATTTATTTTGCTTCTCTTTCATTCCTATGCAGATCGACAGTGACAGTTGGCAGCTTATTAGCGTCTTAAATGGTATTCATTTTGAATATTTGATCAGCAAAAACTATGTTGACAGCATGTTTTTGTCAGTCGAAAATATAAACTATCGCCTCAGAAGTAAAAAAATAAATAATCGGTCAGTTAACTAAAGAGATTTTGGTCAACTAGGTACTTACAATGTGTGTTTTGCCATCAACCATGATAAAATGATCGATAAAAATAACTAAGTACCTAAATTGGTCAGCATATGTACCTATGTAATGTGTACAATGTATTGGGCAACCTTAAAATTTATGTCATAAAAACTTAAATAATATAGGTAGGTAGGTACTTTCATATAACAAAAGTTCTACTAGGCAATATTAGTAATAGAGATTGCCTATCAAAATGATACACAAATTGTGATTCACATTTTATGTATCATTTTGATAGGCTGTAAAAAATTCCAGCTTAGATCACGGGCAGCGATTGTCCAAGCCGTAATATTCTAACTTGTTAGAAAGTTTAAGAATTGGGCTACTCAGACTGCTGAATGACGATCAGCCGCAAACATAGCGCAAGTTACGAGTATGTCATACCGGTGCGGAGCACGTGAACGACGCACGGCGCACCGGCGCACGGTACCGTGATGGCGAGATCGACGGCGAACGAGACGGAGTATTTTATATATTAATATAGGTAGGTACGAGTGGCAGATGGGACTTATTTGCAAGCTTGAGTGAGCAATGATAATACAAGTTGTGATAAGAACTAAGTAAATAGTAATTGAGTTGGAGATGAACTCTCTGCCTCACTGTGTATGTGTGCGCGTGTGGAGTATATTCTTTTTCTTTTTTTTTTCTTTTTTAAAAAGACAACTCCCGCACTAGAGAACAAGCTCTGTGTCGCGGGGACTTTACAAACATACAATTAACGGACACAAATTACACCCAGACTCAGTACAACTGTTTGTGGGTCACACAAAGTTTTGTCCTGTGTGGGAATCGAACCCACAACCTCGTGCACAGCAGGCGCATACTGCGGCCACTGGACCACCAAGGCAGTTTATTAATTAGGTACCTACCTATATAAAGACGCCTCTCCTCGTGACGTCGTCGTCGTCGACATCTACTACTGCTGGTGACCCATCAATTACTAAGCAAGGACGAACTCTACGATGATTAACTTTGTTCTAATAATTATGTACCAGATGTAGACTATTAAACCTATACAATGTATGATACAGACTTAAATAACGATTTGCGTTTTTTCTCGTAAAATGCTAAATAACTAGTGTTTAGTCATTGTTACTGTAAGGTAAGATAAACAGCTACATCTCATAATACCTATAGATACACAATATTATGTACTTATCATGATGACAGTGCACTTTTTTGCTTACATAACTAAGAATACGACTACGACTACGACTAATACGACTGTACGAGTGTGTGTGTGTGTGTGGTGGCTATACATATGTATATACAATATTATGCTAATTAGATTACAATTATAAGTAAACAGAGCCATCAAATCATGTAATTAGTTAGTTTACTCGAATTTAAATAGTGTACTTACACATACTTAGATATAATAGATTAATTATACCTATTTAGAACCATTTATTACATAAATTAATGCTATATATATGTATATATACAAGAATAATATGAAAAAACTTATTTATACTAACTAAACCTAAATATGAAAAACTAATTAATTAAATAAAAGGCAATAGTTTAGGCGTCATAATATAGTATATCTATATATTTTATATATAGATATATATAAAATTAACACAGACTGAATACAGATTGAAGTCGGTGCCATGCTGCATATTAGGTGACACGATGAACCTAGCACCGACTTCACTCTGTATTCAGTTAATTTTAGCTTTTTGAAGTCGGTTTAATTTTTGCACCAGGGCTTTAAGATGTAGTATCCTTGGGATAGGAACACGTTTCTTTCAAAACGCATCCCTAAATGACCACTGGAGACTTGTACTCACATACAGGAACACAACTACACCGTTGTGTGTAGTTATTTGGCTGTAGTCTTCTGTAATTTGGAGTTTGTTTTCCAGTCGGGCTTGCTCGCTAGTATGGTGCCCTACCTCTGTTGTAAATGCATGCTTACTTAGGTACTAATAGGTGCGCGCGCATTAAGTATTATATGACCTATTGTTGTACTTAGAGATTTATACATGCGTCACACGTTTGATTTGCCTGGCTTTTTACTGGCCTACTCATCCCGCGGGTCCAATGCTCTACACTGGACCCGCGGGATGAGTAGAGATCAGTTTATTAAAGAGCCGTGGTTAGTGACCCTGACTGCTAAGCCGTGGGTTGGATTCCCGAATTGGACAAAACTTGGTGTAATTTGTGTAAAGTTCCCCGCGACACAGAGCTTGTTCCCTAGTGCGGGAGTTGTCTTTTCAAAGATAAATAAAGTAATAATAATAAAGCTAAAAGTAATGATAGTTACCTACCTAACCTGATTAATTATAAACATTTAAGTAAATAATTAATTAAAATATTTAGATATATTAATAAATTTAAATATAATTACATACGTTCTATACCCAGCATAGAACTTAATATAATTATCATATTATTATAAGAAGTTAAATTATATCATAAATAGGTACCTACATTTAAAGTAGCCGTCTTCCTCTCACCTAACTAAGTAGGTATGCTGTGTCACAGATTACTAAAGAGTTACTAGCTGTGTGCCCGACAGGGTCCATAATTGTTACTAAACTTATAACTATCACCCATTGTACATTATGGAAAGCAATAAAGTATTGAGTATTTGCTATTTTATTACATACTTAAGGTTTGTTTACCGTGTTTATGTTATGATAAACCATAGATAACAGAGTCATAGCCGGAACATGCCAGTGTATTGCGCAATGATAACGCCAGCTGATGCTGAGTGTACTGAGCGTAGTGCCTACCTAACTACCACGTGACTCATAGGTAGACAATTATTTATCAAATATTATTGTGATTATATAAGTTTTTATATCTGTCGTATTATCAACAAAGCTTCTGATTATGATATATGTAAGCATATCTTATTAAAGAGATACATAACAAGTACCTCCGTAGATACCATCGGTCGTGCACTGTTGGTGACTGTACCTCTGGCAGCCCGGCCAGCGTTTGAGTGGTTTCGCTGAAGTAGGATGACTAGCAGTTCGGCACGGATGATATCATTATCTGTTGCAAAACAACACAACGTAATTATAAACAAGTTGCGTAAAGAACACGTCTAGCTGAGTTTAAACCGCGGCGTGCGGCTCCCCCTACACTAACTATAATAACATATTTTGGTACCTACCTACATTAAATTCGTTTGTGTGTATACTTACTAAATATCGGTTATTATGGTAGGTTTAATTGTATATAGGTACTTACTCTTAACCAAAATATATATTAAGGGAAAATACAATTACTTATTCGACTAAAGTATTCCAATACTGTAGTTTATTTATTTATCCTTAATTAGAACGGCTACAAGCCACTTACAGACATTTACACAAATTTAACTTAGGAAGACAAACAAAATAATAACCAAAAAAAAAGATTTAAATGATGGCCGTTGGGGCAGAAAGGTTCTAGAGTGGCGACCATGAACTGGAAGACGAAGCGTGGGCAGGCCTCCAACAAGGTGGACCGACGACCTGGTAAAGGTTGTGGGCAACCGATGGACAAGGTCGGCTCAGGATCGAAAATTTTGGGGGAGGCCTATGTTCAGCAGTGGACGTCTTTTGGCTGAGATGATGATGATGAATTACACAACTAAGTATACTAATACAAAACGTAAAAAGGCTCTTAACACATTTAAATGTCCTAGCTACAAGACTGGTTGGGGGAGCAGTTTCAGACACACACACACACACAATAGACTGTAGGACATTTTTGAGACGTGTTTTACAGGAACTTCGCGACTGATTGTCTAAATAAGTTATATTATGCTTGTTTGGTAACTGGCAAAGCTTACGATTTGTTATCTCGTTGCACCTTCTTGTCACACTTGTCAAGTAGTGTCGAGCTGTAGTCCTGGGCACTGGCACTGGTGGGGTAGCCAGTGGCCCTGGTGGACATCAACCTATATACTAGGTAGGCTTGTTGAAGTTACTTACCTTGATATATTAGGCAAGTACATTTTATTAGATACACATACATACATACGTTGCATGAATAAGGTCGGTGTTTTGTTAGGAAATTTATGTCGAATTATAAGTAGGTATCTAGTATTGGTACATTTTATTTGTAACTGGTAGGTATTCGTATCTACGACGAGGAGCACAGTTGAGTAACAGTGCACCAGCAAACCTCTACACCTACTGCATTTCACCTACAACACAGATTACTAAAGAGTTACTATACAAGTTACTATGACCTAAAAATTCAACCAACTAACAATATAATAATAGCAGTCTGAGGTTTGCCTAATGCGGGTTGGTGAATCAGACATGTCTTTAGAATTTCTTCTAAGACATGTGGGTTGCCTCACGATGTTTTCCTTCACCGTTAGCAGATGGCGAATCATTTGATTAGTAGGTACATAATATAAACTCCACAAAGTGAAATTCATATTGGTACTGCCCCGCCCGGGATCAAACTCGCACCTCTTGCGTACAAGTCGGTTACTTTCCCACTCGACCATTACCGCTTTATAACAATAATATATAATCACTTCAATAATGTAGTTACCTACTTAAATATTAAATAAAAGTATTTTTAGGCGGACGTAAGTAACAACAACTAGATAATACATTGGTCATTATCAAATATATAAGTAGTTACGTACCTACCTACTTAGTGGGCACATACCTACTTAGTTGTTATTTGTGACACCAAAATGGAAGAACGGACCTGGATGAGCACAGAGATACATTATAGTGTAGTTTTATCCAGAAAATGTACGTTTCCCGTGGAATTGTAGGTGCATGTGGGCGAAGTCGCGGGCAGAAGATCGTTAAAAATAAAATTCAAAATCGTGTGTGGTTTGTGTATTTAGTTGTATTACATACTAACTTATAAAGGTAATGGTTATCAACAATATTTTATCATTATATAGGTAGGTAGGTACTTTGGTACTTAATATTTTTTTGTTGTTGTTGTTGTGTAATAAATGTTTACGTAGGTACCTACTAACGTTGTATTTTATATACCTACTTACCTATTTTAGATGTAGATATTTTTATTTTATCTATACTTCTATACTTAATACTCGTATTATAAAGTTGAAGAGTTTGTTTGTTTGTTTGGTTGAATAGTGCAGTTATCCAGGCAGGCTAGTAGACCCCTAGTATTTTTATATGGATGTGTAGATTGGGTGAAATGTGTAGGTACTGAGCACGGGTCTACTTGCCCCTATCAAGAGAGTTGACAGGGTTTAGGCTTTAGCCCACTCAAGTTGGCATAATTCGAGTTGGTAAATCAGGCATACCTATAAATTTTATCTAAGACATACGTTTTCTTCACCGTTAGTAGATGGTAAATTATTTGATTAGTATGTATAAATACTACAAAACAATATTCACATAGGCACTGCCACCTGGCATCGAACTCGCGCCTCACGTGTACAAATCAATTACTTTCCCCCTCGGTACTACAGCCATGTATCGATAACATGCTGTTACATGATATGGACAAAGTTAGATAACGTTACTGTGTGACGTCATTATCTAGAATTGAAGAAGTTGAATAAATGCTATGTCATAATTACAGTGTAGCTACGTACATATATAATATTAGCCAGTTTTTATTATGTTCAAATAATTTTATCAATATCCTGAACAAACATTTATCAAAGAAGACATTACTATTCCGAGTTTGTTTGTTTGGTTGAACGCGCTAATCTCAGAAAGTACTGGTTCGATTAGAAAAAATATTTTTTTGTTGAATACCTAGTACATTTATCTAGGAAGGCTATAGGCTATATGTACATATAACATTACGCTATGATCAATAGGAGCGAAGCAGTAGTGAGATATGTTGCAGACTCGGGGAAAATATTCCAAATTACCACGCAGGCGACCCCTAGTATTTTAAAACTATATTTTCATTTTATCTCTTCTTTTTCCATTTAGTAAGTGTAGGTAATATAATTTGTACTCGAAATGGCACATTAGATTGACGGACATTAGTCTGTTATACATAATTATAGATGACTAATGGCTCGCCCTCGCTTCACTTCGGTACCTATCTTTATTTTTGTACAGATTATTACTAATTTTATCAGCGGCTGCTTAGTAATAGTGGGTACTATATCCTAATGAAATGAATTACATTCAACTCAATTGTCCCAACAACAGCGCAGTCACCAAATTACATACCTACCTACATACATATAATTTAATTACCTTTAATTTAGGATGTTATTGTTGTTTTTGTTATTATATTTTTTGTGATTGTTTTTCTTATTTCTAGATTGTTGTATTAGGTTTTGTAGCCTGTAATATCAGTGTATGTGAATAAATAAATAAATATCTTCACGCCGGCACAGATAATATAATACTAGACGCCGGTATAGATTAATATGCCATGCCAGATAATGAAGATAGAAAATCACCTTCTAATTTTATATTTATTTTCAAGATAAATTGCGTTATTTTAGCTTATTTATAACAGACTAGCTGTTGCCCGCGGCTCCGCCCGCGTGGATGTCGCTTATCGCTGTAAAAAGTAGCCTATGTGTTATTCCAGACCATAATCTATCTCTGTGCCAAATTTAATCCAGACCCGGTCAGTAGTTTTTACGTGAAAGAGTAACGAACATCCATACTTACAAACTTTCACATTTATAATATTAGTAGGATAGGTACCACGAACTATTTTTAGACCTATTATTATAGACCAACTTTGTGTAGTACCTAGATAATATTTATGTAGGTACGACGCAACATTCGGTCAGCAGTGTCAGCACACCCTTATAAAGCGGCTCTTCAGCGCTTTTTCTTCCGGATTGCTTCACAAATACTAATAAATTTCAGACTGAAATATTATTATTACAGAAAAAAAACATAGTCTGTGTTACTTCAGAATAATGTAGCTTTATAATAGTGAAATAATTTTTGAGATCGGTTCAGTAGTCTCGGAGTTTATCCATAACAAACAATTAATCTTTCCTGTTTATATTATTAGTGTAGACTATATGAATTGTTAGATTAATGTAGTCATCCAAGTGTATAATATGTATAGGTAGATACTTGTGTAATCTAATTATATTTATCGTGTAGTAAGTGTTTGTGTGCACTTAGTCGTTTAACATCACGACCGGTTCATGCCCACCAAGGACGCCGCACACCACGCCGCCGGACGCGCCGATGCGACGACGACGCTACAGTATGAATCACACGAGGACCTTTTTCAATTCGTTGACTCATCTACAAATTTAGATTAAGCGTTGCCGCAGAGAAGTAGACTGTGTATGCAATACCAAGAGTATCTCACACGCGACTGAGACATGTTTTTACTGGAATTTAGTATAGGTATGTGTTTGTGTACTGCAATTAGGGGCTAGGGTACCTACTTCATTTTATGGAAACAAAATGTAAGGCGGTTATGATGCAACGTTGTAAGTATGTTACTAAGTAAACTACTTCTGCTATGGACCTTAAATTTGGAACAATATTAGATAACTGTTTTCTTCCTCATTTTTGTAACAATTATGTGGTGTACAATAAAGAATATTTATTATTATTATTATAACGCCATCTTTATTTACAGTGCAATTGTGACCCAAATAGGCATATTTTTGATTAACAGAGTTGATTTATAGTGACACACTGCGCCGAACGCGCCGCGCGCCGAGGCTGCCCAGTCTACGCGAGCGCCTGCCACATATCTGTGAGCAATGTTAGTTATATCACTTGTCGTTGCGTTGCCGCCAGTGTTTTGTTTATATTAAACTAAACAGAGATCGTAACTTTTGCAGACCAACACTACGATGTTACTGCTAACGTCTGTAACTGTTAGGTGTCTCGTATTAGACTAGAACAAACAAATTGCAAGTTTTACATTTAAGTTACTAGCTGTTGCCACGCGGCTCCACCCGCGTGGATGTTGGTTATCGCTGTAGGTAAGAATTATATAGTAGTAGCCTATGTGTTATTCCAGACCATAATCTATCTCTGTGCCAAATTTCATGCAGATCCGTTCAGTAGTTTTTACGTGAAAGAGTAACAATCATCCATCCATCCAGCCATACTTACAAACTTTCGCGTTTATAATACTAGTAAGGATTAGTAGGATAACATCTTGATATTATCTGAAAACGATATAATACCGAAAAATTTATTAATTTTTTTTTTGGTCAGGAACCAAGAAAAATAATGTGAAAAACACGGTGTACGGGCTTCCCTCAAGCTCCAACTTAGCAGGCACGGTCAAGCCAAGTCAAAGTCGTAAAACCTTTCCTTTTAGAAGCTAGTAATGTAAAGTATTCGAGTACTGCACTGATATTTCATTAGGGCATTATCTCGTCGTAACGGTGCGCCACAAACAACTTTATGTCAAATAGTTATGGTTTTATTTAGAATGTCAAATAATGTAGGGTTCCATAAAGCTTTAGCGCGTTTCATAGTAGAATAAGCGTTCGCGAGGAGTCTGCAGCAGACATTACGTCATCAATCTTCAGAGATTTGCGGCTCAGAGTTTTTTTTTTGCATATTGTTAGAGCACTGACATTTATTCTCATTTAGTGAAATATTGCAAATGCCGGCCATTTTCATCTTGTTTGTTTGTATGGTATTGTATGTACAAAGCAGGTGGTACAGGTGTACCAATGTAACAAAGATCACCCTAGCAACTATCGAGTATTGTTAAAACGGCCAGTGCAGTGTGTGACGCATCACCCCTCATTCACTTATATATTGTAATTTAGTACCTATGTAAGTTTGCATTAAAGCTAAGACTTTAGACGAAACAATATCTTTTACCACCCAACGTCCCAACATTGCATGGCGACCCTGCCAGTGCTGCCTGTCAGCAGTGTTGGGCTTGTGGTTTTTTTTGTGAAAAATCATATTGAAATTAACGGTTTTTTTTGTAACACAAAATACATAATTGGTTTTTGAAGTGAAAACTTCTTTTAGCACGGTATGCATATTTTTAGATAAGATAAAATCTCTGGATTCGCGATATCGTTACGAGACGCAGCTTGACATAACCGAAAAATCTTTTTTCGACTGTCACGTTATAAAATCAAAGAGGCGATATATGCATGTACATATAGCAGACCGCGAACGCGTCTAGATAAATAAAAAAAAATACATTTATTGCTATAAAAATTATAACAACTGTTTTGCCTAGTGTTTTCACTTCTGTCGGCACTCCCGAAATGCAATTTTTTTTTGGACTAGCACATGAGGTACCACATCGAGATGGACGAACTCAATAATTCGTGAAGTGGCAGTGAAAAGAAGTGTAATGAAGTCTTTTACTTTGACCACCCAACGTCCCAATCCCAACAATGCACCAGAACACCAGTAAGGTCGCCATAGACGTATCACTGCCTAACTCGAACTCCATTAATCTGTTGTCTAGTTTATAATTTTATATGTAATTGTGATAGAAAAGTTTTTATTCAAATTTGTAAATCATGTAAAAAAAGTTGATACATTTTATTTTTGATGACTGACAGTTTTCTTAGTATTGTACCAATCACTTAGCAAAGTGACATACTGTAGAATATTATAATGTGATATCAGTTATGTTTGTGTGCGACTTTGAATGTCTGCTGTTTGAGTGGTGCCTACTACGGTGCGACTTTGGTATTGTGCTGGATTTAAAACAAGAAAAGGTATGCAGGCAACAGTATAAAAGAGATTGATAAAAATGTAAGAAGAATAAAGATCAGAAGGTTAAGAAACTTACTTATGACAATAATGTAATGAAGATCATTAAGATAACATGGTTGAGTGTATTGAATGCGAACAATCCCCACACACAAAAAAAAATCCTGGATGGGAATCCGGGGTAGTCCTCGAAGTACACCCATTTTGAAACGCACCATTCAGGTGCGCTAACGAAATCATAGCGCACCTGAATGGTGCGTTTCGAGAAATACTTTAGGTGCACTTCGTTAGGTGTGTTTCAAGATGGGTGCGCTTCGTGGAATACCTCGGGAGTCCAGCCCACGACCTCTGGCTTAGCAGTCACTAACCACTAGATCAACAAGCCGTCGTCTATGTTGTTATAACATTTTCATTTTTAGCACGTTTTATTCTACATCATCATTATCATCAGCCTATACCTACAGTCCACTGCTGGACATAGACCTCTCCAAGTGCACGCCACCTAGCACGATCCTACATTACATATAGGTGTTACGAATTAGACAACTAGGCTATGTCATGCCAAAGGTACTTTTGTAAATCTCTAATGTTTATGTACAGGTTGAGAGCAGCTGTTTCAGCAGTTTTAATGGTTCTATCTTATTCTTCTTATTTTGCATACAACAAAAATAATCGGCGCGGTTCGAGCGATCTGCAAACGTAAGCAAGTTTGCCGCAGTCGGTCCGTAAATGGGTGACCGTTTCCGAAATACACAGCGAAATCCTTTCCTGCCTCGAGAAGCACATAAAGCCGTTGGTCCTGCGCCTGATCTCTCTCCGGTCGTGTCAGATAGCCGTTCCACGGGACTTTTAGAATGAAGGCATGGAGAGTGCACCTGTGTATGCATACACACTTGTGCACTATAAAATGTCGTTCGTTGGGATTGTTTGGACAATTATAGCTGGTTAGTCAGTAGTAGGAAATTGAAAGTGACGTTCATGATTGATGTCTGAAGAATGGAGAAGGACAAAGTTTAACTGCTCACAAAATTGTTTCGATCACGGTAACGATTGATTATTCTACGATGTTTTTGTTGTCTGTTCGATAAGTTGATGTCACTCAGTGACAAAGGTACAAGGTTGTCGCCTGTGAGCCTCACGCTCCTCTAAATACAATTAATACCCGTTGTGACAATTTGTGAGTAGTGTATTATAACGCAGGGTACCACGTCTTTTTGCGTCTGTCTAAACTTTATATGTCGAATGCTGGTTGTTCTCGGCACAAGCCACAAGCCGGCACAAGCCGGCTAATCTCGGCTTTCGGCTGCGATGACAACCGGCGGCGAACGTCACAGCACAGCGCAGGCCGTAGCGCTTTAAGACCACTGCGCACTGCGCTATCAATGCGATCAAAACTAAACACAACAACACGTTTAATGTTCCACTAAAGCATGAACGGTTTTATGTTACTGACATTTTTAAAGTAAGAATCATCAAATTTCTTATACCTGTTGAAATAAAGTGTCTACAGCAATAACGCCTGTGTCTATTGTGGGTGAAATGAAAAATACTTTTAATACGTCTATACTCCCGATTGAATTTATTTGTACTATATTTTTATAAACTTAATAGATATACTAGTGGACTGTATGAATGTGTGTATGTAGTATATCGGCGTGTGCGTGTGCACACACACGTGTGTGAAAGGATTCCTTTATTAACTACGTTTTTTAACTAAATAATGTAGACATAAAGGTATCTAAAAGGAAGGTACACGTAAGTCGGGATTAAAAAAATGTTAATCCTAAGAGGGTGATATAATACTTTACAAAATTCAACCTCTAAAGTAAAAAAATGTCGTTTATAGTACTAGTTGATGGGTTCAACTCATCAAACTTTAATTATTGACACTTTCAGTTTTAACGAACAATACACACGACGCGGTTATCTTATTTCTTTATGGTACAAGTTTTCTTCTTTTAAAACATCTGGTTCAAAGGTTCCTTAGCTGTAACCTCCCTAAATAAAATAAAATAAAAATAAATGACGTACGTGATCACTAAGATAGGATTTTTGGAAATTTTACCCCTAAGGGGTTAAAATAAGGGATGATAAATTTTATGCAACAACTGATGAAAGTCCATCATTTCTAAAGTAAGAAGCCTAGAAAACAGATGTACAACGTATATAAGGGTATTTAAAAAAGTAACTCCTAAGAAGGTGATTTTTTTTATTATTAAATTCAATCCCTAAACATAAAACTTTAATCCGTGCAAAGCCGCGGCAGGCCGCTAGTATCTTATGTTATATTACACGTCTATATTTGGTATGTTGTTGGAGATGTGCCACTTTGAATATATCAAGCGAAACTGACTATTACGATTATGTTCGACATTGAAAGTTTTCATATATCGATAGGATAACATGTTTTGAGACAAGTGTGGACACAAACAAAACTGCGCTCTTTACAGTATTGCTATACTTATAATACCTGTTACAAGTTCTTCGGTGACGTCACAGGACAGTTCTATAATGTGTTATTGTGTTTGTCACGTGTAGAAGGTACTCGTCTATCATAGCACTAGTGGTGTACGGGCTCACATGAGTCTGCCAATAGTCTGCGTTCGTCTCGCTCGTTGGTATAGTGATGTTGAGTGCGACTGCTGATCGCGAGAATCAATGCTCGGGTAGGGCCCAAAAAATAATATTATGTGCTTTTCTTTCGATAAATTTACAAAAAATCCCAGAAGTTAGGTAATTGGAGTTGTTTACACCCCTCGGACAGCCGTTGTCTGACGTTGTCCCATCCATGACATGATCCACACGATCGGAGACAGATCTCTCCGATCGTGTCGGATCGTCGTACCTCCGGATTATGAAAATAAGATATTATAGAGTGCACACACTCCTTCTCGTCTGGGGCACTATAATATCTCTCGCTTAGATGGCTAGACTCCCTCGAGATGAGTCACCGTGATTGAAATTCGGTTACAATGTTATTATTGTAAGTAACATTATTTAAGAGAGGTAGGGCACCATGCTAGATAACAAGCCCGACTGAGGAAGGACCTCCACCTTACATAAGACCATAGCTAAATAACTACACACAACGGTGTAGTTGTGTTCCTGCGTGTGAGTACAGGTCTCCAGCGCTCATTTAGGGATGCGTTTTGAAAGAAACGTATTCCTATCCCAGGGATACTCCATCTTAAAGGCGTAGTGTAAAAATGGGTTCGCAACACGCAAGTGATACATCTGGTATTGCAAGCGTCCATAGGCTACGGCTAAGAGAATTAAACCACTTGAGAGCCGATAGACCGATTTCACCTAGGCACATGATTCACCACGGCGGGCCGGGGGAGGAAGTGTCATTGGCTGATGCAACAATGTCACAGGATGAATGTTTCAAACACTGATTTACGATTCAGTTTTGCAATAATAATATCGATATCGATACAATCAAGGTCAACACTTTTTTTAAACTGACGTAATACTTCAAATTTAACTTTATTTAATTAAATAAATATTAAGTTAAATCAAGCTTATTGAATCGACTGAAAGTATGGCTAATAAAAATAATAACAATGTCAATCCCTGACGGATATAAAAATAAAATCTGTTAAGTACCTACTTAAGCAAAATTCAAATAATTTATAGTGCAATTAAGATTTAAAAAATCATTTTTCCACGTTAAGCTAGCTGGAGTCAACATTTCCTAAATGATAGCTATAAGGAATGTGAAAACAAAGTCAGAAGTCACTGTCTGTTTTAAAGTACAGAAATTAATTATTTTATATATTATACGAGTATGTTATTATTATTATTTATTTAAATCAGATAAAAAACAATCCATAATTTGTTAGTGCACTTACAACTATGTTAGTAGCATTATATTAAATAATGTATTAAAATAAAATAGATACATATAAATGAAATTGAAATTAAATAGATATAAATTAAATTAAAATTAAATTAAATTAAAATTAACATTATCTAATATTGAAAAGTGCGACTCTGGAACCCATATGTATGTAGTTCCAGTGACGCACTATTGGACAATCTGTCCGACATACAATATTATTCAGGAGACTACTGGCGCTGTCACGCACACGACGCATCAGGGAGGCTACACGTTTTCTTATTATAGCCTGAAAACCATCTGTGGTGTTCTCTGTGAACATACCTGATGCGCTGCAATAACGTGACAGCCCCAGCAGTATCCTGAAACCATTGTTATATTGGACGCGTAGGGCATCAAGCGATCTGCGCGTATACTTGACCCATAGGCTGCAGGTGTAAAAAATCTGACAATACGCCTTATAAAGTGTAATTTTAACTTGTCTTATATCTGCATCACCCTCATACTAAAACTGCCATAAAATGCCTAAGGTTCAGTTTCTCCTTTGTGTAGTTTTTAAATTGCTCATAAAATATTTAAAAAATGCTTATTTCAGTTCTTCTTGACATCGCATGTTGTGAGCAATGTTTATTTATCTTTTCGTTAGTAATGACATACAAGGGAACATCGTTATTTTTATTGCCAATAATTTTACATTTTGTTTTGAAATGTGCACAACACTACAATATTTAGTACATAAATAGAAAGGGATAGATGAGAAAAACTAGTGAGAAAAACGGACTGTTCTAAAGGACATCAACGCGTTCTCACATTTATGTGCTATTTAACGTAAACAGCCAGTTTACCTTGATCCCTGTAAATATTCAAAATATTATTGAATTATCAAAATTGAAAAGTTATGTTATCTATCTTCTGGCTGGATGTTCTAGGTGATTTAATTAAACAAGATCTCATAATTTATTTTATTTATTCAGAAATGTTTTAAACGCTAAGCCATTAAATGTTCGTATTTAAATAAGTCCTACAAAAGATCTTTTGAGGCTTACAGATAATTCAAAATGTAAAAATCCCGGGACATTGGTCATTAATTCTCATTAAAATTTAACAGGTAGCGGAATATAAGGCGCAGGGAGTCCGACACGATGGATGCTGGTGAGGGACGCGCGACCGTGCGACCCGGGGCGCAGCGCGGGCGTCGCCGTCGCTCGTCACGCGGGCCCAAGTTGTAATAATGATAAAAGATTAGAGAGGCCGGCGCGAACACATTTGTCACAATTCTAATTAACGATCAGATTAATAACCTCATTTGGCTGTGAAACATTGTCAGGAAATAGCGCCGGGCGCCATGGGACAGGTGCTCGTTATATCTACAATATTATAAAACTGAATAATGGAATGCATTAATTATAAAAATGAACGCTTTAAGTTAAGTAGCCAACTAGGCAAAAGAAGTTGTGAGTTGTGCTAGAGATATCTCGCGCGTGTATATTGTGTGGTGTGTGTGTGTGTGTTTAGTGCGCGCTCACAATATAGTAAAAAGAGTTATTAATTTAAGGTACTTACATGTATATTGTAGTTATAATTGGATGTCGTGGTGAAAATAGAAACAATCAATTATTGTTTTACGAGTGTACGTTGTTATGAGTTTTCTTTCCAAGTAAATCCCAGTAAATAATGTTCACAAGATTGAGATAGTGCCGATAATATAACGTTCAGTAGTTATTGTAAAGTTTGGAGACCATTTAAAAGTCAATTTGAACAGTAAGGAGGTACGGAGGTAGGTAGGACAAGGCTCGTAAGTTTTCTAATAGCTTCTGTGTCTATTCCAAAGATTAATTAAATACGTGACGTAAAATTCAATGCGTCTGTAGGCACTTAGTAACTGTCTCAATCTTTACACGTGCCTACAACCTCAATTAGATAAACTAAATTACATTGCTGTTTAATCAATTTTATATATTAGTAGTGTTTTACAAAATCAGCATTGTTACATTTTGAGCATATATGTACATACGCACACATAAGTAAATATTAAGTATAAATACTCTAAGCTAGTTAATAAAGAGGGACTTTTGAACACGCAAACGTAGTTTCACTACATTGGTGACCCCGACGTGATCTGTTGTTCGCTACTGCTGATATAATACCGGGACGACCGGCACCCAATTTGGTTTTCAGCAATCTAGCGAACAACAGCAATTACGAAGGGGATGCCGACGACGTGATATAGTCACCGACGTAATTCCAGCTACGAACCCGGTTCTTGCCTGCCGGCTGGTGTAACGCTCGTACCACTAATATCGCTTGGGATACTTGTGACTTGCGCGTTTCAGCGGAATATCAAGAGGCAACCACCGTATCATTGGTTAGCGTTACACCAGATACGTCCAGTCAGTATGGCGACAAGCAGGCCGAATAACCAAGCTGGGTGCTGCCTGCCGGTACCAACACAGAATGGAGCGCGAATCGATACATTATCGGTTCAGGCAAGGCTATCCGACTTTTGGCCAGCTTATCCGAGACTGTGGTTTACGCACTTCGAAGCAGTTATGGCGCCACAGAAACAAGGCGATGACGCACGCTATCAAGCGGCTATCGCCCGGCTAGGCCTAGATGCATTGCAGCAAGTTAGCGACATTATCGCAAACCCGCCCACCGAAGAGAAGTACGGGACTTTAAAGGCAAGACTCATCAGCGCTTATGAGGAATCGGAGACCCGGAACCTGCAAAAACTGATGGAGGAAATGGAACTCGGTGATCAGAAACCCTCACAGCTTTTGCGAAAAATGCGGGAACAAGCTGGTAAGAAAATTCCAGACGATACACTGCGCATTATGTGGGCCAAGTTACTGCCGCCCTCTGTACGCGCAGTTTTGAGCGTCAGTGATACAACTGACCTCGAAAAATTATCGCAAGTTGCAGATACCGTCATGGATAGCATCACTCCAGCAAACCAGGTTGCACAGATTTCACGTGCAAATGATATGATTGCCTTGCATGAAAAATTGGCCCAAATAAGTTTAGAACTAGCCGAGTTAAAGAAAAATCGGGAGCCAAGAGGACGATCGCGAAATAGATACCAATCGCGTTCAAGATCAAAGACGCCAAGAGGACCGCGGATTTGTTGGGCTTATCGCAAATATGGAGCCAAAGCTTACAATTGTCGGGACAAACGCAATTGTTCATTCAATATATCGGAAAAGCAGTCGGAAAACTAATATCGACTCCGACTGTGGCAGGTCTCGGCGTCAACCCAACACCAAACTGCCGTTTATGTGTTACCGACTTTAACAGTGGTACACAATTTTTAATAGATACGGGGGCAGAGGTGTCTGTGCTTGCAGTTCGAAACCGGAAAGTCGCATCCGAGAATAGCGCGTACAATTTATACGCTGCAAATGGAACCCAAATACGTACCTACGGCGAGAAAACGTTATTCCTCAACTTAGGATTACGACGTGTCTTCAAGTGGACATTCATAGTCGCCGACGTACGACGTTCCATCATCGGTGCTGATTTTTTGAGAAGCAACAAGCTGCTAGTTGACTTAGAAGCTCGGAAATTAGTAGACAAAGTCACAGAATTAAGCGTCATTACAAAAACAATTAAATATGATGACGGATCAATTCGCACAATCGACCGTAATAACATTTATTATGAAATTCTACAGAAATACAGCGAGTTGACAAAACCGCGTAATTCGCAAATTCCGATGCATAATATCGAGCACAGAATTGTAACAACAAGTATGACCCCGATTTACGAGCGAGTACGACCGCTTAATCCGGAACGCTACAAAGCCGCAAAAAAGGAATTCGAAAAGATGATGGATGATGGAATCTGCCGCCCCTCAAGCAGTCCTTGGGCTTCACCTTTACATGTGGTTACCAAGAAGAACGGTGAAATTCGGCCGTGCGGTGATTATCGCCGCCTCAATGCGATCACGGTGCCTGATTGCTACCCTGTGCCCCGATTACACGACTTTACATACATCATCAAGGGCAAGACCACCTTCACGAAACTAGATATTTCAAGGGCATTCCACGTTATTAATATACATCCATCTGATATTCCTAAAACAGCCATCATAACACCCTTCGGATTGTTCGAATTTACGAAGATGACATTCGGCTTACGCAATGCAGCTCAAACTTTCCAACGTTTTATGAATATGGTACTCAAAGGCTTAGATTTTGCCTATTGTTTCATTGACGATATACTAATATCCTCAGTGGAAAGCAGCCATAAACAAGACCTAGAAGAGGTCCTGAAAAGGTTACAGCAGTATGGAATCACGCTGAACTTGAACAAATGCGAGTTCGGCAAACATGAGTTAGAGTTCCTCGGATACCACATCAACAAAGATGGGATTCGCCCGCTGAAAGAAAAGGTCGATACTATCGCCACCTACCCTATGCCAAAAACTATACAACAATTAAGACGATTTCTGGGTATAGTAAATTTCTATCGCTCCAGCCTACCCCGCGCAGCTGAATACCAAAGAGAACTAAACAATTATCTGCACGACGCGAAGAAAAATGATAAGAGACCAGTACCATGGACAGATAAGGGAAAAGAAGCTTTTGAAAAGTGTAAAGAAAGCATCCGAAGCGCTCTTACACTTTTTCATCCCTCCATGACTTTACCTCTTACGCTCGTGACTGATTGTTCAGATGTCTGCGCTGGTTCAGTACTACAACAGAAAGTTGATGGAAAATGGCAGCCACTTGGTTTCTTCTCCAAAGCTCTCAGCAAAACTCAGCGAAATTATTCTACTTACGATCGAGAGCTGTTGGCGATATACATGTCAATTAAACACTTTCGGCATATGATCGAAGGAAGCGATCTCACCATACTCACTGACCACAAGCCACTTACATTTGCACTGAACAAAGCCTCGTCGAATAACGACACTCCGAGAAGACTTCGACAACTCGATTTCATCTCACAATTTTGCTCAAACATCAAGCATATTCCTGGTGAAGAAAATGCAGTCGCGGATGCACTCTCTAGAATAGAGGAAATTAGTTTTCCTAGTTACATTAACTACGAGGAATTAGCTGCGGATCAACAACAGAGTAGTGACCTCTCAGAGTTGTTAAAAAATCGCAAGTTGATTTTCAAGAAGTGCACACTACCCAACTGTAAACAACAAATTGTTTGCGAGACTTCTACAGGCGAACTCCGACCCTATTTACTACTGAAATACCGTCACCTAGCTTTCAAAGCAATACACGGTCGCAGTCATCCAGGGATACGAAGCACTAGAAAAATGATGTCGCAAATTTTTTTTGGCCTGGTATGAACAAAGACGTCGGAACATGGACTAAAGCATGCATAGACTGCCAAAGGTCGAAAATCAATCGACACACTATCTCCCAGCTAGGCGAATTTCCCCGTGCAGAGAGATTCGAACATATCCATATCGACATTGTAGGACCACTACCGATATCTCAAGAGTTTCGGTACTGCGTGACCATCATTGACCGGAAAACAAAATGGCTTGAAGCAATACCCGTAGAAAATATCACCGCTGAAACTGTCGCTACAGCATTGATTAGCGGTTGGATTGCGCGATTTGGCTGTCCGGTTACCATTACTACGGATCAAGGACGCCAGTTCGAGTCGGATCTTTTTCATCAGCTGACAAAGCGATTAGGAATTAACAAGATCCACACGACTCCTTATCATCCGCAAGCAAACGGGCAAATAGAAAGATGGCACAGATGCCTAAATTCAGCCCTCATAGCCACTTGTAACAGCGCTAACTGGGTACAAGAATTGCCTATGGTTATGCTCGGACTTCGCACAGCTGTACGTGAAAAAACAGGAATAAGCGCAGCGCAAATGACATACGGCGCAACATTACGTTTGCCAGCTGACTTTTTCGTTGATAACAACAAAACATCGATCAACGACACAGTATATGTCACACAACTATCAAATTTCATGCGCGCCTTACGAAACGATCCAATCAAGACAAGTTCGACACGAAAATGTTTTGTACACAAGGAGCTACAGTCATGCGATTATGTTTTCCTCAGAAGAGACATGATCAAGAAGTCACTGACTGCTCCGTATGAAGGTCCCTACAAAGTTTTGAAGCGGGAAGGAAAATGTTTCACCATCCAGCTGCCAGACAGGACCACTGTCGTATCCATGGATCGCCTGAAGCCTGCATTCATCCTAGCAACTGCAGGAGACGAAAACATCGCACACACTTCGAGCGTGACGTCACCAGAGCCGGCGCCTGCACCTGTCACACAGCGTGCATCAGCAGAAACGCGCGCGCGCCGCTATGTCACCCGATCCGGCCGTGAAATCCGACCAGTCGTGCGATTTGCAACCTAAGCAGCAAGCTGCAATCATTTAGTTAATTGTTTTCATTGTTTACATTATATAATTATTTCGTAGGTTCATCATTTATTAGGTTTTTGCACCTGTAATTTCTTATATTATTTTTGCGTATTATATAATAAAATTCTTTTTTCATAGGGGGGAGTATTGTAGGCACTTAGTAACTGTCTCAATCTTTACACGTGCCTACAACCTCAATTAGATAAACTAAATTACATTGCTGTTTAATCAATTTTATATATTAGTAGTGTTTTACAAAATCAGCATTGTTACATTTTGAGCATATATGTACATACGCACACATATGTAAATATTAAGTATAAATACTCTAAGCTAGTTAATAAAGAGGGACTTTTGAACACGCAAACGTAGTTTCACTACACGTCTCCTCCTAACATATACCTACCTAACGTAAATTGTGTGAACCATTTAGGTCAAACAATTGATTAAATGTGTCATTTTGGTAAACATGAAGTTTAATGCCACACGAGTAATCCCCGGGGAAATCACACGACTACTTATTGAGAAGGATTATTGTACATTATACATAGGTACCATCGGCATATTATAATATCTGCTCTTTATGTGGCAAGCGAGTGGGTAACTCCTTACACACATAGTGACCCTATATACTAAAATGGTAACTTTTAAACTTTCGTGATTGTGTAAGCGTCGATGGTGACCTTATAAAAGTTAACCACAAATTAAAAGCGGACGACGCGACGTAAGGCAACCAAACCGTAGCTGTTAGAAAATACTTTTTCTCATAAGCATTTTCTTTTTACCAATGTCAAGATTTTAACAAAAGTGAAATAAATAAATATTTCTTTAAGTAGAAAGATTGAAGTAAATGTTGGTGTTTTTGCTACAGAGACATAATGTATGTTCTCACCTTTCTGATATAGACGTATACAACAAACTAGTTGCGAAATATTGTTCAGTAAGTCATCTGTAGTAATGTGCACATTGCTTTATAATTGAATTATTTTGTTAGTTTTATAAGTAGTCATAACGTGTTGATGCTGGATGTTGGTGTGGGCCTCCTTACCGCGCCGCGCCGCACCGTGCCGACGACGCGCTACGTCATCAATCGCGTGACGAACTTGCGAATGACAAGCTTCACTGCAGCGCAACACTTGTCAGCTGTTCCTGCGCCTCTTGCTGCACGCTATCAATATATCTACATGTACTATATATGTAGGTAGTCGTAGTAGTGCCTTGTGTAGTGCGCGTTACTTGCGCGGTTCAGCTAGTAAAACTGAGCCTTTCACAGGGTAGTAGATACTAATCAAATTGTGTTTGCTCAAGCGTCGCGACTATTAATGCGACAATTAAAGGACTGATTAAATAAAATGTACCTTTACTTAAATATTAAATATTTTATTTGAAAACAAACTTATTCAGTTGATGTATACATATAGTTTTATGTCTCACATACATATATTATTATATAGTCTCCGTATAATACAACAGGCAGCGCTCACCGCTCGCCGCTCACCGCTCATCGCTCGCCGCTCATCGCTAACTTATATCAACTTTATTGTAAAACTTTGTATCTATTTCATATTTACAATTTATTCTATACAAAAACATTTTATTTTGAATGTTCGTATTTTACAATTGCCTATGCGTTACCTTAGTTCTTATAGCTAAACGTTTTAACAAATAATATAAAGTAGGTTTAGTTATATTACAGCACGGGCAAGGGGGGAGGGGAGGGGGGATGAACACCAGTGAACAGTTACAGCGTTGGCCCGACTATTGACTATCTAGTTTAAATTCAGATCTGTCTATCTAATTAAACAATGCTGAAAATAAAAGTGCCTAATTATTGTACGAAACAATTGTAATTTGTAAACATATTTACGTTTTGTACAAAAAACATAATGTAAGTATGTCTTCTTATTTTATCAAAGTTCAGTAATTTTTACAAACTGTGGTGTCGTTAGGTACACCACCACTGCACCGCTGCAACTCTCTTCAACGAGCCACTCTATTGTTAAAGTATCTTCTACTATATAGATGACCCAGCGCACGCGCAGGTATACACTAAGCACAACATTAAGAGCGATTGCCACTACCCATTTTTCATACAAACGTATTCCTGATTTTCCTTCCTGGATCTTGAGCCTAGAGTAATGAAATTTTAACATGATGTAAATATCAGGCTTGACAATGACGAATGGTTTAATTTTATTGAATACACAGGTTTTTATAGAAGTTATAACTAAACAATTATTTAAAAAAACATATATTTGAAGTTTATAGTTATACTCTGGTTCTTTGCCGAATGATTAGAAAAAAATAATTAAAGTCGGTTAAGTTTTTAAGGAGAAAAAACCGGAATTCGAAACCACGTTTTTTTACGTTTTTGTTGGCGGAAATCTTTCATGAATGAATTTTCGAAACAGTGGCAATCACTCTTAAACACCGACCGCAACATCACATCGTCTGTGTCGCTGTGGGCACAAGGTAAGGTGTGACACGTAGCGCAGTCTCTAAGTCAGCTTCGCACGTCATACGGTTTTATAAATTAATGTCAAATAATATACACATTTGTTACAAAAATCAAATGAATGATTTAAAGTAGATCGTGTTCAAACAATATAATTATACAAGCAATTATCTTTCTGCCTACTTATATTACAGCGTGGTTATATTATGTACAATGTTTATTTTGTGATTCTATTGTATTGCATTACAGGGTTTAAACAATATAATTAGTGATCAAAACAAGACATTGCAAAAGCTTTGCTCGAGAAATATGATCATGTTGAGTTGCGTGTTCATCTGCATAACGTGGTGTAGCTCATTATACCGTGCACTGGTTATACATATTGTGGCACAGTAGCAAACTGTCACAAAGGGACACTGCTACTGAGTGAGGAGGAGGTGTGACGACCTTGTCAAATAAACTGTGATCGACTAACAACTATATTAGTATTACATACAATATATCTCCACGACGACGGTAAAACAAACAATATATTTACAATATTTAGTAGCAACAAACGCTATAATATATATAAAGAGTTCAATTGTTTAAAACTTCATATATTCTCGTTTGTATATATATATATGTACATTTATTTGGTTACGCGTGCCGAGCGCGTGCCGGACGCGTACCGGGCGCGAACCAAGCGCGTACCGATCGCGTCGGTAGGAGACAGTTTCAGACACGTGAGTGAACATGGATCACAGTGATTTGACGCTACTCGCTTCTCATAAAAATCTTACTTTACTTACATAAATAATTTTATTTATTTACTTATCTAGTCGAAAACTAAGTTTCCATCGATAAAATTATAAACAAGATGGGAGGCGTCACTCGTGGGTCCTGTCAGCGTGACGCGCACGCGCACACACACTCACTCGCCGCGATCAGCTGGCGAGCTGCGCGCGCAGCACCCGCGCGTGCAGCGCACACGCCGCCAGCAGCGCCACGATGCACGCCGAGCTGTTCGACAGCCCCGCCGAGCCCGTCTGCATCGCGGCCGGCCGCTCGCCTGCCAAACATCACACAAGGATTACATACAATACGAGTTGTTCACTCGCCAGGTGGCGGTGGTGGTGAGTACGTACCGTTGAGCACGTGCACGCGCACGGAGGCGACCTCGGCGTTGGAGGGCGAGCACGAGTAGCGGCCCGAGTCGGCCGGCGCCGCGTCCTGCACCAGCAGGTAGGAGGTGGTGGCGGCGCCCTTCTCCGTCACCACCGACACGCCGCCGCGCGACGAGTCGTACGATATCACCTGCTTCACATCACATGCACACATACATTCACATATCTGCTCCTTACATCACACACTAGCTACTTTATTAACTACACCAGTATAGCCGAGCTGGCTGGGTCGCAGCTGTGCCCACGCACACATACGCGCATATAGCGCACAGGTACGTGAGCTTAGCATTTGTATGAGTGCACATAGATGTTACGGATCAATCAATAGAAAGTTGAACCTGATTGTTAGGACATATTGTTACATCCCCGTACTATCACGCACTCGACGCCAGTTTTAACAGTAACTAGTTATACGTTAATTTATTTCTTCAGATTTCATAATAAATTCATTAGATATACTATAAAAATAGAAGAAGAAACATAATCTGTATATAATCTTTTTTGTGACAAACGATGTTTTTGAATATAAATAATTCTTGCAGAAATGTTAACGATTCTCTCTCGCCTTATAAGTTGATGTCTGATGATCTGTTTACAGCACAACACGGAAAACAACAGAGTGTTCGTGCTCTGTGAAGAAGCTGTAGTGTTGATGATCCTTAATTAAGTTTAACACAACACTGATTGTATAATTATTATCTAGAGTTATGGGCTATTTTGAAAATATGTAAATACTGAAAGGATTTAATAATTAACTAATTTTAATTATCATTAGTTGTGGCAATATGTTTAGTAAGCCATACAATAATCATTTTTTATAATAAATCCTAATTTTATTTAACTGAGTATAGTGTTTTGGGTTCGTCACTGGCAACTATCTGAACAATTAAAATTACTACTCGAGTGGTTCGAGTTTGTTGCCAGTTCATATAATAAAACAGGAGGTTTTATTATTTGAACTGGCAACAAACTCGTACCACTTGAGTACTAATTTTAATTATAATAATAATAATAATATTTTCGGGACAACTCACACAACGCTATCTGATCCCAAACTAGGCAGAGCCTGTACTATGGTAACCAGACAACTGATAAACATACATATAATTATATTTCTAAATACATACATATTATAGATAAATTACACCCAGACACAGAACAAACGTTCGTGCTCATCACACAAAGATTTGTCCTGGGTGGGAATCGAACCCACGACCTCCGGCGTAGCAGTCAGAGTCACTAACCACTAGACCAACAGGCCAATTGTTCAGATAGTTAATTTTTCTAACAGTTAATTTTTCTGAGTTACTTTGTGACTAAATAAATAAATATTTACATGAGATTAGATACATTTTCGATAAGATGCATACATGATGAAGCGCGTGTTACCCCAACCGTCGTACACCTAATAGTGCCATGGGTACATAATATTAATCTCTTCGGTGTAAAGCTGTCCCTATAATAAACTAATAAAGGTCAGCGTGTAGTTAGCGCTTGTGTGTGTGTGTGTGTGTGCGGGCTTCTCTGACCTGGACGCGATCCAATTACCTAAAGACCGGCGGCACGATTGAAACCCGGATAGCTTCATTACCAGCTCGCTTTAGCGTTCATAATAGATCACCGCTGAACGAGTTACGCTACACTCACTCTAACGTTATAGCCTCCTGTCGTATAACCTACTGGTATCTGCCACAGGTAATGTATACACATACACAGTTTACTTGAACACAAAACCGTAACATTCGTAGAGCGTGTAATTCAATACAGCTAGGTGACAGGAGACGTCTCCGTGTAGCGAGCTCGACAATGTGTACCGACAACTCCCGCGGGACTCTCCACTGTACATACCCTACCCTACAAATCAGAGGGCCCAATTTTTTGTAGTCAACATACATCCAATATAATATATATGTAATGTATGTACCTACTCGGCGAGACTTTATATCAATAGTCGTTTGAGTCAAGGGTACAACGACGTCGCCGTCGCGGGACGATTCACTTATACATAAGTGTGTCGCTACTAGTACGTTAGTATTCAGACTTGTTAATCACTTATGAAACTATTGATATGCAGGAGGCGAGACATCGACACTGTGACTGTGTCATTAGACAAAATGCGTCGACTTATTGTGCTCGCAGAGAGACCTATGTCCAGCAGTGGACTTCTTTTTTGGGCTGAGATAATGATCTACCATTAACATAAAGATTTAAATCAAAATCATTTTTATTGATATAGATCCGACAGATTGAAATAAGGAGAGAACTGGCAAGTAACTAATATTAACTAGCAAAGAAAGTGACGCAACCAAAACTCCATACAAACATTAATCGATCGATCTCTTTGATGAACATACTTTAGCATTTTCAAAGTGAAAATTCCCAAAATTGTAAGGCAGTTTAAATTGACGACGGACCCAGCCTGCTCTTGCTGCCCAACTCCTATAATGTAACCTCCAAGTGAAATAACTGTCCCAGAACTGTTAATATTGTCTTATGAATGTAATTAGGCCATTTTCAATTTATGTACAAAATAATTGAATTGTTTTAATAAATGACTGTCGTCGTATATAGCGTAGCGCACTACGTAGCAAGGATATGCGCTACGTTGCTACGTGCCGTAGTGCGCTACGTATTCTTTCAACAAGCTTGTTTCAGAGTTATGAGGTGTAGCCAGTGTAGGTGGGAATAGCGAGCCTAAATAAGTATATTGGTGGTGTGCTTCCAAAGGATTTGGCCTGCTGTACTACGCTGGCTACGGGTAGATATAAGGGATTTCTCTCACACATAGGTTTTTGCTCGACTTACAAACGAGTTTTTGCTCGAGATGACAAAGGATGATAACATATGTATTCGTTTTCTGTCCATTTCATCGATAACTAATAACGTTACGGTTTTGTGTTAATGTACATTGTTTGTAATAAACAGCTTCGAGATAACAACAACAAAATATAATTATTCAATGATTAGAACATTATATAAGTATATAGACCGGGCACACACGTTTGTGTGTGTGTGTTTGTGTGGTATATTAACTACCATTAACGTTATTAGTTTTCATACGATTAAAGAGCAAATGTGTCGCATTATCGGGATTGATATTTTCCCCATACATGTAGAGAGGAGCGGGAAGGACGAAGCTAAGTGTTGTGCTTTAACAATGTGTGTCTTTCACCAGTAATTATAATGTATTTTGTAAAACCTATCTCGCTTCTCCCTTAAATTTATTTTATCAATAAATACATATACATATGTGATCGAGCCGGGAGTCGAACCCAGAGTGCGACAAGTGAGATAAAAGCTAGTTATAGTAAGTACAAAGTAGTAAGTGGCGGTGTATAATTACTTTGCGTCCGCTCACCTCGTCCTCGTGGTACCAGAATATGTAGGCGGGGGGCTCGGGGCTGAACTGTATGAGGCACGTCAGGTTGATGGTGGAGCCCATGTCCACGTGCAGGTCCGGCCCGCCCAGGATGCGCGCCGACGGCACTGCCGACAACAAAACACCGTCAGTCCCTACCACAGCTGCAGTGAAACAAAGGCGTCAAATATAGCCGTGGCGGGGTCGCGTTTATTTAAGTACTTTGTTAGTTAGTTGGTCTACGCAATATTGGATGTCTCAAGTGCAACATCACTGTAAATATGTGTTGTCATGCCGCCTCGGGGCGCCTCGTACTACGGGGGTCAACGCCCTGGTAATCTCGTGACGCAGTGGTATCAGCAGAATGAGCGAGAACAGAATATCAATGGTTATAGAGATTCGTTTGCCGTGTTGTTATCGTCTCCTCCGGCGGTCGGCGCCACAGCGGTAGCGTCGATACGCGCCGAGAGTTCACCCAAATGTGAATACGTAGTGTGAGCGCGCGCATTACTGATTGGATTTGATACGACGCTTTAGATACGAAAACACTTTTTGTTATTGGTCACCTAAAATCAGTAGCTACGTCATAATTGATTCAATGTTAGTTTGTAGTCACTTCAGTATGTGACAGTTTAATTGCAGCTCGCTTTTAATTCATGTGATGCAGTTCCATGTATATATAATGTATGTATGTAGGAGCGACAGCGGGGGCGTTGCGACCGCCGCCGCCGCTGGTTTAATTCACGAGAGTTATACATTATGCAGCGCTGAGCAGGGCGCGCGGGGTGGCCGGCGGGGGAGGTGCGGGGTGAGGTGCAGAGGTTAGATAGTGACACATTTGCAGTTCGGTGTCCTCATTATAGTTGGCTGAATGCACTTAGTTTCAAGTGCGCGCCCTAACCGACGCTTAACCCTGAATAAACGCGCGTGAATCTACTTAATTACGTTGCTAAATGTAAATGGCGTCGTTTAGCGTGGTCGACACCGCGCACCGGCGCGGCGACGTCTTCGCTGACAGTGCGATGACGACGAGCTCCACGGTGTGCGCGCGCTCCGCGCTTCTGAGACCACAAATTGATTTTATTAGCGTATTTTACGAGTGAAGCGGCCAACACCAACTATGTGTTAGTTTAGTGCGACCCTTGCTTAGACATTTACGTATAACTCTCAGATTAAACACTAACTTCTCAAATGTCTGCATTCCGCCGTCAAAACGTATATTCAAACCATAAAGCTGGAATTGAATGACGTCACGTTGTTTACTCTTACTACAGACACTTTGGTGTGATGTACCGAGCGGTCGGAATAAATTGAGAAAGCGAAGATAAACGTCAATATTGTGTAGTACCTACCTACTGTGTGACCAGTCACTGTGGCCTATGGACGCATCCCTTGCGCGTTGCCGACCCAAATAAGTTAACTCCAGGGTTTAGTGATGATGAAACATTTCGTTAAAACGCACCCCTTAATGAGAAACCTGTGCTCACACTCTGGAACACAACTACACCTCGGTGTACACCGCTTTTTATCATAATTTGACAAGCGAGCTGTCGTTAGAAGCGTTTCATACGTCCGCTGAGTACAAGCTATGTATGTGACGTCACATTATATTAAATTACCGGTTTTTTATACAACAATATATGTTACAAATGGTATAACACTACATACTACTACATGACTACACACAGCGGTGTAGTTGTGTTCCTGTGTGTGAGTACAGGTCTCCAGCGCTCATTTAGGAATGCGTTTTGAAAGAAACGTATTCCTATCCCAGGTTTACTTCCATCTTAAAGCCCTGGTGTAAAAAAAAGGGTTGGCAACACGCAAGTGATACCTCTGGTAATGCAAGCGTCTATAGGCTACGGATACTGCTTACCATCAGGCGGGCCGTATGCTTGTTTGCCACCCAAGTAGTATAAAAAAAAAAAAAAAAAAATTATCGTACAATCGCATAAGAGACTCTTAGGCTCCTACCATGCGCACGGCGCGCATGACGCCCCGCGCACGAGGCTTTACAGACAAGGTGGAACTTTGTATATGTCTTAAATGTATGTAAGTTATAGTCTACTTATTACACGATATAGGTAAATGTCAAAAAGTTTGTAAATGAAAATATAATATAATATTTCATAGCACGATTTTTACGCAATCTGATTTTAGAATTTGAACTAATTTCAAATTGAGTAATCATTTAAAATTAAGTGTCAATTTTATTAACAATATCAAAGCTACGTTATGTTATATATGTATGTTCTTGTAATGGTCAATATTGTGAGATAACGAGCGCCCATTCATGTTCGAGACAACGGACAGTATGTCATGTCACCATAAACAACAACATTCGACATAAATATGGGTATTACGTTGTTATATGGACGTTTGAACGAGCCCATAATATCGCCACCGTCCATTGACCAGAGCAAACAACCTTAAACGAAGTGGGTCGCTCCGGTACTCGTACAAATGTACATATATTACAAGTGAAGTGAGCGGGTTATGAATACGCAATTATATCCAGTTGAACGTGGGGGGTACGTGAGCGCCTACCGCGAACACCCTCCTAAAATAAAACGTATAATAATAATTGAATTGGATCTCGCGTACTGTGAACACGGGCCATTACAGTTAATTCCGTACTTTATGACGTTATACCGCCGCCGCGCGCCGGCGGGGCAGCGGCGATATATAACGGTGCTCGCTCACCTACACAATGAACAGTAGACCGTTCAAACTCAAACTCAAAATTACCTTTTTCTATTCACCATCATCATCTCAACTCATACATGTCCAGTGGGGCACAGATCCCTTCCATACACTTAGAGGGATATTAGCCTACTATTCCAGGGTTTTGTTTTAAGTTTTCCATGCATATTATCTGCCTGACTAACTCCCCTTACGATACCTTTCCAGATAAAACGGAGTGGTAACATTTGTATTGGTAATCCGTCCCCACACGGACCTTCTTATATTATGATAACGTGTGACACACTCATACACTTAACATACGAGATACTGGCCGTCATTGCGTCACATATACTTAATGCCATCTTACATTGTAATTATTGCCCATTGAAGGCCGTGTAGCAGCCGCTCATGGCTACGAGCGTAGTCAGTCTCTAGGAGCGTAGCGGTGAAAAATAAATTAAGCCCTGGTTAAACGGAACGTGTTTCTATAAGCGACAGTTTATACTTGGTTTCCGCGGTAATAAGTCAATTTGTATTCTTATATGACGGAGTATACAATACTTACCGCTTACTTACAAGTACGCGCGTGCTCTGTTTGACCGCATGATGTTGTAACTCGATTCTGTCATGTGAAGTAAACACCTTTTGTTTCGTCACAGTTTAATAACAGAGAGCGGCCGCCGTCCACCGCACCGAATACCTCACTTAGTTTGCGTGTTACGTGCGAGCGTGGAGCGCACCGAGCGGCCCGAGCGGCGGCGGCGGCGGCGGCGGCGGCGAGCGCGCTAATTACTTTAATCGCTCTCTCTTTGTTGCATTAAGTGTTCACGGCCCGGCCGCAGCTAAGTACAGCGTGTCGAAGAAGAAGAGAAAACTGATCTTGTTAAACTGCTATTATAGCTTAAAGTTTACCGATATCATATATTAAAGTATCACATTAAAAGTATACACTTGTGTAGTAGTGGAAGTAGTAGTAAATGTAAATATGCGTCATCTATCAGACCAATAAAATAACGCCACAACAATCAACGAAGTTACACATAGAAAACACAGAAGAAACACGCAACTGCAGAACAAATGTTCGAGATGCTGAATCGCGATATCAAAGTTTACACAGACACTCAGTATATATACAACGCCCAACGACTAACTGTTGGGCCGCGGCCCGCCATGCACGATCACCTAGCCTGGTCGGATGATCCTTCCTTTTCGTTGGAGGTTGGAGGTGTGTGAGAGCCTCCACAAAGGTTTCAGTACTCAACGAATGAATTGCTATTTGCCTATCCAACGACGAAGACGGTATGTCATTGGTATTGATTGGTACGCTGTAATATTTCAATAAAATCGTTCCAAGACTCAATTTCGGGTTAAAAGTGTCTATTTTTAAACTGTTCTCTATAAATAACGGTCCTTTCGAAGCAAGTGTGGTGTGAACCAATGTTCAGCGAGTCGCACACGACTGACCGCGCCACAGTTCGGCGCCGACAAAAAATTAAATCATAAAAGCGAACTCCAAACGAAATGTGGGCGCGGAGCAGTCGCGGTAACGAGCGCAATCAATATCACAAGAAAATAGCTGGAACTGAATCATGTGAAACGTTAAGTGCAACCGCTCCCGTCGCATAGTTCCCGCACCGCGCTGCACGCTGCCTCGCTGCGCTCTGGCGCCGCGCCACCAACCACAACACCTCACTGTGTGTGTGACACCTGCCGTCACTCGGCGTGCATCTTAAATAAGTACTCAATTCTTTATTGACTTGATCTCGTCGTTATGTCATTAATGATCATTAAAGTTTTAAATAAATAATTAAAAGTGGTGTACAAACACGCACTTAGGTGTACGAACCCAATACTGGCTAAAATTAAAATAAAATTGAGTTTTCAAGTTTTATGAATTCTAATCGTGTCACTCGTGCGAACCATTTAGCTAAACACAAATATAAACGAGTGTATTAAGTTCCTTAGAAGTGATACAAATATGAGTGTCACTTAGCGCTCGTGGAGATAGGCGCGCGTGTGTACGGTACGTTACCGCGGATGTTATCTACGCGCGCGTCTAATCACTGCACATTAAAGTAACGTGAGGTAGGCAGGCGGCACTCGCTCCTCCAACCGCGTCAACATTAGCGTCGAGCACTCGTAAACTTCTGAACGTACTGTTAAATGTGCCACGTTCATAACTAGGCAAATTTTTGACGAGGGTAATTCGCACCCCTTAACCTCCCTCCGTCTGAGAATATAGTGCGATTGTTATAAACAAAGGCAGGTGTCGCCGCGTTTAAGACATTGTATTTTATTCGCACATTGACGTAGTAGGGTTAGCAACTTTTCAGCAACAAACGGGCGACGAATTTGTGTAGCGTCGCTCGATGTTATATAGGATGTTGTGTTTATTAGTGATGATGATACCGCCAGACAAACAATGTCTGGAGCAATGGCGCGGCGTGGGGATAGGAAACGCTGTGGTATGTATTATAACAGGGGGATACACGCGATGCCATATTAAATTTAAAAAAAAGTAAAGTTAACTAGTCCTATATATTTTACGGACAAATATGGATCACACAAAATTTTGTTCCGTTTGGGAATGGAACCCACAACACTCGGCGCGGCGTTGGTGACTAGGTGACCAGTGACCACCTTCACAACCTGACAACACGTGCACTTTACAAATAAATATAGCAAGAACAAACAACATCGGGATATCGCACATTATTCTGTACTTTGTAAAGTTTAGTCCTCAAGTGGGAAAAACGCAGTTAGAGAGAAAATGACTCTGAACTCCCTGTCCGCCACGCCCACACTCTGCGCCTACACCGTCCAAAGGCGACTCGACACTAGCGGGTCCCCCATCGTCAGTACAGCAACCCTCCCTATATGAGCTCTGGAGACCTTACTCACTCGCAGGAACACAACATGATGCTGCTTTACTGCGGTCTTCTGTAAGGTGAAGGTCCTTCCCCAGTCGAGCCGCTCAATTCGGGCGAGAAATCTCACTGTGCCCTACTTCTCTTTAAATGTATGTCATATAATGTCTCTTAAATGTATGTTTAATAATGTTAATACATCGGCTAGTCACTATCAAACACTTCCTCTATTTTCGCGTTGAATACATTTTCAACAAATATTTGAAAAAATCACACATAACTTGGCATCACGTCATTCTCTCCAGAGGGCTAGGCAGAGCTTAAAGTGTACTTACGGTGACATACGATACCAGCTTTGTTAGGTCTCATGTTCACGACAAATTGCTTTGTCAATACTCAGATGAAGCATTTAAATAAAACTTTTGGCCAGATTTGGTCTAAACGTGGACGCAAAACGTTATTTAATGGAGAATGATTGAGAGCGATGGACACCTGCACCATGAGGCTGCGTCTAACCCTCGTCACTGTCCCAACTAATATAGTTTTAATACCGAATAATGAAATTACCAGCGACAGCTTAAGAGAAAGATTGTTCGTCTGCTAAGACGAAGGCCTGAGTATGGAGCCGGGAACTACGATGAGAAACTAATTATTATCATCCATTCATTAGTTACTGTCTTGGTGGTCCAGTGGTCGCAGTATGCGCCTGCTGTGCATGAGGTTGTGGGTTCGATTCCCACACAGAACAAAACTTTGTGTGACCCACAAAGAGTTGTTCTGAGTCTGGCTGTAATTTGTGTTCGTTAATTGTATATTTGTAAAGTCTCCCGCGGCACAGAGTTGTTCTCTAGTGCTGGAGTTGTCTTTTAAAATAATAAATAAACTTAAATAATAATAATTCATTTGAACAATACGTATAGTTCACTGAAGCGACAGAGGTATTGCGGAGTGCAGTTACATGTTATTAGAGTGAAGATGTATCTGTAAGCATTTGTGGAGTCTGGCAAGTGGTGTGCGGTGCAGCGAGCTCGATGCACCGAGCAGCGGTATTAATAGCGCTCCTAATATTACTCGTACTCCGGTATGAATCTAAATGAGAGACTTGCTATATTGCTGCCTATATTAAAGCCCGATTTTACTTACATATTAGATAGACGGTAATAGACTCGCCTTCTTAACATAACACATAAAGTAGCTGGCGACACGTGGGTGTGCCACATCTGTGCCTACTTAAACGTTATGTTATTGATGATGATATATACCTAAAAATAATACATTTAAAAAGGGTATGCATTGCAATATCTACCGTAAGAGAGGGAAAACTCGAAACAAAACCCTATATAAACCCGTCTGGTCAGTGTGTTGCAGTAGGCTGATATCTCTCAATTGTTTGGAGGAGACCCGTGCCCAGCAGTGGGACGTTTATGGGTTGAGATGATGATGCATTGCATTGTCCGTGCAATAAAAGTGTGATAGTAATGGGAGGTCATTACAACTGATATGTCGAGGTGTATATAACTACATAACCCCACATCAGTTAAATCTGTTAGTAAATTAAATGTTATAATAAAATAATAAATGTTTATTTCAAAAAAAATATCCATCGCACACAAAAAAAAACGCATAATATTGATAAAACAAATTTAAAAAAATCAAAATTAAATTAATAACAACATAAATAAAATGTATACATTAAAAATACTGCAATAAACAGAAATAAATAAATAATAAGAATAACACTGCATACCCACTCATTGTATAATGCGAAAACTTTAATTATGTGAAAAAGCCGCAGCCAAACACATTGACATTACTACTAAGGACCACGCATACCTACTTTATTTGATCTTCAGATCATACGTACATATAATTTTTTGTCGAAAATGCGCCTTAATTATCGCCTGAACGATATATTGTATGAGCTCCATATTTAGGTAATATATTCGTATTATGTACAAGCACGCTAAAAGTGGTCCCGATATTGTTAGTCGATAGAGGCCAGTGAGGCTGTGCGCAGGATGTACGGGCGCTTCAGGTAAACATGGGGCGTGTTCATAATACAGGCTCATCTCGTGCGCGTGTTTACGTAACTACCACAAATGAGCAGAGAAAGCGACGCTGATACTTTACAACGAGACGTGATGCGCACCCCGCAGTCTACTCGATGCACGGCTACTAAATATCCTACTAATATTATAAATGCGAAAGTTTGTAAGAATGGATGGATGATTGTTTGTTACTCTTTCACGTAAAATCTACTGAACGAATCTGGATGAAATTCGGCACAGAGATAGATTATGGTCTGGAATAACACATAGACTACTTTTTACAGCTATAACTGACATCCACGCGGGCGAAGCCGCGGGCAACAGTACCTAATATGTGTGTTTTCATAAAATATAACTGATAATTTTTTTGATATGACGCATAGAGTGTATGGGATTTAACAATTTATATGAACAAATGGTATTGTAGTTACATATAAAATATTCTAAATAAATATGAACAGCGAGTGTTTGCATTATATAGCATTCAACGAGCAGTTTAAACAATATTGGATACGTAGAAACAAACACGCGACTCGCATCACTAGTCACAGTCACCAACCTGCCGGCCGCGGCCACACCAACTCATCGCTCCGGACGGGAACAGCTCTCTATTAGTTATTATTGCGACTTGCCGTGATTATTGACAAGGCCTGTACCTCCAGTATCGAGGCGCCTCCTATTAGACTATTGCGTCTGTGTGCACCTTCACAGGTTAAAGATTGGTGATACTCCACATAACAGTTTTGGAGACGTATAGAATAGCTATAAAATTCAATCATCATCTCAACCCATAAACGTCCCACTGCTGGGTACGGGTCTCCTCCATACATTTGGAGGGATATTAGCCTACGCTGGCCAGACGGGTTGGTATAAGGATTTTTTCAAATTTTCCCTCTCTTGCAGAGAATATTATCTGCCTGACTTACTCCTTTAGTAGACTCTTACGACACCCTTGGAATGGAACGGGGTGGTGACATTTGTTTGTTAAGTATTCTTAATCCGTCACCATACGGACATCATTCGTCATCACGGAATTCAATTATAATTATTCTTTAATTAAAAACTAAGTAAATTTAAAGATGATGTTAAGGAATAAATTATTAATCAGCGACAAGGTTTAAACTGCGGCGGGTGTGATAGCTCACGCGTCAGTTACGTTTACGTCGAGGAGGTTGGAGCGAGCCTGAGTGAACAGCGCGCCACTTTACATGTTGACGTTGTCGCTAGAGCTGCATCGATGCGATCTATCATGTTTTAAGCTCGCTGAGGAAATATATCTCCCCTCACCTGAAGTTACCGAATTGTCAATTTTTCAGGGAGGGGTTAAAATTGTATTTGTAGACGGTTCCGACGTCACCCCCACCCCGTCCACCTCCTTCCTGCGTCAACCTTAGCGGCACTGCTCTAAACAAACTATAACGGAATCAATCACCGAACAGACAGACAAGGTTTCAAGTTAATTGAAACTATATATTTCTCTTCCGTTAAAACACTATTGAAAAGTGTCGTTGGAAAAATTCGCGGCGAATGCTAGAGGGACACGAACTTATAAGCGATTACAATATTGTACTACACAGTAGATGAGACGTGACGCTAGATCAACACAATAATTTGTCACGGTTAAGAGATATATTAAGTTTCAGTTGGCATTTTCCAAAAACATTCTGTACGAGATACACAACAGAATTAAATTGCACTTTTGCGCGCATTTGGTACTGTACCGTGTGGAGGAAATATATGTGTTTGGTATAGGTAGCTTGGCGTCTAGACAGCGAGCATATACGGGCTCAGGCACAGCGCGCAATGTAGCCCGTTATTAAATTTGTTCTCGTGATACCGTCCGCGCCGAGCTTTCGCTGCCTGCCAAGTGTTAAATCTACTCAGATTTTACTTATCGTGTAAACTTAATATTGAACAATTTTTATTTTTAACCGACTTCAAAAAAAGAGGAGGTTCTATGTTCGACTGTATTTTTTTATGTAAGTATGTTACCGATTCTCAAAATTATTTTTTTATTTGAAAGAGTATACTTTTGAGGCGGTCCCATTAGCACCAAGTCAGGATCTGATGATAGAATTCCAGGGAAATCGAGGGCAGCCTTCAAATGTTATAGGTATTGACAATGTATTTATTTCATTATATATTTTTAACTTTTATTTTACCACAAAATTCACAGTATGCGCCTGTTGTGCACGAGGTTGTGGGTTCGATTCCCACACGGGACAAAACTTTGTGTGACCCACAAAGAGTTGTTCTGAGTCTGGGTGTAATTTGTGTCCGTTAATTGTATGTTTGTAAAGTCCCCTGCGACACAGTGCTTGTTCTCTAGTGCGGGAGACGTCTTTAAAAAAAAAAAATTGGCGTTAAACATTAGAAGAAAACATAACTTCTCAAACACGCATAAGTTATTGAATGTAACGTGGTGCACGTGTGACGTCACGCCGGCCCGCGCCCGCGCCCGGTGCCTGCCCGGTATTCGGCCGGTACTCGTCCGACCCGGCCACGTCACACATCTGGGTCAATATTCACTGAAACCAATTCCAGGCTTTTCCTAATGCTAGCTGCGAAATAGTTCACATTCCGAGCCACACATACTATGGTTGCCTATATATATATACCTACCTGTACCTGTAAATGTCCCATGTTTACTTTTTGCTATTTTAGTCACGGCGAGCGTTCACGTTGTGAGTTATGATTACCTACACTGTATTCTATAATGATTTATGTTCCGTTTGATAAAAGGTTTTAATTGTTGTTAAGCCCGTAATAAATCTATAAGTATTTGAATAATCCCCCTTTTTTGCCCCAGGTAGCTCATTACTAAATACCGCGTGTTGAAAATCCCGCGCTTTAGTCTTTAACACTTTCAGTACCTTACAGATACTTTGCTCTGGCAAGTAGGTGAGGGCGACAAACGCGCGCATTCTGCAAATTCTCGTTATTAAATCTGGTGACCGTAAAAACAAGGTGAAGTAGGTTTTCTTTACGCCCCTTCTCGCCTTACGCCGCACCCCCTAGTTTGCCCTCTGCGAAGAGTCTGCACGGGCGGCGGCGCTTTGTAGTTTCCCGGATAAATCACCCCTAGTGTAGTAGTAGTGTAGTGTACACTAAATGTGTTAAGATCTTGTCTTCTTAAAAATCGAATTTCTATTATAAACATAAAAGCTCCTGTGGTTAAAGGTAACAAAAGTTCCATAGGTATTTGTTTCCTAAAATACATATGTAACAGTTAGCGAGAGCTACACTAGACAACAAATATAACTTAGCACCTGACGCGACAATCTTAGAATGTGTTTCTTACAGATTTGTTGTGGGTAGTGTATGTGTGCGTTCTTTTATCTTATTGAAGTGCCAAACTAGCATACGGCCTGCTTGATGTAAAGCAGTTACCGAAGCCTGTGGACGCTTGCAATACCAGAGGCATCACTAGCGTGTGATTTGTGGGTTTTATCATAGAATTTCCTTGGGATAGGAAGAAATATGTTTCGTTACGAAGTTTTGTCATCAGCTTTGAAAAACCTGTACTAATACACATCGCCGCCCGAGTGTAGTCATTTGGCAGTTGTCTTTTGTAAAGTGGAGGTCCTTTCTTAGTCGGGCTTGCTCATGAGTACCTAACCTAACTCTCTTTAAAACCGACTGTAAGAAGTGATTTCGCGGTAAAGTAACGATGCATCTATACTTATGTGTGGTGACCCGTGGGAGGCGCTGTGCGACAACAGGACAACGCTGTGGCCCACTCCGTGACGTCACCTCACGCCGTGCTATTTACAAATCTGCCTAATACTAACACTATACATTTGATTTATTTTTGCAATCTTTATATTGTACATCTGATATCAAGTGAAATGTTCGTGGACAGTTTAGTTGTGCACCGGGCTGGCGCACGTCCTTATATTGTACGAGTATGTACATGTTCACTAGTTGTGGTGCGTATGATGAAAGCCTCACTCTGTGTATGCGGGCATGGTAGTTTTGTAATCGACTTCAAAAAAGAGTAGATTTTCATTACGGTTAAATATTTTGAATGTTAATATCTTAGAACTACGTACAAAACTACCATTCAATAAATTACCATTTAAGCAAAACTATGTAAGCAATACGTATTAGTATACAACTTATCTACTTCGGATAAACAATTTAAAAACAAAACTTTAAACCTCAGTTTGGCGTCTGCTTGGTGTGATTCGTTGATCCTTTAACTCCCGTTGGTTGGTGCGCATTTAGCACAACATTAGCGGTAATTAGTAACGCTTAGTATAAATGTTTATGTGAGTGCGCATCTGTGAGCGTGTTCCTACGTGAGCATCAGTTATGCGCTCGTCAACTTTACAAGCACATAAATTATTGCCCGCCTCATGGCCGACTATATCTTTTTCTGGTGGAGCTTAAACGCTTTGTGGACGACACAAACACAAACCGTTATACTTTAATAGGTGTAATTAAATTCTACCTGTTCTTATTGTAAAAATAAAATAACTGTGATTTGTTGATGTTGACGGTAACTGTATACTTGAATGTTTCCGTAATTAACTTGTTTCGTTTTACTATCTGTAAGTGTTATTTTTATCTCTACCAATTAAAGTAATGCCATTGTTGTCGCCATTTCACGACAGTTACAGATAACGTAGCGTTTTTGTCTGAGCGTTACAAGTGTACTACCTACTACTGAAATCTTTTAGTATTAACTCAACTACACTCGGGAAACAATCGGTGTGGTATAGAGCGGGTGCATGAAGACTCGCCGCGCCGCCATATACGCGAGACTGCGGAAATCTAATAAAGCGGTCGCAATCGCAACACGTGCACTATAGTGACTACACTTACGCGTTTGCTTCTTGGTGCCGCTTTTAGTGTGCAACTAACACGTTTTCGCTACATCTCGTAAAATATCTATATAGGATTTTTATCTAGGGCACCTCGCACCGCTCCGTCCGCGCTACGCTCGCACTAAAATTGCCTTCTTCCACTGCTAGTTGCCGCTACTTTACTAATGTTATTTTTATAAATTCAAGGAAGACTTTTAAGGTAATCGGAGTTCACACAGAACTTTCTTTAGTTTTTATTTTATATCTTATTATGTAGATTCCTGTTGGTAGTCGTGCTTTGACCACGTGTCGTGATTGCATCACGTGTACGGGGTCGACTCGTCATAAATTCTACATCCGATGATGTTATCTCGTGTTTTATCCAAAAGGGTTATTATGGAAGGGGATTTATAAAGTAGATAAGATATTTTTACGGTTCCCTGACGGCTCGGTGCGGCGCGGGGTGAAGTGAGGGGCTAAACAAATTGTACGAGGGCTGGATCATAGACGTACTTTGTGCGCGAATATGAAAGGGTTAGTACTTCGGTCGTGAATCGTGATCGTTCTCCCTGCTCAGTGTGAGAGGCCTACTCAGATATAAGTAAGTTCATCTTGAATATCCACATTGCGCCCGCCACATAAAAAACCTACAGTGATCAAGGCTTGGGTCATGTTGAACAAAATTTATTTTTCTGGCGAAAACGAATACCTATTGAGTTGGTATGCAATTGCATATATTCCAAACCTATTTAAATACAATCTGTGGTGTGAATGTGGGGATGAATGCACGCATTGATAATGATTATAATTAATTAAAGATCACAATCAGCACAGATTCCGTGAACAATATAGTGATGTTATTGTTTCGGCTGGTATATGACTAATGTATTGTCCGCAGAGAGCTCTGTCGCGTCGCGTATTTTCGCGTATTTTCAAACATATTTCATTACCGGCGGTTATTGTGTCTCTGTATTTTAGAATTTGCGATTGTACAAACAGGGTTACCGCATACCAAACTGTACTTAATACTGTCAATATGTAATTATGTCAATTTTTTAAACGAACCTAACGGTACGTTAAGTTAAGGCTCGGTTAGCAGTTAGCAGGTACCATCAATCAAATCAAATTGTTATTTTGTAAGACTTATATGTATAAATTTGTACCTATTTCGGTAAATAAATTATTATTATTATTATTATTATTATTATCAGGTGGGCCCCTTTGGCTGCCATTAGTAATGGAAAAACATGTTGTATATGCTGCAAAACACAATCTGCATTATCGGTGAATAGAACATGTAAGATATGCTTTTGACCACACTAAGCTTTGGTTAGTTTAATTTGATTTATATATATGTTACATTGCATTATGTACCGTGCCATATAAGTACCTAAGGGCCGACCGTTACCGTCGCGTTCCAATACTATATTGAAAAAAATATAGTTACAAATGTGCCCCAGCGTGTGTGAATTAATCCTAAACTCTGTCAGATCTCTTGATAGACGAGAGGAAACTCTTAGTGAGACGTAAATAGGTGATATACATATACATACTACATACCTATATTGTCCAAAATAATGATATCTGCTAATTTGCTGCTTGTATTGTCTCAATGGTACCACTAAGGCTCACTACAACGTTGTTATGGGGGACTTCAATGCCAAAGTGGGAGTACAAGAACGCGGCGAAACGAAAATCGGATCCTACGGCGTGGGGCGCCGAAACCACAGGGGGCAAATGCTGGTCAACTTTCTGGAGTCACAGGGGCTCTTCTTAATGAATTCTTTCTTTAAGAAGAAGCCCCAGAGGAAGTGGACATGGCGAAGCCCCGATACTGTGACGAGGAACGAGATAGACTTCATCATGACTGACAGGAGGTCTGTGTTTAGAGACGTCTCCGTGATCAACAGGTTCAATACCGGCAGTGATCACCGACTTGTACGAGGCGCTCTGAATATAGACTTCAAAGCCGAAAGGCGTCGCATGATTAGGTCTACTCTCAGACCTACTGCGCCTCAAATAGCATTAGGGTCCGAAAAGTTCCAATTGGAGCTTCAAAATCGTTTCGATCTGCTGGAAACCGAAGGCACTGTTGACGAGAAAACCGACACAGTGGTCAGAACGCTACAGGATGTGTCTCGAAGGGTGTTTCCCGGAAAAAGCGTAAACAGACAGTCTAAACTCTCGCTCGAGACTCTCGAACTTATGAGGCAAAGACGGGAAATGTCATCCACGCAGACGTCTTCGTCGGATGGAAGAAACCTCAACCGGAAGATCCGGAAGCTGGTGCGACGTGACCTCCGATGTTCAAACGCCCGCGCCATCGCGGCTGCGATTGAACAGAACAGAGGCACCAAAGTCTTCGCTCGCCAGCTAGGTAGATCCCATCTGACGAAACTATATACTGCGGATGGCAGAACCGTGACCTCAGGGTTCGGGATTCTCGAGGAAATTGAGAGTTTCTACAAAGACCTGTACGCATCACGGATGACTGAACCCACGAGACCCAGCGCTGATGACCACAGGGCCCCACTCACGCGCCACTACACGGAAGACATCCCTGATGTCAACCAGGGCGAGGTCAGAGTGGCTCTCGAGCAGCTTAAGAACAATAAGTCGCCTGGTGATGACGGAATAACCACAGAGCTCCTAAAAGCAGGCGGGGCTCCAACCCTGAAAGAGCTAGCGAGTCTCTTCAATTCCGTTATACACCAGGGCCTAACACCTCAAGCGTGGAGTGGGAGTGCGGTGGTTCTGTTCTTCAAAAAAGGTGACAAAGCCTTGCTGAAGAACTACAGACCCATCTCACTCCTGAGCCACGTTTACAAGTTGTTCTCGAGAGTTCGGCAGATTGTACAGAAGACCGAAGAGTACAATCAGCCGCTGTGTATGGCATTCGTGGACTACGAGAAAGCCTTCGACTCCATCGAAACCTGGGCAGTTTTGGGTGCTCTGCAGCGGTGTCGCATTGATTGGCGCTATATCGAGGTGCTGAGATGTCTTTATGACAACGCCACTATGACCGTCCAGCTCCAGGACCAAAAAACCAACCCAATTGAGTTGCATCGAGGGTTGAGACAGGGGGATGTAATATCCCCCAAGCTTTTCACCAACGCGCTCGAAGACGTCTTCAAGACGCTGGACTGGACTGGACGGGGCATTAACATCAATGGCGAGTACATCTCACACCTTCGGTTTGCCGATGATATCGTCATCGTTGCAGAGTCTCTGGAAAAGTTGAGCGGAATGCTGCACAGCCTGAATGAAGCCTCACGACGTGTCGGTCTCGGTATGAACTTGGATAAAACCAAGATTATGTTCAACGAACATATCACACCGGGACCGATTTACGTCGACGGTTCGATGCTCGAAGTTGTTCGGGAGTATGTCTACCTTGGGCAAACTGTCCAGCTTGGTAGAAACAACTTCGAGAAAGAAATCAACCGTAGGATTCAGTTGGGTTGGGCAGCGTTTGGAAAACTACGTCAGGTTTTCTCTTCGCCTTTACCGCAATGCCTGAAGACGAAAGTTTTCAACCAATGCGTCCTACCTGTTATGACGTACGGTGCCGAGACGTGGACACTCACAGTGGGACTAGTCCACAAATTAAAAGTCGCACAGCGGGCTATGGAGCGAGCTATGCTTGGCGTCTCTTTGAAGGATAAAATTCGCAACGAGGTAATCCGACAAAGAACCAAAGTTACCGACATAGCTCGCAGACTTAGCAAGCTGAAGTGGCAATGGGCTGGTCACATCTGCAGAAGGACCGACGGCCGATGGAGCAGACGTGTCCTAGAGTGGAGACCGCGACTCGGTAAGCGTAAGGTAGGGCGGCCCCCAGCTAGGTGGACCGACGACCTAAAAAAGGTCGCTGGGACGGACTGGATGCGGAAGGCGGAGGACCGTGTGCTGTGGCGCGTGTTAGGAGAGGCCTATGTCCAGCAGTGGACTGCGATAGGCTGATTGATTGATTGATTGATTGATTGTCTCAACAATACAAGCGTACTTTAGCCTTGAAAATGTCAGGGTTGGTGGACATCCTGATGTCGAGAGTGTGTGCATTACTAAGTAGGATAGACTGAATATTGAAAGAAGAGTAAACAAGACTAGAACTATGAAAAGAAGGAGATTATAAGAAGATCGAAGATTCTTGCCACGGGTGCTCTATAAATATTTTAGGTGCGGTGTTAGGTACGTAGAAGCATTTACGAACTAACTCTTACTAATAATAAAATTTCTTTTTTTTTACTTTCCGAAATAAAACTGTGTGCATTCGACAACCCTGGGCGGGAATGAGAAAATATTTGTAATATTTTATTGTGATGGTATTGGGGAGTGCGAGGGGGGGGGGGGGGGGTTGGCGACAATGCGACGAGCACAATGCGCATCGATGCGCCTCGGCCGCGCGTCCCGTCCGCGTCTGCCGCCTGTATAATGTCGTTTATCAATGCTGTGCTATGTGCGTCTTGTACCTCGTATTGCTACATCTACGTTTACAATATATAGTATATCATTGTGTCTAAATAAAATAGTTTAGCTTTGTTTGATAACAGATATTGTTATTGTTTTGACAATGTTGCTCTAAACCTTATAATTATATTTATATTACAGTATTTTAACTTTATTATAACAAGATGTTATTTGTATTTAGCGTACAAGTGCTAATACATAGTTTATTATAAACAGACACCAATATAATAGAACACACACATGCACACACACACACACACACAAAATGACACGCTGCTTTACTACAGTGATGGTCTACTACCGGTGAGCGCCTTTTTTTTCTTCATTGTTTATTGTTTCCTTATTACTTAAATATTTCTACCTAAATTTAATGTTGTAAGGTATATGGTTCCGTCCCTTTTTATTAACACTAATATTGTAACCCATACTAAATAGTAATTTTTTTTTTTACACTACCAAGATGGCAAACAAGCATACGGCCCGCCTGATGGTAAGCAGTTATATGTAAATGTTATACTCTGGCGATTAAAAAGAGTGGCCCGAGTTTCTTGCCAAGTCTTCTCGAGGCCCTACCATAGTCAGCGAATTGGCCGTAGGAAAGTATGCTGGCATTTGTTTTTATGACGTTCATAAGTATCATGTATTTGATATAAATGAATAAATGAGTTTAACTTTGACACGTCGCACTTTAAAGTGTTGATACTGAGGACAAAGTTCTACCGATAGATGGAACCTTTGCCATTTGTAACACTATTGATGCGTATTAGTAACGAGCCCATTTCATGGGTGAACAGTCAAAGTGAACGCGCGGCGCACTACCCTGCCTACCCCTCACCCGACCCACCTCCTCATTATCACTACTTACTAGTAGGTACTGTGCTAATACTCTGTTAAGTTCGATTCCATTCATTATTAGATTAATTACACGGTATGAATGGCGCTCGCATTGGTTTGAAATTGAGTGAGATTGTATTGCCATGATGTACTCCATGTAATATACATGTCACAGGATAATCGTATAACACGGATTTTCGGAATAACCCGAGGAATATTCCAAAATATCGGATAATAGAAAACTAACGCAGAATTTCGCTATCATCCTAGATATTTTCAGGACCATTGCTAAAATCAGTTTGTTTAGGCAGAATGGAAACTTAAACTTATTGGCGACAAATAGCTGTAGCCACTAGCCACTGAATATAACGTTCACTCGGACAATCAGCGCTCATAAGTTATGAAACGGGAGCGCTTTTTCGCGATTTACGTATAACTCAGTCAGATTTTTACCAAGAGAACAATATTATATTTGTGATTTTTTTTTCCGTGCTTGTACTACGAGTACGTGCTGACATCTTCTCTTCACCAAGCGCCACATATGATATTCTGGGTTTTATTATTTTTATATTTTTTATACTATTTGGATGTCAAACAAGCATACGGCCTGCCTGATGTTACGTAGTTATTGCGATTCGCGATCGATCGATGCATAAGCGTGTCGAGTGACAACTGACGTCAGTTGATCTGTTTCGTGCAGAGATAAGCACAGAGATAATCCTGGTGTGTGCAGATCAAATTTGTGTCCGGAGCTGCATCAGTCGCGCTCCATCGTTTGATAATGCCGCTCGCACGGAACTAATCTACAAGCGTATGGTAGGTATATTCCGATTGGCTAAAATATAACTGTTTGAAAGTTATAGAATATTTGTATCATTGTAGGGTATAGCATTATACAAAAGGTTTAAAAGGCTTTAGTTTTTGTTCATAGTTATGAAAACACAACAATAATACTTAGGATGACAACAATAGTAAACGTTATTAGCAATAACGACATTAATTGTGTAATAAGATGTACATAATGAACAAATACACTCACGTACAGCTGTGGACATTATGTCCTTAGATTATAACACTTCAAGTACATAATATTATTATGCAAATAGCACGTCACCATCTCGCTCAGTTACTCCTCGACGAGACCGAGACGGTGGAGCTATTACACTCGCTCGTTATACTCAAACTCGCTCATAATCAAATATTCGCCATTACGAGTGACGCTCCACACACACACGCACACACACACACACACACACACACACACGCGCACGGTCATTAATCAATGAACAGAATACATTATGTGTCTGAGACACATGTAATATCCTCCGATGTAACGCTTTCAAAGTTAATAAAGGGATTGGAGCTAAAACCGCTAACTACACGTCGTGAGCCGCGTCACGTGTCACTGATCAACACTGGCTGACGTGACTCTTGTGTCATCTTGTGATCCTGGCTTTTGAGCGGGAATGCTACTAAACTGATTGTAAAGGCATTAGCAGGAGAGTAGATTCAGGCTCTACGCTCTGGGGCACGTGTGTTTAGCATTAAGCCACTGGCAGCCATAAGTTATGAGATAATATTGTGAAATATAGTAATGGATATCTTTCAAGGACAGAAGTTTTGCTGGTAAAAAATATAGCGTAAAGATAACAGACACTGACAAAAAACAATTTTTAAAACAATGACAACGCTAATGGAAATTAAAATACATCTAATATTAATTTTAATAATTAACCCGGACTAAAAACTTCAAAATGAATAAGAATAGTGCTATAAATGTTTGTTTTTCTTAAAACAATTTCCATTAGCGTTAACGAACTTTGAACTTTTTGCGCCCGGGTTAATGATTTTCTTCTATAACCTTTGGGCGGGAGCACCTGGATACCAGCTTGGACCCTTTGATTCTATCCAAAGACGCGCTGTGAGGATTGTTGACGATCCCAAGCTCACAGGCTGTATTGATCCACTAAGTCTAAGGAGAGACTTCGCCTCCTTGTGTGTGTTCTACCGCCTGTACAATGGGCTGTGTTCTGAGGAATTGTTCGAGATGATGCCCACGGCCACATTTTATCAACGCACCTCTCGCCACCAGGGAGTTCATCCTCACATCCTTGCACCTCAAACTTGCCGTACCGTAAGATTCCAGAGGAATTTCTTACCACGTACAATTAGGCTGTGGAATGAGCTCCCTGCCGAGGTTTTCCCAAAAGACTATAGCATGGGGTTCTTTAAGAAAGGAGTTATAAGGTTTTTAAAGGGTCGGCAAGGCGTGAGTGACACCCCTGGTGTTGCAAACGTCCATAGGCTACGGTAACTGCTTACCATCAGGCGGGCCGTATGCTTGTTTGTCACCTTGGTAGTATAAAAAAAAAAAAAAAAAAACCTCTTCAGGTGATGAAAATCATTTGCGTAAGAAAATGGTGAACTACTTTATAAAATAGGTCTGTAGTTTTTGAGTTTGTTGATTACAATAATAAATACAAATATTTTGTCATAATCATATTGTCACAAATCGTATATTGTTACTTTTATTTGTGTTACGTACTAATATATAAAGACAGATGTTGTTACCACAGATTAATTATTCAATACGTAATTGATGTTAAATCAGCAGTGTTTAACCAGATACAAACATGGCGCATGGCTCCTCTATGTAAAGTAGATACCGCATCAGCAAGTAACGGCCTTTACTACAGTTTTATTCTAGCCACTAAGCACTCCGTGTTACAGCGACATGACTATAAGGGACTCGAATTACGTATTTATTCCCATCTGGAATTCGGCCTACATTCCCAAGACCTCCCTTTATGGACGACATGCCGGCGCGCCGGAACCTGCGGCTCGCTAGCCGGGAGGCTTAGTAAAAAATGAATGGGATAAAGTAGACGAGTAATTGAAATCGGGCGAGCGACCCCCCCGCGCGCCCGCACCCGTGCCTCACCCCTGCTGCCGCACGCCGATACATGCCAAATTACTCGGGGAATAAGGAAGCTTAAAGTGCCCAATGGTGTGACTGAACATTAGCTATCCACATCGCTCTCGATCTACGCCGCTAATGTTTGATTCAATTCAACTTGAAAAAGAATTCAGTTCCAGCGCTTTTTGTCCAGCCTGGCGTTGTGCCTTCAACCAATGATTAAGCTGAGCTTATCTAACAGTTTAACATTGTGTGATCTGAGTGGACGCTAGTTTGTAACTTGGATCAATGCGTGTCTGACGCAGATAGATTATAATGATTCTTGTAATTCTTATAAGCACTGTGAAACTAACAATTTATCTCCTAGTGCGTAAGATATTTTTTCCGTTCTAGAAGCTACAGTATACCTTATGACTGGCGAACAAACCCCGAATTGTGAATAGTACCTAGATACGTTGTGAGAGGTAGGGCACCATACTAGCGAGCAAGCCCAACTGAGGAAAATAACTTCACACAGCGGTGTAGTTGTTCTTGTGTGTGAGTACAGGTCTCCAGCGTTTTCCTATTCCAGCGATATTCCATCTTAATGCCCTCGTGACAAAAATTGGGTTGGCAACAAGCAAGTGATAACTCTGGTATTGCAAGCGTCCATAAACTGAGGTAATTGCTTAACATCAGGCGGGATACGGATGCTTGTTTGCCACTCAAGTAGCATAAAAAAATACAAAACATGTGAAGTAAATGTTATCGACGTGCCTTTAGCTACGTTCGAACAAATATGAAATATGTAGTTGTAATAAGAGATTGCTTTACCAATAATGTATGTTTCATTGTTTTATTTATTAAAGATGGCTGCCCTGTCCGATGTCCGCGGTGCGCTCACTGCTCACACAACCATGTTGTGACAGTATTTTTAAGAGATTACTAAAACCACTTAGTGAATGATTCACGTACGGCCCGTTATTTATAGACGTATTGTTTGACAACTTGAGAGTTATTCGAGTATTAGGAACTGCGTTGTCCCTCTCTGACACTTATCTGATATCGGACTTGTACACATCATTGTTTTGTAAATTGTTCTTTTTTTTTTTTAAAGACAACTCCCGCACTAGAGAACAAGCTCTGTGTCGCGGGGGACTTTACAAACATACAATTAACAGACACAAATTACACCCAGACTCAGAACAATTATTTTTGGGTCACACAAAGTTTTATCCTGTGTGGGAATCGAACCCACAACCTCGTGCACAGCAGGCGCATACTGCGGCCACTGGACCACCGAGGCAGTCACAAATAATGTCGCTTCAGTATTTTCATGGATTTTTCTATTTTTATAGGTAAGTCTATTATAATTGGCATGTATTAAACATAATAAATCATTCGTATAAATATCTAAACCACATCAAAATATGTTCCGTAGTTTAGGAGGAGTGAGCGGATAAGTAGATAGACACGGTAAGTGACATTGTTTGATACTATTTAAGGATGTAACGTCTGCAGAAAGAAAAGGGTATTAGATACCTCATCAGTGTTGCTACTTAAATAAATAGAAACATGTTAATTTAGATTAAGATAATTGACGAGAAGATTTACAGAATAGTGACTGGAACCAGTGCTGTAGCGATAGTGTGAGAGAGATCAATATGCGACAGTGACGGAGTGGCATCGATCGGCTTCACTAACTTAGTTTATCTGCAAATCCGAGATAGTAGACCCTTTCGAGATCAAAGGGACGCCTCACAGTCTCCTCGCCTGCCCTTTACCGGGGAGGAGGAAGAGAGGGGTGTGGGGAGAAAGCGTCTTAAGCAGGAAGGAGCTAGCAACAAGCCAGCTAAGTAGGTAAGTGCATAGGTGCACGACGAGAGGTATGACGTCACAAATCTGTGATTAATTTATGTTTGGTGAGGTTAGTAAGGGAGACAATGAGTCATTGTGTTTAAAGGTGACGTAAACACTGAGCGCATTCGTCGTTCTATTAGAGTGTCTATAGAACAATCTGGACCGTGCCGACGGCAGCTGGTCCAAATATACTAATATTATAAATGTAATAGTTTGTAAGGATATATGGATGTTTGTTACTCTTTCCCGCAAATCTTCTGAACGGTTAATGGAACATAACACAAGGCGCGGCGGCGTGATCTGGGTGGTCGTGCTACCAGACCCTCTAGACAAGTGGCATAAACGGTAGTCGAAGCGAAAAGTCAAAATGAAAATGTAGAGAATTTGACGTAAGTTTGTGATATTATATCGTAAACTTTCGTCAAATTACAAACATTTGCTTTTTTGACTTTTCGATTCAAAGGGTCAGCGCAGCGCTGCGAAGCCGCGTGCGTTGCTCCGTCCGCCTGAGACTGAGTTATGTCGCGTTTTAATACTCCGCGATTTTTACCATTTTCACGTGTAACGCCACATTATACCATAAAATATAGATTTTGCGAGTGGCTACTGTGCCATGAAGATGATTTGTCGATACCGTCTACAGTAAAAGCATGATATACGTGAATGAACGCTACGCCAACACACACTTTTAGGTTTACAGCGCACTAATAGTTCTGTGCAAGCCAAATTGCTTACATCCTTCAATATTTATATGTACGAGTGTAACTTTAGATGGAAAATCACGCTTCGAGACACACACAGACGTGTGTACAGTCCGGCGCATGGCTGCTTTGGTTACACGACGACGATTCTGTTATAAAAATAACTACATTCAGTTTTAATTAAAACTTTGTACTGCTACAGTTTTATTTAGCATTCTATTTTAGTTAATATTCCAACAGGGAAGTATCTTATAGTTGTAACGATGATCACTAGGTTAGCATATTAATTAGTTAAATATTCGCACACAAAATTGGCAATTGTAGGCGCGGATATATGTTATTATTAACTAAATGAAAAACACTGTAAAACTCGTGCTAGCCAAATAAACTGAGCTACGTGCGGTTTCACAAAATGCGATCAAGTCCCTACCTCACCGTACTTCAGTAAAGAGCCCTGAATGAACAAAAATATAAAGCTAATACACTAGATGTAATTCTGCGGCTGCTTGCTTTTTCATTTTTAACATTAGTGCATGCACAAGTGTGGTATTCCTTGATGTGGTAAATAACGTAGATTAACGCGGGGCTGGCCCGCGGGTAGTGCGCACTCGAGCAGTGAAATAATCATAAGGTCTGCAGGTGTTCTCGTAAAACTTGCGCTCGCACGATAATAACCTTTAATACTTGATGCAGCTTCGGCGCAAATTTACTTTACGACTCGCACTAAATCTACCTGCCTCCCTGTACAAGTGTATATGTACCTACCACTGATACGATTGTCTGTGAATCTTATATGTTACTTATTTTTTCTTGTCCATTGAATCTAGCCGGCGAGCGAACAATAATTTCAATTCGAAGTCGCCCTCTAACCTTCGACATTAGTCTATTAACTAATTGACACTCCAACTCTTCGATTTTAATGATAGAATCAAAAAATAGGTAACCATCTACAGTGGCTCGGCATAATTGACGCATAACAAACATGACAAAGCGCTGCAATTACTTCGCGTCACGTAGCCGCATGCCGCATGCCTCATGTTGTCATGCCGCACATATTGACGGAGCTCCCGGAGCGGCTGCGGCCGCTGCATTCGGTTATTTACTCACGTTTCTTCACGCTCGGGTTTATAACACACGAATAATGTATGTACATAGTCTCGTAATTTCATCCCATCTTGTATAATTATGTTTGTTTTGCTTTTAAATCTTTGCGAGGGTACATTAGGGGCCGGCGCTGAACATTCATCACGCGCCACGCCGCCCGCGCCACGACGCTCGCGCCGCCATAGATTAAAGAATTGCGCTCTAGTCGGGGTAGGTCAGTGCATAATAAGAAAGCATTAGCTTGGCGGCATGCAATTTTAATAAAGGACGGCATTCGCGCTATAATCGAGCATATTTTGAACGTTTTTGGGCGTTTCTTTATTAATAAATGCATTTGTAAATATATTATTTGCGACCAACGTAGTACCTACGGTTTGCGTATTGACAACCATAGGACACGGGGGAGTGTCTTACTAATAAACAAGGCACGTACAATAAACAAAGTACAAAGCCCACTATGAAGAAGTTCGCTAAGCCGTTTTATGGCGCGTCTGTAATATAACTAATCTTTATGTTGTGAGTCCTCTCGGCTTGAGCTCGCACACTGTGACCTACATATAAGTTGGAGGAAAGATCGCCGCAAAAACCGGATAACGACGACATAAGTCATCTAAAAGCCATACAAAAAAGTTTCCGTCGGCTTATATTGGAGTTGGACGAGCGACGAACGACGGGAACTTCGCCGCTCAGCGCCACTCGCCTGCTATTAGCTATATCAGTCGCTGGGTGAGTGTACCTCCCCTGTGAACCGACTGGCCGCATACTCGTAACTAATAAAATGTTTCAGTGTGGTGGTTTTTTTATACTACTTGGGTGGCAAACGAGCATACGGCCCACCTGATGTTAAGCAGTTACCGTAGCCTACGAACGCTTGCAATACCAAGGGTATTACTTGCTTGTTGCCAACCCATTGTTTTACATCAGGGCTTTGGTTCATCGGTAGGTATACACTAAAATGTCATATCTAATGATACTGCGCGTGCCAATCGACGTATGCTCATTATGTTTGTTGTTCAAACATCCGCCGTTCATAATATGTAGCGGGGCGTAGCGCGCTCTCGACATCAAACGTTCCAAACATAATTATCAAGTACAATGGGACGCGAACAGTTGGCACCGCTAATGCGACAATATTACTCGCATGTGTTACTACTGCCCGCGACTGGTTATGATTGCATTAACATGTGCGGCCACTCCGCGCCGATACTGCCGAACGATTTAATAAGGTGTAGCGAGCAACGCCGAGTGCTGCCGACTAGTGCCGAGTATCGTGTGCGAATACAAGCCCCGGGGTGGCACAATGAGCTGAACGAGCACTCCAAGCGCGGGACTACCGCTGTGCGCGACATTTATGTCGCATGTCGCTGATTTACGTTGCGATGTCACAGCGCACATTACATTATATTACCATGTGTCTTAAATTCGTAATAGAAAATTATTTTTATGAGTTTGCTCAGCTGTTTTATTGTTATATTACGCGTTATATTTAATTCGAATTACAATCCACTAATATAGTAATTGCCCTTCACAATTTTCATTCTGCAATCCTAAACTAAGTAGCCGAAGTAAATAACGATAATTTTCTAATACGAGATAAAATCTACAAAAACATGTACTTAATGCGATACAAGAGCGATAAGACGTGGCTCAGTGTCGGTACGACATGCGACATAGGACACGCTCGTGGCGCGTCACGTCTCGCAATAAACCGTATTGCTCAATTATGTCGCTCACTCATTGATATTCTGCCGCACCCTGCCGAATATATCATCTTTCTACGCACTACCCACATAATATCATTACCTACCTGCTCTGTCTCTCCAACTGTATTTGCAATACACTCTAACTGAACTTTTAAACTGTTTGATTGCTTTAAGAATTGAAGAGTATACGCGTGTGGTCGCGCCACGCGGACTAAGTATATCATCACCCGGAAGATTCGCCGGACGCGCCCTTATCGATGTCTACGACTAAGACCTACTTACTTGATTTATCACTTACATTTTTTAGCTTTATATGGAGCTGCTGATAGCGGGCTTGCTTCACATACACTTACTCAATCAGGTATATAGGTACTTATTCGCTTACCTAAAGATTGATCACTAGGTACCGATCGTATTTCAGATAAAAGTAACACCGGGAAATTTTATTTTTCGACTTCATAGCACTTGTTTATAGCTGAAATGTAGCGTGAACGTTAGAGTATCTTATCTGTATCTATTGAGTTTGTTCTATTACCCGATTAATTAAAATGATTAAGCGTTTGAATCTTTTATGGGTTCAGAGCTGATCGTGTACCGACTGATTCAGGTGCACGAATAAGCGCTCACGGCTAATACCGTATGTACTCATTATGCACTAGATAAACGCTACCACACTTCACTGTGGCTCAGTCTGATACTTATATTCTGTTCTCTTACTCCGGGTATCGTGATAATTTTTTATTTTCATTGCTTTAATCGATTTAATTATTTTAATTTAATTTATTGGCTACTTTTATGTTTAATATAAAAGTAGCCAATAAACCAGCAAAGGTTTGTGTTTTCAATGTATTAGTAAATATTTCGGTCTTACATAAAGGATATCTTAAAGTTGAGCTAATTTGTCAGTTGTAGGAATAAGTTTAAAACATCGCCGCAAAGCAAACTAACAGTAAGTTGTATAAACAAAACTTGACTACTGTATAGATGGAGCGTGCGATAGGCGACGCGGTAACCCGGCTGCGGCGCGAGGTCGCCGCCACACTCACAGATTGTTGCTCGCACATACGGGTTTCACTCGATCGGGTAATCCAGACGAAAAGTTAGGCGCGATAACGATAGCGATAGGTGTTGTTACGATTAGCGAGATTATATAACGCGATCAATCTGCCAGCGCTTGTACTGACACCACCCGCATGTTAACGCACACCTTACTCTTATATATTGTGGAACTTTTGCTTTTTTTATACTACCAAGGTGGCAAACAAGCATACGGTCCGCCTGATGGTAAGCAATTACCGAAGCCTATGCACGCTTGCAACACCAGGGATATCACTCGTGCGTTGCCAACCCTTTAGAAACCTCGGCAGGAAGCTCATTCCACAACCTAATCGTACGTGGTAGGAAATTCCTCTAAAACCGTTATTAACTTATTTATAGTCTTTATTGTTCTATTTTATTTCACTTCTTCTACTGTCAATATAATTTACAGGTTTGTTGAAACAGATATCATCATTGCAGGTTGAGATGTATTCATCATCTCAGCCCGATAGTGTCCACTGCTGAACATAGGCCTCCCTCATAAGACTCCACAATGGCCGATCTTGAGCTGCCTGCATCCAGTGCTTTCCTGCAGCTCTGATGATGTCGTCTGTCCACCTAGTGGGAGGTCGTCCCACGCTGCGTTTTCCAGCACGTGGTCGCCACTCGAGAACCTTTCTTCCCCATCGGTTGTCGGTTCGCCGAGCGATGTGGCCTGCCCATTGCCACTTCAACTTGCTTACTGTAAGAGCTACGTCGGTAACCTTGGTTCGTCTGCGGATCTCCTCATTGCGGATTTTATCACGCAGCGAAACACCGAGCATAGCTCTTTCCATAGCTCGCTGAGCGACTCTGAGCTTATTTATGAGGCCAACAGTCAAAGACCACGTTTCTGTGCCATAAGTCATCACTGGCAACACACATTGACCATAGACTTTCGTCTTAAGGCACTGAGGTATTTTTGACGAAAAGATGTTACGCAATTTCCCGAACGCTGCCCAGCCGAGTTGGATTCTTCGGTTGACCTCTTTCTCGAAGTTGGACTTACCTAACTGCATTATTTGCCCGAGGTATGTGTATTCGTCAACAACTTCGAGAGTAGCATTCCCAACAACAACCGGTAAGGGCGTGATATGGACATTGAACATGACCTTGGTTTTATCCATATTCATTTTCAAGCCCACCTGTTGGGAAACTCTGCTGAGGTCTCTGAGCATGGCGCCAAGATCCTCCAGCGATTCTGCCATGACCACGATGTCGTCGGCAAATCGAAGGTGAGTGATGTATTCGCCATTTATGTTGATGCCATATCCTTTCCACTCCAGAAGCTTGAAAACGTCCTCCAACGCAGCGGTGAACAGTTTCGGAGAAATGACGTCTCCCTGTCTCACACCTCTCTGCAGTTGGATTGGTTTTGTGCTTTGGTCCTGTAATAGGATAGACATAGTGGCTTTGCTATACAAACACTTCAACACCTCGATGTACCGATAGTCAATGTGGCACCGCTGAAGGGACTGTAGCACCGCCCAGGTCTCGATAGAATCGAAAGCTTTTTCGTAGTCCACGAACGCTACGCAAAGGGGCCGGTTATATTCCTCTGTTTTCTGTATAACCTGCCGCAGCGTATGGATATGGTCCATGGTACTATAGCCTTTTCGGAAACCGGCTTGTTCGGGAGGCTGGAAGTCGTCAAATCTGCGTTCGAGACGATTCGTGATGACCCTGGAGAACAGCTTGTAAATATGGCTCAGAAGCGAGATGGGTCTGTAGTTCCTTAACAAGGAATGGTCTCCTTTTTTAAAGAAAAGAACCACCACGCTTCTGGTCCATGCCTCAGGCGTGATCCCTTCGAGTATAACGGAATTAAAGAGCTTCTGAAGGACTTGAAGTACCGGTTTTCCACCCGCTTTCAGAAGCTCCGAAGTGATTCCGTCATCACCCGCTGCCTTGTTGTTTTTAAGCTGTTTCAAGGCCATCCTAATCTCGTACAGACTGACGTCCGGGATATCTTCGGTATAGTGTCGGGTTAGTTTGGCTCTGGGATCTTTTGCCATGATGTTGACAGGGCTATTAGTGGAGATGTATAACTGTCCATAGAACTGTTCGATCTCTCTCAATATCTCGGGTCTGGACGAAACGATTTTGCCTGATTCGGTCTTCAACTTGGTCAACTGTCGCTGCCCAATAGACAAAGCTCTTGAAAAGACTTTTGAGCCTTTGTTTCGCAATATAGCCTCCTCAACACGTGATGTGTTAAAGAGGCGTATGTCGCGTCGTATGGCTTTAGAAATTTGTCTATTGAGCCGCGTGTATTCCGACTTATCGGAAGAAGACTGCAATCTCATTTCGCGCCGTACCCGCATGAGATTGAGAGTTAGATCGGAGAGTTTTTGAGTTCTATTCTTACGGCGAGCTTTTGCAAACTTAGCTCCAACCGTTTGGACAGTTTCCACCATTCTGTCATTTAGCTCGTCCACTGTTTCGCAGTTTTCGAGGCACTGGAAGCGATTGTGTAGTTCGAGTTGAAAATGTTCGGGGTTCTGTATGTAGGCAGTCGTTGGACGGAGCGTAGACTTTACCATTCGACTTCTCTCAAGCCTTACATTGATATTCAGTGTGCCTCTGACCATTCGGTGATCACTGCCGGTTTTAACCCTGTTGATCACAGAGACATCACTGAATATACGCTTGTCCGAAGTCAGGATAAAGTCTATCTCATTTCTTGTCGAACCGTCGGGGCTCATCCAGGTCCATTTCCTGTGTGGCGGCTTTTTGAAGAAAGAATTCATCATGAAGAGTCCTTCTTTCTCCATAAAGTCCGCCAATCTTTGGCCCCTACGGTTACGCTGCCCTACTCCAAAATTCTCCATTTTCAACTCTTCGCATTTTCCAGTGCCTAGCTTTGCGTTGAAGTCCCCCATAACAATCGTGAAGTGAGTTTGTGAGGTATGTATGGCTTTGACGATATCATCATACATAACCTCAACCTCGTCATCTGGATGTGCCGGAGCGTAGACCTGTATCACCTTCAGTGAATACCGATTGGTGATTTTGATTACAAGGTACGCTACCCTTGCCGACACACTCTCGATCATAGTGACGTTGTTTATGAGGGACTTGTGGACGAGAATGAGATGATGATGAGATGTATTACATATTACATATTTGCTTATTGTGGAACACTCCACAGTCAGGTTTACTACAATATACTCCACCTTTATGAATACGGAAAAGAAGTTGCTAAGCTACATAATTTTATTCCAGTTCCACTGCGATTGGGTATAGTGTACAAAGTAAGAAGAAAGTAACGTTTATTCAACCTTCGTATTATTTATCTATCTTCGGGTTATCGTCGTTTTATGTATTTTGGAAACGGCTCTTACGATTAGTATGAAATTTTGTCATAATTATACTAATATTTTAAATGCGAAAAAAGGACGGATATCAGTTACTGATACACGCCAAAATGGCTAAAAGGATCTGGATAAAATTTGTCAATTTGGCACAGAGATAGAATATATTATAGTCTGAAACATAGGCATAGGCTACTTTTTATCCCGAAAAAAACCCTGTTCGCGTAGGATTGTACGCGCGAGCGAAGCCATGCGCAGAATATTCTGTCACGAATATAAAAATGTGTAATTGTACTAGCGTAGTTTTAGTGCAGTATCAATGCACGCTTCTTATATTGTGGTGCGACCTGCGAATGGCGACGCGACGGGATGTGCTCGTCGCGAGTAAATCAGCAAACTTTCATTAAACCGTAGTTGATTTCACACACAAATTGCAAGTACATTAAACTGCGCGGCACATGTTCTTTAAACTCATTTGGGAGCACAAATGTACAAAATATCAAATAAAAGCCTATGTAGTAGTCAGTGAGCGCTTGTTGAGGCATCCGTTCGCTCCGCACAGAGCGGCGACTCTCGCCACTTATAAATTACTATTAAAAGCTTGAATTAAAATTAAATTGACTAACTGGAGCGGGAGAGCACGCTTCTCGCCGGTGACAAACATAAGCTTTCGACTATTGCTCGCATTTCTAAATTCATTTGTTCTTAGCGAGCAGTTTAATAATGTAATAATATTCGTCCATTATTGTTTAGTGCTAGTCTCAGTTCTGGTACCAGATTGTTACAGTGCGAAGTATACTTTTAAGTACCCTTCGTTGTGCAGAGTTGTTCTTAGCCATCAAATTCGTATTACTTAATAGATGTTAAACTCAAGTCGCCAGTCGACTTGAGTTTAACATCTATTAAGTAATACGAACTTCTTAAAAAACTACTTAATCATTATTAGTTTCAGCTTGGAGGTTCAAAGGACATGAGTATTCTGTGATATTGTATATGTATGCATTAAACCTTTTAGCAATTTTGGACAGCGTGCATTGCCGCGAGATTTATTAAAGAAGTTATTGAAACACAATACATTATTTTCAGTTAAACGATTGACTTAATTCCGATACACAGACGAGATAACAAAACATGCGTTGTTGATATCTCATCAGTGTTATTTCGGAGTATGTGGAGACTAGACGCATGAGGTTGAATCGCGAGAAAGTAGCTCGCCAGTCTGCAACTTGCGGCAAGGGTTTAGTTCAGACAACAGAGTACCTACCGCCGCCGCCGCGCGCGCCGGGGGAGTTGGCCGCGACTTCTCGACCGCGCACCAAATAAATTAAGCTCCTAAAATGGTCTTATATGTAAGCATACCTAGTTTACCGTAAAACTTTTATCTATATAATGATTATGTAAAAATGGATATTGCAAAAAACACATAATAAGAATAAAACAACAAATTTCGTAATTATCCGAGGTATTTAAAGGATCATATCGATGTATTAGATCGTGCCATTATACTATTTCAGATGTACTATGGTCTCACCTCTGACCTAACCCTCTAGACAAGTGGCAGAAGTGGTAGTCAAATCGAAAAGTCAAAAAAGCAAATGTATGGGATTTGACGTAAGTTTATGATATAATGTCGTAAACATACGTCAAATCCCATACATTTGCTTTTTTGACTTTTAAATTCGACTACCGTTTATGCCACTTGTCTAGAGGGTCTGCTGAGAATAACATATCAACGGACCTATAACAGATAATAAAACCTAGGACATACTCGTAATATACTCGATGATGCGTAGGTACACAAGTTGAAAGTTGGTAGGGCACGCTCGCTGGTGTTTTACAATTACTAGTAATGAAGTGACGCGTGAGTGACACCTCTGGTGTTGCAAACGTCCATAGGCCACGGTAACTGCTTACCATCAGCCGGGCTGTATGCCTAATGTTAGTACCTATAAAAAGTAAAGAAATAACAATGTTTTAAACATAAAATACATTTTGATGATTGTTTGAGAACGTTAAATTGATACGATTGACTAGTAAGCTGATTCCATAAATGTATAATAATATAATAGTTGTATAGCAATATAGTCTACCGTCCTTGTTCACGTTGGTACAGCCGCATATGTGACGACATCTAACACGCACTGTCTTAAATATAAAACAGGTTTGTGGCACGAGTTACATTATTTTTATAATTATTAGTTTTTCAGAGATAGTAGCGAGCATGGAGCGACACGACGCGGTGACGACGGCGACTCAGTGCCGAGGCTGCGGCGAGGCGGTGACGAGGCGCATTCCGCGCGAGGCGACAACGCGCAGCGGCAGCTCGCGGTGCTGGCACGTCAGCTATTTTATATTAGTGATAACCGCACGCGCGCGATACATTCTATCATGGAACATTACTTAAATATTCCTATTATACTTGAATATTTCTGAATATTTGTTATCCCTACTTATATATGCAAAACTATATCTGTCTTGATGAAATTTGGCAAGGAGATGGTATCTTGCAGTGAGCCATCTAGTTTAACCTTAAATTTAATATGAAATAGCTACGGGTCTTAAAAGTTTTTTTTTATACTACCAAGGTGGCAAACAAGCATACGGCCCGCCTGATGGTAAGCAGTATAATTGTATCGTCATTAGTTAGGTGGTGAGACATTTTAGCCCTTTTCACAAGTATTTGTTGTATACAGTAACTAGGGAAAGGGATAATAAGACAGAAATTGACTTGGACGGATAGACTCTTGTAAATGTACTGTTAACTGTTATTATAGCCATCTTTCTTCATGTATTAACGAATAAATATACATAGGTATATAACTTACATTAAAGTTTTAATGAGAGATCTTTATGAAACGTAACCAGAATATTTGAATATTACGTACGCAAGTATATAACAACGCGGGTGACAGCTATCAAACCATATACGATATTATTAACAAAATTCTGTAGGTACATATGAATCGCACGCAAATATTTGGCGGGACAATATGATTGCAGAATCAAATGTCCACGTACCTATCTATGTCAATAAATCCACTAATAACGAAGTAAATAAACATTAATTGGAGTATGTATGCATTGTAACTTATAATAAACGACATAAAAAGTTGCAGTGCACCATTGAAGTGAGCGCTCATTACGAGAGGCAGGAGGGTGGGAGGAAGACGCGCGGGGGCGGGCGAGCATTGCGCTTTAACAGTTAAAGAAGTAAAAAGTATAGGTGAAGCGAAAATGGCAACGTTTGAACTTTATTATCGTATTCAATTGATTAATTTCTGGAAACTTTTGTATGGGAACGCGAGCGGCGCGCGGCGGCCCAGGGTTGCCTACATACAAAATAAACACCGCAGAAATATGTTTAATAATTTCCTAAAATGCGATGTGTTTATTTTACAGCTAAAAAGTGGTACTGTGATACATGTACTAGATGTTTTTTTTTTTGCTTTATTTTTGGTGCACGCGGTGGGGGTCGTGGGCAAGTAAAACGTGAGGTGTGAGTTTGATCCCAGGCAGCGCGAGCGGTGGCAATGTAAATTATTCTTTGTAGAATATATGTATGTATGTTTGCCAGCGGTAAAGTCTAAAGCGTTTTGACCTCTCTTGATAGAGGAGAGAGGAACCCATGCCTAGCTGGGTATAGCTATATGAGTTGCGATTATAATTATATTATTATTGTTATAAAAAATACTCCCAGAAGTTGATTGTCCACATATATTATATATTCACAGCTCATTTGATAAACCCATTGCATACATTGTGACAATTGCAGTTAAGTACCTATTTAACCTTTATATTCAGTAGAGAGCTGCTTGTTAAAGAGCGGGACCTCCCAACTTACAACACAGACAATGTTATGTGTAACTATTTATTAATCTGTGGTTATGTCTACGGGGAGTGACGCTACTATATGGGTTGTAACTATCTGATGTTTAAAAGGAGTGTCCCGACAAGAAATTTTAAAGAGCGGTAATTTTTATTTGTAGTTTAGTTGCTGATTGTTAGATAAGATTTAATATAGTAATTGTAATATAACAAGACGTGGGGACTACTGGAGATACGAACAAGACGTAGTTACGATGTTTGAAATGAATGTTGGTAACCCTACAGATACCTATACAAAGTTTGTATGAAGTTTGAAGAAAATAAAAATGGTGGGTGATTCATTCAGCGGAGATTTATGTATTTGTACAAATCTGAGGCACGCGGTAACTTGTTATTGGTCTTGTTAACGAGCGAGATTATTCCTCGAGAGCTGAACACCACCGAGCGGTGCTGACACACTTATCGAACGATCTTCAATATTAAATAGGACATTAAACATAATATTGAAATAAAATACTATAGCAGTATAGTAAACAACAATCAAATAAAAATCGCACTTCACACATGATTGTAGAGTATTGTTAAATGTCATCATTACATACAATTGTAATAATTGTATATCTACTTTAAAAAATAAAAATGATATTGACCCGTAAGTCGTGAGATATTTTATTCTACGTTAATCCTCCACATAGTTTGCAGCTAATACTTACTTAAAAACGAAAGATTTTTTTATTTTATTGATGATATTAGCAGACGAGCAAGCGGCTCATCTCACCAATGGTACGTGATAACTGCCACTCATTGACATTGAAAGTGCAAGGGGCACAAACATGCCGCTGCCTACTGTGCTTCGGCGGTGATATACCTACTCGTATGTACGACAGTACCAATACCACGACGTACGCTAATGGACGCTGCGAGAGTGGATGTATTAAACCAACCATCACGTGGTAAGGGTGCAGCAGTTTTAAAATTAACTTTAAATGTACGGTCCAAAAATAAACCGACTTTAAAAAATGGAAAATTAATTGAATTACAGATTGAAGTCGGTGCCAGAGTTAGGTTCACTTCTGTCACCTAATATTCAGATTGGCACCGACTTCCATCGGTTCAAGTCGGAAGTTTAATCGGAACATACATAAATAAAAGATTCCAACAAATTATGAACCTCCTTCTTTTTTGACATGTCGGTTAAAAAGCATTGTAGAGTTTTTTTTCCAGCGTTCAGTCCACAGTTCCAAACATTAAGTAAAGCGTGACGCAGGTGTATCATCACGTAACCGTTTCTGGCACACGTGACACGGCGGCACTTCGCTACGTCATTGTCACGGCGCGCGATACGCGAACACTTCGCCGCGTCACTGCACTCTGCACATATTTGTTCGTACTTAAACCTAATTCTGAGCTAAAATGTTGCGCTTGCATTATGTTACAAGCTGTACGTACCTACGTACACGTAGGTACGGTAGACGAACGCTTAAGTAACAACACTTATGTGTGAAAAACGTGCCAGTGAATACGGTTTCTAATTATATGACATGTTTTGTGGAACGATACTATAATTTCAATAGTTTTACTATTGCAATTAGAAAGCGAGGTGCAGCCTTTGGAGGAAAGGTGTATCATTATCAAACCTCTTTGTGCCGTGGCAGGTCTGGAAGTCTATAGACTCCAAACTCAGGTCGGCCAGAGCAAGGAAAACTTGTTCAGGTGGGGTTTTACAGACGATACAGATCTGACTTGTTCATGCGGTGTAACCCAAACAATGTCCCACCTCACATCATGTCCTGTATGCCCTAACACCTGCACGCAAGAGGACTGGATGACTGCCTCTGACAATGCAGACAAGGTAGCTGAATTTTGGGCCGCAAAAATATAAATATGTTGATGTTTGCCATCAAAACGCTAAGAAGAAGAAGATTGACGATTTTGCTATTCATCATCATCATCTCGGCCAAAAGACGTCCACTGCTAGACATAGGCCTTCCCCAAGGATTTCCACAACTCTCGATCCTGAGCAGACCTTGTCCATCGGTTGCCCGCAACCTTAACCAGGTCGTCGGTCCACCTATTAATTATTATTATTATTATTTGCCGATTAGTTTGACACGTGATGAAACTTCAATTTTAACATCATGTTTCCTTTGCATAACAAGCACATAACAAAACGAACGGTGACAAACCTCCTCGCATTGATACTCGCGCCACAACTCGACAAAGCTCTCGATAAAATTGTGTTGGGTACCGATCGGACCTCTCCGTGCGTCGCGTCGTCGAAAAATAAATTGGTTATTATTGCACTGAATCTTAAATCACAATAATGGACGCGTACAAGTGCTTTCAATAACGTTTGTCGGAGCCCCATGGTGCGGGCCCCAGGGTCCCCGCGGTCCCTGAACACCGTACAGCTCTTAATATCGCAATGAATGGGATTTAATTAACGCGGTTCGTGGTTCGAGTTGTGTAGATGACGTCACGATGTTTGGTAGCCACGTCACGACGTGTGACCGCCTGCTCGCGACCATTTTACGCGCAAAGTTTTAGTCTTTGGTTTAATAGCCCATGCGATGAACTCAGGAGTAGGTTCTCGGATAACATAGTTGGTAGTACGCTGGGCTGGAACCCGAGAGGCGCAGGTTCGGATCTAGCTCCTGGTTCGACTTTTCCACATAACTTTAAATATTAAACACAGGATTGTTACTGAACTATGCTTCATAAACTTATACGTTTTGTAGTTAAGGTTAAGAGTTAATGTGTACGTTAGTAACTCATTAATAGTAGTTAGAGAACTCATTCAGTTAGTAGTAGGTACACACTTGACACACAAGACACACGTTAAACACAGCACGGCATAGAGAACGCACCTTGGTCGGAAAACATCCTCTGGTAGATCTCGTCGCAATCTGTCGAGTCACAACAAACACGTTATTAAATATCTCTATTTTTTTAATATACTTCTTGGGTGGCAAACAAGCATACGGCCCCCTGATGTTAAGCAGTTACCGTAGCCTATATACGCTTGTAATACCAGAGGTATCACTTGCGTGTTACCAACCCATTTTTTTACATCAAGGCTTTAAGATGGGAGTATCACTGAGATAGGAATACGTTTATTTCAAAACGCATCCCTAAATGAGCGCTGGAGACCTGTACACACCGTTGTACGAATAATCTATAATATGAGAGGTTTTTCTCAATTTACAATCAGAATGTGATATTACCCCTGAGTAAAATGTGGCAAATATCAATGTCTTGATTTGTTTTGTCAGTTTAAGTGTAGCGCGCGGTGCGCGTGCAGAGTATCCAGCGAGGTCACCAGTCGACGGTAATAACAGATCCAGACAACGTTTAGTCTCTTTGATTTAATGTGTTGTCTCTTTGTTTGTCGTACATATCGATGTGTTACGTGAGTTTTAGATTATAATATATAGGTATTACGACTACAGCAGATTGGTACCACAACATTACGATTCTTGGCTTGGTATAGGTTTTATCAGTAACTAGGGGTCAAAAATTTTTCCTCGATTTTGCAACATATCTCACTACTGCTCCGCTCCTTTTGATCATAGCGTGATGTTATATAGCCTATAGCCTTCCTGGATAAATGCCCTATAGAACAAAAACAGATTTTTTTCTAATCAAACCAGTACTTTCTGAGATGATCGTGTTCAACCAAACAAACAAACTCTTCAGCTTTATAATATTAGTATAGATAATATGCAAATGATGCACCACTACTTTTCAATTAAGTATGACTGTAAAGGCTAGTGAAATTTCTGTTTCCAACTTGGTTGGCAAACAAGCATACGGTAGTTATTTGACTGTGGTCTTCTGTAAGGTGGAAGTCCTTCCCCAGTCGGGTTTGCTTGCTAGTATGGTGTCCTACCTCTCTTCTGTGCATGTGATACTTAAGCACAATTGCGCCAGGGTCGACAACGTGTACCTGATGCTCTAGTATTACAAGCTGGCCGTATTTTTTTTTTAAAGACAACTCCCGCACTGGAGAACAAGCTCTGTGTCGCGGGGGACTTTACAAACATACAAATTAACAGACACAATAATTACACCCAGACACAGGACAATTCTTTGTGGGTCACACAAAGTTTTGTCTTGTGTGGAAATCAAACCCACAACCTCGTGCACAACAGGCGCATACTGCGACCACAACCAAGGCAGTTTGTGTGTTATGATTTTATATCACATTGTGTCATGTGTGTTATTTATAAGTTAAGTTCTATTCTGAAACTAAGACTTAGGGAACTCGATATTCTCGTATTTAGACCTAGTCTCTGTCTCAAATAACAATTAAGTGACACGTTACGTCATAGTTATAGTCCTTATATCAAAGGAGCAACCTTACTTTATTCTCGTGTATTTTAGTCAATAAACCGACAATAGTTAGAAACACTTCGGTTTAAAACTATTTTTGTTAGACAAGTGCTAGTGTTCACGGTAGAGTAGTAAAGCTGGCGTGACGCCAAGTGCGTTCGGTGTATCGCACTCCCCGCGCCGCGGGAACTTACCCACACTGAACGTACACGCAGACATTTTAAAACTATTTTCTAGTTGTAGCTACACTTTGTTTTGTTTATTTTAAAGTGGGCGTGGAACTGTGGACTTTACGTTGAGTTTGTTGGAATGATTTTATAGTGCAGAGGCAATCAGTTTTATTTTAAAGTTTTATTCAGAAGTAAAGATGGACTTAGCTATATTACACTCAACAAAGTATTTTTTATCAAGTAGTACCTATTTTAATTTAAGAAACTATTGAAATATACCAAGCTCCGCTTATATCTGCGTGTATGTAAACCTAGCACGCATCTGTATAACCTTCGATTTCACATATGTATGAAAGCACCATCGGAAGTAAGAACTGGCCGACCGACATGGAATCGAGGATATAATAGTAAAATGTAACATTTGTACGTATATTAAACGATCGAGCCGTGAATATTATATAATATTACACATGAATACGCAAACTCAGGCCAAATTGCATTCACAAAACGCGGAAAAAACTATAAACAAGGGATCGGTATTCGCTTAAATCAATGCGTGACGTGGCGTTAACGCGATTCGTGTTTGTAGTGAAGCGTGGGTCACGACGCGTCGCGTCGTCGACGTGTCGTGGGAGTCAAAGCGCATCACCATAACAAACTATACCATATAAGCACAAACATTATTAATTACTCTTTCTTTTTGTTATTAAACTGTTCGTTTATGTTACTAAAATTGTGACACTATTAAAATTTATAGATCGACACAGTCTACACGTACTAGTGTGTATATCTTGTTGTTTATATATTTTTAAGGCTGAACACTGTCTCTCAAGATTGAGAGCCAGGCATAGAGACCCTAGTTTGAGAGGCAGGGTTATACTCTTATTTAACAGATTCGAGTCTTACAACAACATTACATGGTCAAATTTATGTATTTTGAAACCATCTGTACCTATTTGGAAAAATAAACTATTATTAATATTAAGCTATTGCATAGCTTCTATCGCGGGCCTTGGGCGTGGAGACCGAATCCAGAAATTCCGTAACGAAAATAATAAACCTAACACCCCTCACTCCGACCGGCACAGCGGTGATACTTTTTTTAATGACGAATTCTCTAAACGGTCAATAATAATATGTCAAATTTGTGTAAGTAGGTTTTGATCAAAGAGAATATTAATGTGAAAAAGATTATAGTATAAGGAGTCTTAAGGAATTATTACAAGTATTCATTTTTATTATTATATATTTTTATGAATCAAATAAAATAATTTAGAAAATTCTGTAAAGTAATTTTTATTTGTTTCGATAAAAAATCATACTAAAAAATATGCAATAGCTTTACCGCGGCAGTTCCCGAGTGCCACACGTCTTTTTATTAATCACTAGTTATTTATCTCATAGTGCACGTTAATAAATACTGTAGCTAGATACGAGTATTATGTCGCACGCGCATTTTAACACTATTTGAGATATCACTCTGATACTGTTCACAGGGAGGAATTCTATTTCTGTGTCAGTAGCACGAGTTCATTGCTTTAGGATTCCCAGAAGCCAATTTTCTACCCCAAGTGAATTCTGAGAGGTTTTGCTTTAAATAAATTGTTAAAATAACTTGCCACTCGAACAGTTGCTCGTTGTTTTAGGAATCGAGTTTGTATAATTAGTGTTCAGTGTGGACTCTTCGGTCAGCGACGCGGCGTTGCGCGGCGCGGGCCTGCCGCGGACAATATCCGCATTTATCTCTGAATTTACAACAATTTGGTGTTTTGGACGCGCGATCCGCCCAATTAATTCAAAGCACGCCCATTCGCTTCAATAAATATGTTAAAATGTTCCGTGACAATAGGTCGGTGCCGATTTCACATCGCATTTTCGAGTCTCCTCCGTCTGTTGAAATCGTTCGCACGTTGTCCCATCTCTCTCGAGTGTTACAGACAGTGTCGTCGCCGTCGCGTGTGAGGCACAGTGCGACTCGATCGCTGAACAGAGCGCAAACAGTGGTCTCGCAACTAATCCGGAGAGCCGACGTTGTGACGTCACGATGGCGCCGATAAACCACTCGCGGCGAGATTGTGCTGCACTTCGTACCCCCCCTCCCCTACCCATCCCCCGCCCCGTAGCCGTCGCGTCCCGCGCCACGTCCGACCACGTTAACAATAATTTTATGTAAATCCTAGGAAGTGTACTCAAACGAAGAGAACAGAATAATGTATTCAAATTCTGTAAAATTATACATTTAATAATTTTATCTAGAATACGATTTTTGGTTGATAAGATAATAATTTTATTGTACCCGAAAATTTTACACATAATAATAATAAAATTTTGTATAATAATATGGCTATATTGCACACAGGATACATGTGTATATAGTATGTACTCACCGACAACATGCAGCGTGACGAAGAAGGACCGGACAGGTTGCGTGGAGACCTGGCACTCGTAGACGCCGGCGTCGCGCTGCTGCGCCCACTTGATGTGCAGCGTCCAGTCGTCCGTCTGCGGCGAGTGCGTCGCCTGGAACCGCTGGTCCGACGTGTACGTGTACCCGCCCACCGTCAGGATGTGCAGGTCGCGGTGACGGATCCATGACACCTGCACAACAACAGAGCAAAAAACATGTTACATCATAAGCTTATTACTTTAACCACTCCTCTTGGTCCATCAAGGATAACTGCACTTTAAATTTTGCATCTTTACGTATTTAACCTACGGCATGTGTAATATAAAATCTTGTAATCATTTCGACAAAATATAGTGTTAGAAAAGTGATAGGTATGTACTGAAGCGTATTGCTTTGAACGTTCATAAAAACTAATTAGAGAACTAATCATATTGTGGTGTGTCGCTGTTCATACCACAAACGTCAGAGCGAGTGAGATTACTCGGAGAAGGTTTTTATTGAATGTGAGCTCAAACTAAAGGACGCGTAGTGGCTGTACGCTGCTACAAGGCGCTACGGGGCGCTACGAGGCGCTACGCAGGCTCTTTTGAAGTATTTTTGGCATTAATATTCGTCGGCGCGGTTGTTTTAAGCGCGGCGGCCATTGGCATGCAAATCAGCCGTCTCTATGAAATTGCTAACGGCTTCTTATTACTCATTCTTTTTATTTACTGTTGGCATGTATAGCTCCCGGTTTCGGCTCTTTAATTATCTCGGGTGCGTGGAAACTCCACGTTTTTTACATAATTTACCCGTTGAGATACCTCCTAAATTAGAACTCGTCTGATTATGTCATCTTTTATTTGTCTGTCTGAGTTCACCGTCTTGTTCAACGTTAAGAAATTGTAGTCACTAATACTTGGGATATTATTAAACAGATATCCGCTTGAACCTTAACAATGTGCACAATACAGACTCATTTCATTGTGGAAGTTTGACTGACCCTTTTGTGTTTGAAAGGTGAATAAGAGCTCGAAAATAGGTCAATATAACTTGATAGTTGACTGTTGAAGCTTGAACAAATTCATCTGTAACGTTAAGAACACTCGTGTATAACGCGGGCTCAGCGCTCGGCGCTCAGCGTCGTTCACTTATGAAGTTGTAACCCGCCGCCATCTTACTACAGTTTACTTTTCAACTGGAAAATTAAATAGTAACGTGACGTCATCGTATCCATGATTACCAGTTATGAAGATGAAGCGCACACGAAGCTGGTAAAAGAATGTTTTCTAAACTGTAACTTTAGAAAATATCACGGTTTTATAAATGTTGCTTAGAGTTAGTCCTTCTTCTCGTGTCGAACTCGTCAAGTGAAAGTTTGCACGGTAGACTGTTTCATGTTTTCTTCCTTGGTGTCTAACAAAGTATTATGTGCTTTTTAATACAATTATGCTAATAAAAATAAATCCTGTACTTCTATAGTAAAAGTCTTAAGCTCACTGAAGTGTTTTATGTATAAGGCCAGATAGAAGTAGAAGAATTCTTAGCGATGTTCTTAATTAGATGAAGAAACTGTATGATTCGCTAAGGGTCACTATATTATGATAAATGAAACATTATTGTTAATTCCATTTTAACTCTGTGCGTGCGGTGCGGTTTCTCATAATATTACAGAAACAGGGATGTTTTAACAAAACCCAGTTACGAATTATCATCAAAAAACCATGTAGACTCAAATCAATGTTCAATGTACGTGACATCTCCGAGTTGCGGCAACATCTCAGTGTATATGCAAAATTTGTGAACATTTCTTTGTACTACCTGTAACGAGTCGTTCGGGGACCCTCTAATCAGGGGACGAGGTTTTGCAACCCCCTGCACAACCGACGACCCCACTGGGATCTTGTTTCCCGTAATGTTCAGCCCCTATTCATATTTATTGAAGCGTTATAATTAAATCTTCGTGTGTGTTTTGTATAAAATTACAATCAAATTTGAGTGCTATTCGTCTTCATTTAGATGACGTCAAAGATATAATTGTGTACCTACTCGGGCGAATCAGGTTTTATGGGTCATTGTCAGAATAGGTGCGCAACAGTTGATAGAGCACTATGTTGCTATGGCGCTAGCGACACGCATCAAATAGTTATATGTCAGGTATGCGAAGCGGCGAGACAAGCGCGAGACAGCAGCAGCAGCTGTACAGTTTGAAAGATAAAATTCCATTCATTGAGTGAGTTATCTCGGCGAGCCCGGTTCGCGCAAATACCTTAAGAATATCCGCCGGTAATTAATTTGTCAACTTTAATGAATGAACAATAGGCCTTCAGTAACAAGCTTCAACGAAATTAATTAATTCATTTTCCATTATTACGTAAAAGGGTCCGATAAGTTTATTTAAAAGTTTGAGTTTGGGCGTAGGCGTGGGCAACGGTGTCGTGGGCCGACTTGATCCTAGGCACACGTGGGCAAGCTGTCATTTTACTCAACATTTAGACTGATGAATGACGTCAGAGTGATTAGTTAATTTTTTTAAAAATTTATTTATTTATAGGACAATTTACAAAACATACACTTTCGATAGGATCATTACAATGTTTAAGTGGCTCAAGCAATAGTGCTGTTTCAAATACAAGTTGCCACGACATGCATTAAAGTTAACAAGGTATTTGAGCAAACAATGTTAATGTTAATCACTTAAAAATAAGTTGGTACCATATAACTTATCAGTTGGAGTGGATTTTGAAACAGGTGATCCATTCCTTTGCTGTGCGCATTATGAGTCAATAATGCAAATTCATATATATGTGTAAAATTGAAAAGATGGAGTTTTATATACCTACCATTAAGGAAATAAACAATCAGTTTATTAATTGTCAGTTATTTGTAACCTTTGTGAAACATCTCTTATAATATATAAGAAGGTATATCCCGATGGATATGGAGGTGGATCGCTCGGTAATATTGTGAGGTCCCCCGAGGAGCAGCGGGGAGTTAATTATGTTAGCACTCACCGTGATCGGTACCAACACAATTTGTACTGCCGACTCGTAATTACTTGTGGGACATTATTATATTCAATCCCCTGATTTTTAATATGGAAATAATTCACAGAAGTTTTACTACTTTGATTTATTATTTAATATTTTTATATTATACTACTTAGTTGTTGCCAGCAGTTCCACCCGCGTAGATGTCGGTTATCGCGATAAAAAGTAGCCTTTATATGCTATTCCAGACTATAATCTATCTCTGTGCCAAATTTAATCCAGATCCGTTCAGTAAATTTTTGCGTGAAAGAGTAACAAACATCCATACTCACAAACTTTCACATTTGTAATATTAGTAAGGACTTTACAAATAGGTGGTGCTTCAAGAATTATAACAAACGATGCTCATTAGCGTACGTACCTGATAAGTCGATATGTTTTTTCATTAACATAATCTGCAGTGTAATTACATTGCAGATTATGTTGAGTATGTTCAAGGCTCAGTTACTACTTATTTATTAGTTTGTTTTGGTCAGCTCCGGGTCGAGTACTGGCCTAATCCTGAGAGGAAGCCTAAGTCCAGCAGTGGACGTCATTCGGCTAAAATAACGACGATGAAGATTTGCTAAAGATGTAAAACAATTGACAGGAAAAGAATAATAATTATAATAGAATAACACAAGTCATTTCCTAACTTAGTGGAATTGTCTCAGTATCTCAGTTATGTTATAATGTTTTGATACAATAAATACCTTTTTATTTTTTAATGATGTGATACTCTTGATAAGTTTTTATATCACGTGTTTGCGAATCTATTAAGTCCAAGAATTTCAACACCTAGGTCTGTGGTATTTGAGCACTTATTTACAGTTTATGGAGAAGGTACAAATTGAAGTGGACGTCTCGGTGTGGGGCCACGAGGTGCGCGGGTAGTGGTGCGGTTTGTGTTTAAGTAAACGTGGCGAATGACTGCCAAGTCGAGTGTTGCCCCTCTAGACAAGTGGCACAAGCGATAGTCGAATCGAAAAGTCAAAAAAGCAAATGTATGGGATTTGACGTGAGTTTACGAAATTATATCGCAGACTTACGTCAAATTCCATATATTTGTTTGTTTGACTTTTCGATTCGACTACCGTTTATGCCAATTGTATAGAGGCTCTGGGGTTGAGCCACTTTGATTCAACAACAATGCATTCACAATGTGCCTACATTGTCTATCTGTTCTAATTTAATATATTACTAAGTCTTATATACCTAGTCATAATATTGTCCTTGCCATCTTTTTGCCTTTGGCGCAGTCTGGCTGTAAAAACATGGGTAAGCAACACGCAAGTGATACATCTGGTATTGCAAGCGTCCATAGGCTACGGTAACTACTTAACATTAGGATGGCCCTATGCTTGTTTGCCACCCAAGTAGTATAAAAAAATAGTTACTTAAGGTTAGTCACAGACTATTAAGTTTAGTTTAATAATCCTTGAAAAATGTATATTTTACCTATTATTATTGCTGGGCTAGTATTTCAAACGTGCAAACTCTGTGGTAACCTTCAACCGTCAAGTATCCCGCAGGCTCATGTATTATCGTATCAAACGATAAGAAAGGTAAGAGGTAGTGTTGTAATAAGCTGACAAACGCATTATAATGTTCAAAGATTCAGATCCAGACGGAATTTATCATCTGTGGACGTTATGTGTACATGATATGTGTATGTTGTGTACCACTTGTGTTGTGTACGCACAATCCGCTTGATATTCACATCGCGTTGTAACAATGTACTGTATTAACTGTACAACTGCTGTATTCATTTATGTAGTAGATCGTTTATATGTGGGTTATTCTTATTAATACTTTAGTTTGTAAATTACTATTTGTAAACACTCACTATTCAAGTCAAGTCAATTTAAACTCATTTATTCATTTAGATCAAATACATGATACTTATGAACGTCATAAAAACAAATGCCAGCATACTTTTTTCCTACGGCCAATTCGCTGACTATGGTAGGGCCTCGAGAAGAAATGGCAAGAAACTCGGGTCACTCTTTTTAATCGCCAGAATATAATATTTAGAATTTGGTATAAATTACAATATTAGTGGTAACGAAAAGGAACGAAAACCAATATACCATACAGAATGAAATTTAGATAAGTATTTAATTAATAACCAAAGGACCAAAGTTACCGACATAGCTCGCAGAATTAGTAAGCTGAAGTGGCAATGGGCTGGTCACATCTGCAGAAGGACCGACGGCCGATGGAGCAGACGTGTCCTAGAGTGGAAACTACGACTCGGTAAACTAAAGGGAGGGCGGCCCCCAGTTAGGTGGACCGACGACCTAAAAAAGGTCGCTGGGGCGCACTGGATGCGAAAGGCGGAGCACCGTGTGCTATGGCGCGTGTTGGGAGAGGCCTATGTCCAACAGTGGACTGCGATAGGCTGATTGATTGATTGATTTAATTAATTAAGAAACAATATAATGACTTAAAAAAAAGAATGAATTTATTAGGATAATGAGGGATCGTTTCTTTTTGTAAGAATACGATAGAAACGTGTCGAGAATCACATTGCGATCTTAGTAAAATCTAAAAAATATCTTTATTATTTAAAAATAAAAAAATGTAATACTAATTTAGTTAGACCATGTAACACGGTGACGGTGTAGTTAGCGTCATAATACAGTTTGGTTCTCGTCACTGTGACATAGTTGGTAGTCAGTCGCGCGTCGCCGTCGCGCCCGCGACGAGTCCACTCCCGCTTGTAAATTGAGCGCACACGACAAAGTGAGTGGCGCCCTCTACGTTGAGTGAGGTAAACAGGCATTACCCGCCTCGACCACCGTTTTCATTTAGTTTACATGCCGGTAATTCCTGGCTTCATAACGGGACCCTTCCAAACTATTTGCATGACATTCCCGACAGTGATTACACCACCCCTGCCAGCCCACAGCGAGGTGGCGCTCGTGCAGTGGGAGAAGGGAGGGGGAGGTAATAGTGACGCCAATCTGAAGACAATAAAGGTTCATGTAGTATGTATCTATGACGTCACTAATACGCAATAACTCTGTGGTGTTGTTGGCGAAGCATGGCGCGACCCTATCCATCCGTATTGGAGCCGAGTCACACTGACCTCTCTGGTAACTTTACTCAAGGGATTCATGAACCATATATACGTGTATTATGAGTACAATTATAGTGTGGCCGAGACAAGCTGGTTAAGTAATGGTTTATGCAAAAGTCAAAGTCAAACTCATTTATTCATTTAGATCAAATCCATGATACTTATGAACGTCATTAAAACAAATGCCAGCATACTTTTTTCCTAAGGCCAATTCGCTGACTAGGGTTGGGCCTCGAGAAGAATTGGCAAGAAACTCGGGCCACTCTTTTTAATCGCCAGAGTATTATAGTAGAGCCGCACGCCGCACGCCCGTTCCAGCCCTCACATTACAAATTCCATTTTAAAACACAAGTTAACAAAAGCGCGGATAATGTTGTATCGGGCGCCGCGGTAAGTGCTGTATTTATATTCCCGCGCACGCTGCCGCCCCGCACCCGCCCCGCAGCCTCGCCGCACTCGCTTGCGGCTCTCGACAAACACAATATAAGGCCAGTGCGGTTCGTCTCTATATAAAGGCCGCCACAGACGTCAGTCAGCTTAATTGTTTTAGTGAAGCGATATGTTGTACAAAAGAAAACCGACCGTTCTATTTATATATAACTGACTGAAGGAGGGTTGGTCCGAAACGAATTAAATGGAGTCACCGAAAACTTGTTCAGAGTTACTCGTACAAAGTATATAACGGCGGGAAGATTAAAACTTGTGAATTGACAGCGGGAGCTCGGCACGATCTCGGCTAACAGTAATAGTAACTGATAACGGAGAGGTCGCGGCCGGCGCAAGACGACTAGCCACGGTATTGCTACTACTTGGATATGTGCCTACTACACTCACACTTTCAATTTCTCGTATCAGTTCTGCCTGACACACATACACATAGGCACTAGGTCGAGAGTGTCGCGTCGTCGATAACTACAAGATAACGCGTATTAAGTGTCGCGCGGCGCGATACGCGACGTGAGCGGCACACACAAGCGATTGTTTTGACGCTCCACTACTTGACACACTTGGCACGCGGCTACGCCTGCACAATATTATACATGATACAGGCATCGTCTTGTAATGCTTTACATTTTTATTAATTTATTAGCTTGTGCCCGCGGCTTTGCCTGTGCGTATATTTCCTCGGGAACAGAGTTTTTATCCGGGATAAAAAGTAGCCTATGTGTTATTCCAGACTATAATCTATCTCTATGCTAAATTTAATCCAGATCCGTTTAGTAGGTTTTGCGTGAAAGAGTAACAAACATCCCTACATTGTCACAAACTTTCGCGTTTATAATATTAGTATAGATATAGAGTTACAACGTTGGCTTGTTGGTCTAGTTGAGGTGAGGGTTTGGTTCGATTTCCACCCATTATTGTGTTGTGTTGTGAGCAAGTTTCTTTGTTTTATGTCTGGGACAGTCTGGGTGTTATTTATCAATAATATAAATGTATTAAGAAATATATGGGTATGTTTACCAGATTCCTGACTGTCATAGTACGAGCTCTGTTTAGTTTGGAGTCTATTACTATAGTATTATTATGATTGCCCTTTCTGCTCTCTTGCTACAGGAGAGAGGTTCGGTGCCCAACAGTGAGATACATTTGATGACACAAATGCAACAAGTAAGATTTGACTCGTTTTTTGTTTGAGAATCGTACTGATTGTCTCACTCACAAGAACACTTAACTGTTGTGTTGTGCTATATATACATATAAACACATAATGTAGTTGTTTTTGTAATATAAACAAACACAACGGAAGGTCCTACATTTAGAGCTGTTGTATCAAATACTTAGTTTTCAGTATTCACAGAGCGCGCGCCCGAGTATGATGGATCAGCTGACAGCCTTTATAAAAACATCAACAGTTTCCGGCGAACCTTGTACGCAGTCGTGTTCGCTAGGGTTGCCAACAATAAACATTCCCTTGTCAGGAAATAAGGCTCGGCATTTTATTTATAACTGGTAATGTCACAAATAAAATATTTGTAAAGATCAAATAACTGGAATTTAGACCCAATTATTTCATTGTTCAACTTTGTCAAAGGAGAACTTATGTTTCGTTTGGGTAAACATATTTTGCTTTTATATTTTTAAAAGGCATTTCATTTTGTTTGTACCAGAAAAATTGTCACTCTAAAACCTTTTTAAGAAAATTGCGAACTTAAGGTTTGTCTTCAAATGAGAAAACCTTTAGACAAAGGGTAGTCGCTCTGTCCTTCCCCTCCCCCTCTCCCGCACCCCGAACCCCGCACTCTCGGCCGGTGACATTGTCGTGATGTATTTAATCCCACTTTTGTCATGACCATCAATCTCCACGTATTTTTTTTGCACTGTTTAATATTCTTTTATAAATACCATGATATTAAATAACGTTGCACATTTAATTTATTAATTAATGCAGTCGGTATACATACTGTTGTCAAATATAAAAAAATGTGTGATATTCGTGTGAAAATTATTTCAGATGGACTGAAAAAGGTAAATAATAAATATGATAATAAACATATGTTTTACTGCAGTAGATCTGATGAATGGCGAGACAATATATAAGATGGGCAAATGTCATGTAACTACATTATAGTGAATAGTCTACAAGCACATCTGCATGTACGAGTACGTTTGCCTAAGATGGCCGAATGCTATTACGGTTTGGCTACGAACCTGCTACGTCGTAGCGCTACGGCAATACCATCTAATGTACTCTGTGGTTACTTAATTGATTTAAAATTAATTCATGTAGTGATGTAAATAAACGGTGAAAGAAACATCGTGAGGAGAAATTGATCAAATTGAACCAGAGTGTCTAGAGAAAGGAGCCAGTTTTTTATATAGAGAAGAATACATTCGTGCCCAGCAGTGGGACATAGTACATATATTTTTCTTTTTTTTAAAGATAACTCCCGCACTAGCTCTGTGTCGCGGGGTACTTTACAAACATACAATGTTAATTGTATGTTTGTAACATACAATTAACATTGTAACATACAATTAACATTGTAGGACACAAAGTACACCCAAACTCAGGACAACTCTTTGTGGATCACACAAAGTTTTATCCTGCGTGGGAATCGAACCCACAACTTCGTGCACAGCAGGCGCATACTGCGGCCACTGGACCGCCAAGGCAGTCAATATAGTGAGACCGGAATGATAGCAACAGAGTGTTGGTGGTATCGATGCGTAATCGTAATTAAATAAAAAATAATGAGTATTTAGGGCAGCGGTGGCAGCGTCCAAAAACGTTGATTTAATTAAGCTTCGACATTGTGTAAGACAACTCCGGATAATGCGATTGTGGAAAAGTCAACAGACACTTAATGAAAAAGGTAGCTTTCCAAATGTCAAACAAACCTTTGTAAACGTTTTAACTACTTAAGTAATAAGACAAGGGGTTTCTGTGAGCTCTACCGACCCGCAGTCCCCGCAGCGCCCGCAGTACCCGCAGTACCCGCCGCGCGGTACTTAGCATATATTTAAAATTAATCTTCTTAATCTACAGCGATATGATAATATGTGTGTGTATGATGGTTCTGTGTGTATTATATATACATATGTATATATAAGGTATATTTTCTGATAATTAGGACGACACAGTCAATTAACACAATGGAGTTTCTCTGTAATAAAAAGAAACGACATTTAATGTTAATATTATACAATGTGGATTCCTGAATCCCACTTGAAATTAGTTTTTATAAATGGATTCGTCACAGCTACACGTAGTCTGTTTAGAGGTTATAAGACCACAGATTACAAAACAAATTTCTACTCATCACTTTACATCACAACTCAAAAAATATATATTTTTTTCTTTACTTACTTTATATATTATATAGTAGGTATTGTTACTGTTGTTCGTGTGTGCACGCCTCTGTTAATGAGTGTGTGGTGTGCGGTTGACAATGCCGTGTAAACCAACCTGTCTGCTTGTTCTGTTATAAGCAAGAGCAAATCAGTTCGGTAACATGATTAACTTGTTTGTTGAGAATTTTATTACAATCATGTATACTTATATGGTATTATGGTTTCCTCTAAACTTTCCACTTCTCAGAGGTTTGCTCATAGCTAGGTGCACTCGCTGTTCGGTAAACTATCAGTGGGTTAAGCTACCAAGGGCACAGTAACCCTATAGATGGGTGTCCGCATAGTGGTATTTCATCTGAGCGTCTCCGTGCTTGGTTGGGCACGTTAAAAGTCGGTTCCGACTGGATACGTTCAGAGAAGGGCTAGAGCGTATGGAATGTGGAAGAGAATTCTATAGATTTACAGCATGAATAGTAAAAGAATTATGATAACAATATACTTTTTGATCACTATAAATTTCCTCTGTTTTCGTTTTAAAAATAATTAAATTTTAAATAAAATCTAAGTACCCACATCTCATATAACATCCTCACAATATATATCAGGTACTATATATAGCACTTGAAGCTTTACCAAAATTCTATGAACATTTTTCGTAATCATGTCTTATTAAGGAAGTACAATAGTAAGGCTTCACGGCTGAGCCGGGTCCGGCTTCACTGATAAATTAAACGAAAGCGGCGCGATTGTGATGCAAATTGTGTGACTGTACCGACCCCTCCCCCCCTCGAACCACTCTCCCTCCGACTACCACCACCACCACCATCACCCCCTCGCGCCACGACGATTATGGGCCCAGACAGATTATGGCAATGACTGTCATCATCGTACAAAGAAGATATTCCCACAATTTTTATCTATTAAATATGTTTATAGTAAACACACAAGAGTGGGTTAAATTAATTGTTGATTGCGTCACTTACTTAACTATTTGGATATCAATAAGTGACCAACGGACGGTGAAAAGGCCACCAGTGGTAAGTATTGGACCGGAGATGTAAAAATAAACGCAGGGTCATTGTGAATAACATTAGCACAGGATCGACAGAAATAGTATAATGTGAAAAGGGACTATATTGGGTGAATCTTCCTATAGCTGTAGGCGAATAATCGCCATATTAGTGATGTAGAAGACCTTAATGATTCTCTCTACAATTAAACGAATACCTAATGGTACTATGTACATAACTGAAACACAAATAACTTCAAGTCGAGCCAAATGAACAAGAGGATTAATTTAACTGTAATATAGGAATCTGTTCGGAACAGTATGTTCAGTGCGGCCGCCGCTGAACCTCGAGTCACTAGCGCCGAGGAGCCGCCTGCCGCTGAGCGCCCAGACCGCAACACTGCCTGATTGCGAAATCGTGGCATTCCCGTAGCGACCTCGTAGCAACGTAGCACACTAGCTACGTAGCACTCGTGTAGACGTGCTACGAAAGTCACCTAATGAAATAAAATAGATGCAACGTACATATAGCGTATTATAAATACATAGAGAACTCTTTATTGTACACCAATTAAATTTTGATCAAATCATTATTTAAACGTAGTTATGTACAATATGCGGCCTTAGCGCTAAAAGCAGCAGCCCACAACGTGCCAGATATCATAAACATACATATAAATTAATTATTTGACATACATTTAAGTTTGATTTTAACGAAGAAAAATAACTAAAATGATATTATTGTGTACTCAAAAGGCAAATTAAATTGACAACAAGTAATTGGCTTACCAATCAGCAATATTTTTGTTGAGTACAAGCAAAAAAGGGTAATCCATTGTATACACCAGCCTGAAATGCGGATGATAAAATGCAAGTGTGTCCAATCCCTAACAAGTGGTGTGCCTATGTGTACAAACTTTGTTATTACGAAAGTGAGCTTGTAAGGCCAGATTGTGAGGATGCGAAGTGTGAGGCGGCGGCCGGTGAGTCGGTAAGTCGGTGACCCCCCGGCTGTGACGAACCTCGCAATATTGTTGAAAGCCTTTTTATCCGAGAGCCGGGACCGTCCAGCCTTATGTGATAAATAATTCTCGACGTTATTTCATGCCTTGGCGAATACAGAAAAGCTAGAAATTTAACTAATAAGAAAAAATCTTTACTGATAATATGCTGACCATAACCAAATTAAGCGGTTTTCAAGCCAAAGGTATAAATTTAGAATTTTTAAGCGACTTCAAAAAAGAAGTAGGTTTTTTTTATGTAAGTTAAACGATTTCTCCTCCATTTGTGGACCGAATCTCAAAATTATTTTTTAATTGAAAGAGTATACTCTTGTGGTGGTATCATTGGTACCAATTTAGGCTCTGATGATAAAATCGAGGCAATTGACCCTAAATTTTTATAGGAATTAACAATGTTTTTCATATACTTTTACTAAAAATAGGAAAATATTTTATTTTACCGATTTTAAAAAGCTAAAAATAACTGAATACAGATTGAAGTCGGTGCCAAGCTGAATATTAGATGACAGGATTAACCTAGCACCGACGTCAATCTGTATTCAGTTATTTTTAGCTTTTTGAAGTCGTTTTAATTTTATATTTAAAATTAACTTGGCCACTGCCGGATTCGCTAACTGAATAGATAGGAAGAGCCTGAGAAAGGAATTGGTAAGAAATTCTAGCCACTATTTTGAATCGCTTGATACCATTTGCACAGAAAGTGACGCAACTAAAATTCTAAAGAGACATAAATCAACGAAATACTGGTGCCATAAAAAAGATTAGTGTCTTGTCGGTAGGTAGCAGGCCGCTTTGTTGAATATACAATTGATGACATCTATCCGTCGTAGATGCATCGATTTTACTTAATATAATTAATTAATGGTAACAAGTAGCGTGTTGTCCACTACTGCCTACTAGTACATACCTAACAACAATAATGTCACATCACTGTCAATGTGACTGGTTATAATTAAATTAGTGACAGTTAGTTAGTAGGCCCACGCTCGTGAACAATGTTCCGTTTAAATGACATCAAATATTAAAGCCAAATTAAACAGTATTGCATGTCTAGTGTGACACGAATACACATAGGTAAACGACCACACGTACGTCGTACATGTCTCACCATGGTACATGTAACCATTTGGGTTACATCACATTGATATACACAAAAAAATGTAACTTAAGTATATACATAATGTGACGTGTTGTCTGCTAAACCGCGGAACTATTAAAATTTAATAGAGAACACTGCACACATTAATTCAATAACATAATCTTGTTTTTTAACCGACTTCAAAATAGGAGGAGGTTCTATGTTCGACTGTGTGTATTTTTTTAAATGTACATATGTTCACCGATATCTCCCCCATTTGTGGACCAATTCTCAAAATTCTATTATTTGAAAGATTATACTCTATAGGCGGTATCATTGGCACCAAGTCAGGATCTGATGATGAAATCCTGGGAAAAAAAACTGGCTTCAAAAAGCTAAAAATAATTGAATACAGATTGAAGTCGGTGATAGGTTTATCCTATCACTTAATATTGAGCTTTGCACCGACTTTAGCATGTATTCAGTTATTTTTAGTGTTTTGAAGTCGGTAATAAAACGTAGCACTATGATATAATTATAATTTATAATGATCAGTAGACGAGTGCGTTACGTCTTCTACTCGGATGAGCCGGTGTTAGTTAGACGCGCCAGTGAGCTCGCTAACGAGTCGATTCGTCTTTGTCTTTGATCAACTAATTATTTTCATAAAACAACTATGCGTAACATATGTGACGGCTCACGGCACACAAATGTGACTAATATATATAGAAATACTAGGGGTCGCCTTTTTTTTGAATATTTTACCCGATTTTGCAACATATCTCACTACTGCTCCGCTCCTATTGATCATAGCGTGATGTATGTATATGATAACCTGCCTGAATAAATGCACTATTCAACAAAAATATATTTTGAGATTAGCGCGTTAAACCAAACAAACTCTTCAGCTTTATAATATTAGTATAGATTTGTTTTTAATCATACTAAATATTATAAAAACAAAGATTTATAATGTTTGTTTGTAATGAATAAACTAAAAACTACTGGACCGATTTTATAACGCACAAATTTGTTAATTACCTGAAACGTGAACAACTTTCAACTAAAATAAACTTATATAGAGAGTGTGCTACATCCTACGTTAAACGTAATAAAGTTAGGACTACATGTGCGTAACCCTTCGCTCTACATTAGCATTACACTGGAACTATTCGACAATCGCCGCCGTCGTCGGTGGCGGGCGGGGCCGCGGGGCACAGCGCGCACCTAGACCCATTGTAATTACACCCCTCGTCTGAGCTGTAACACGCCAAGACATCGGCCGCAACTTTTAATAGCCACCGTATACAGCTTTACCCTAATAGTACCCGTACCATGACCGCATATAAGACAAACTATTTGTCACAAACAATTTGTGGTCAATATTTTGGATATGACAATAAAATACACACAGCGGTGTAGTTGTGTTCCTGTGTGTGAGTACAGGTCTCCAGCGCTCAGTTAGGGATGCGTTTTGAGAGCAACATATTCTTATCCCAGGGATTCTCCCATCATAAAGCCCTGGTGTAAAACAATGGGTTGGCAACACGCAAGTGATACCTTTGGTATTGCAAGCGTCCATAGGCTACGGTAACTGCTTAACATCAGATGTAATAAAAAAATATAGGTCGAAGTAATATAATAAAAAAAAAATAGGTTAGATTTAGGATGCGTATTAAAGCAACATGTTAATAAATTTAGTTGTTATTTTTGTAAAATAATATTTACAAAAATAACAACTAAATTTATTGACATGTCGCTTTGATACGCATCCTAAACCTAACCTATATTTTTACATATTATTTTATACACAGAAACACAACCACACCGCTATATATGTTTTATCAAAATAGTTTAACAACAACAAAGCGTTCAATAGTCACAGAATAAATAAAATGGTGTAGTTTTCTAGCCTTCTTCCTATAAAATTAAAAATTTAGCTTAAATAGGTATAGGTAGCTTGTATAGTCCCATTGTTGTTTTTGATTCTCAGCTATTAGTTTATTCTTCTGTACAGCCTGGACTGGCTGGACATAGGTCTTAATGGTAACGATCGCTACAATGACTGATCTTAGGTCGTCAGTGCTATCCAGTAATAATTAAATTACAGGTAATCGTTTTCTTCTTCTCCTTGTCGTTTGGTTAGTGGCCAACCTGGTGACAGAGTTATTTAGATCGCTCATATGTAGGCCTCTGTCGTGATCTAGCGACTATTAACAGCCAGGACCGACTTTTAACGTACCTTCCGAAGCACGAAGACACTCAGATGAAATATCACTATGCGGTCACCCATCTATAGGGTTACCGCGCGCTTGGTTGCTTAACCCGCTGATCGTTTGCCGAACAGCGAGTGCACCTAGCTATGAGCGCCTCAATCGTTTTCTAAAAGTGGAAAATAAAAGTCAGGTTAAGCTGACAAATAGTTTGCCTTGTGTGGCTGTGTCCTTATGCTGTCTGAAGTGAACTCTCCTGACCTTGGACGCATTAGTGAGTGGGACAAGGGACGCACCGTGCGGGACAGAGCGAGGGAGCTTGTGTGGTCAACAGAAGATTAATCTCCATGCCTTTGCCTTTGTCGGGCACTCGGAGACGGGGAGTCGGATTTTAATTGTGAATGATGTTTTGTTGACAACTAGTGTTGAACCTTGTTACGGATATTATATTCGTTTTGTTATTAACTATATAGAGTTAAGTATTTGTTTGCGGCGAAGTTGTAGTGGTGTTATCATTAGGCACCATGCTACTGCTACTGTACTGCACGCATTCAATTCTTTACTAACCGTATAGTGTGTCAGCCATATATACCAAAACAAATTACATTAAAAAAAAAACTTAAGTGCGTTGTTGCCAGTGGACTATAGACTAGAATATCTACCGATAGTAGACAGACGCAGAATATAGCAACTGAACCTTGGTCTACTGAATCGATTTACGAATCCTACCCATGTCAGCGAATAGGCTGAAGGAATAAATATACTGACTTCTGTTTATTTTGACGTTCATATATCATGCATTTGATCTCAATGAATAAAACACTTTGATTTTGAGTCACGTAAATATAAAACGAATACTTTTTATGTTTCTCATAATAAAAATATCCTTTTTAAATAAGAAGCAATATAAAGTAAACTTAGTTCTTATTTCGTATTTGAGTTGACATCACGTGGCCAACAGTCAATACAACTGTCGAGCGGTCGACAAGTTGGCAACAGTTAGCGAGTGACGTCACTCGAGCACGTAACAATTTTATTCACTAAATAACTTATTTACTATTCATAAAACTCTATTGTATCTATTGTTGTTGCTCATTAATCCTACTAATATTATAAATGCGAAAGTTTTTAAGGATAGATGGATGGATGTTTGTTACTCTTTCACGTAATAACTACTGAACGCATCTAGATGAGATAGATTATGGTCTGGAATAACACATAGGCTACTTTTAACAGCGAAGAACGACATCCACGCGGGCAAAGCCGCGGGCAAAAGCTAGTATGGTAATAAATTTTAACTTTACTGCTGTATTTTAATTCTAAGTTATTTTGATTTAAATGAATAAATGACTTTGAGTTTAGACTTACTAAGTTGCACTATATATCTTTGCGTGAATAAGTATTTAGAATAATATTATATTTACAGAATTTGAATATGACACTTTGAACGATTTACTTATATAAACGTATAAGTAAGTACAACATATTGTAGTTGGATAGATTGTGGTACGAGGGTTCATTTGATAATAGTTGAGATTTGAAAATATTAAATTATATAACATTTTTCATAAAGATTCAACATTTGTCTACACATTTTATTTAAATGTAGAGTAAGTTTAATTCTTTCAAGTGGTGAGTAAGTGGACACTTAGCCGCATCATTTTAGTTCAATCTTATCTAAGCTCTTGACAAATGAACAGTATTTAAATTTCAAAATATATAGGTCCTTTAAATGTAATGGAATATTTATATTAAGTATTTTCTGAGACTTGCAAGATATATCGCGGGTACTTTCATTCCTTCAAACGTGAAAGTATATCTCAAGTTAATCTGTGTAGTAAGGTTCGTTTGTATACCTGTTTGATCTCCTAAATAAGTCAACATATTACTTATTTGTTACAACAGTGCAATACTAATTCTGTGTCCAGCCAGTTACCGTAGCCTATGGACGCTTGCAATACCAGAGGTTTCACTTGCGTGTTGCCGCCCCATTTGTGTTACACCAGGGTTTGAGATGTAGTATCCCTGGGATAGGAAAACGTTTTTTTTAAAACGCATCCCTAAATGAGCGCTGGGCAGGTACACAACTACATCTTTGGTGTAGTTATTTGGCTGTGGTCTTCTGTAAGGTGAAGGTCCATCCCCAGTCGGGCTTGCTCGCTAGTATGGTGCCCTACCTCTCTTAGTTATTATTACAAATGTTTCTAAGATTAATCACATTTGCACGCTGTACCACGCCACACCGCGCCTCGCCTTCAAATAGATGAGACTTACTTTGAAGATATCACTCATTTTAGACAGATATTTCTTTTTATGACACAATATTTGTCACCTTATCGTACGATCAAAGTGCTCATATTATTTGAATACAAGTACTACATTTCTTTTTAAAACTTAAATAAAAGTACATATTTATCAAATATACATCAGATAGGAATGAACTGCTACATTTGTAACAGGTAGACGTTTATAATATAATTTCATTAATGTTGTATATTAAAGTATATTTAAACACAGTTATATCTGGACAATCCCACCCATATGCCTACCGCTGTGACTCCTGTGAGCCAGGATTAACAGCGGAGTAATCAACTGATACATCGAGCTTTGACACTCGTGCGTCCTTTGAACATCTAAACCTACCTAGTCTTAGACCCCGCAACAAATTTAATCAGAAGTAAATAGGAAGAGTTAGAAAGAAAAGTTTCCACTTCCTTCCATAGCAAATTATTTATTTAAACACAGTTATGTAATAAGTGAAACACTTTTTGAATCAAAATCTATGGAAAATTGTCGCAGCTTAATAAAAGTCGAAATTAATCTGAGAAAATGACCACTAACTAGCAGCTTTGGCTGTGAGTGAGTGTGAGGGGTGTGTACGTGGTAGTGACGTGGCGGGTGGCGCGGCGCGCGGAGCGACAGACGGTCTCCTTCACGACAAAAACATGGTGAGTAATGTGTTGAGCGTCCACAGCTCAAGACTGCACCAGGCGGACGCTCTCCTCGTGAATAATACAAAGCTCCGCTATTTATATTCTTTATTCAACAGAACTTGTTAGTGAACGGGATTTTTTATAAAAACTCATTTGCACACCGAGCTAGAATATCATTACTGTGAAGTGAAAGATCAAATCATTTGTTCAGATAGTAGTTAGAGTCCCAATCTCGTCTTTATTTTATGTAGGTACCAAACATAACATAAAAAGTTGTTTACGGTGTTAGAAAACAACACTAATTATACTGGCTTTATTTATAAACATATGATTACCTAAACAATTGTTTTTTTTATACTACTTGGGTGGTAAACTGCAAAATGTTAAGCAGTTACCGTAGCCTATGGACGCTTGCAACACCAGAGGTATTATTGGTGCATTGCTGACCCATTTTTTTACACCAGGGTAACCCGGAGTAATAGGAATACGATTCTTTCAAAACGCATCCCTAAATGAGCACTGGAGTCCTGTACCCACACACAGGAACACAACTACACCACTGTGTGTCGTTATTTGGTTGTGGTCTTCTGTAAGGTGGAGGTCCTTCCCAAGACGGGCTTGCTCGCTAGTATGGTGCCCTCTCTTATTGATTACTTATAATTCTTTATATGTTCTCCAAATAAACTAATCTATCAATCAGTGGTTCTGATATAGTATTATTGTTCAATTTTACTGACGGTAGAGGTTACACGAAGCAGAAATAACTGATTTATTATAAACTATCTCAGCATGAAAATAACATTCCAATAAGAAATAGACAATAAAACATTGTATACTATCGCTATAACCATTGCTCGTGATCTAAATCACCTATCTACACGTGACAATATTGTACCCGCATTGTCAGTTACGTCCTTTTCTCACGATCGTTACTAACAAAACTCAAATATTTTCCTAGAGACGTTGATAGAAGAAATGTTGTAAGCAACAGCTTGTAACAAGTTCCCGCGGCTTAATAAATAGTATCTCGATATTCAATGGAACAGATTGTGGGCATATATACGTTCAGTTTTGTTTTCAGATAAAGTTTATAAAATACTAGCTGACCCAGCAAACGTTGTTTTGCTATATAAAGTAAAAATAGTAATATCGCTATTAAAAAATAGGGGTTAATCTTAGAGGTGTGAAAATTAAGGGCATTTTGTATGCTGTATAATAAAAAAATAATAAGATTTTTTTGTTAAAACATAAAAATATTTTTTTTGGGGTGGACCACCCTTAACATTTAGGCGGATGAAAAATAGATGTTGTCCGATTCGTAGACCTAACCGATATGCACACAAAATTTCACGAAAATCAGTCGAGCCATTTCGGAGAAGTTTAATTACAAACACCGTGGCACGAGAATTTTATTTATTAGATTTAGACAATAAACTTAACACAGATATTGTGTTAGTTATGAGTTTTTTATTTGTAATGACTTGTTTTTATAATTTTAATCTGTTAATGAACTGTTATTGTACGTGTCGACGCACGTTTATAAGCTCTGTTTTGTTATTGCTATTCTCATAGTTTAAAAATTATATTTTTTTGATTTATAAATTTGCTACCTGTAAATACGAGTTGATTGTGGCTATATAATAACATTATACTCCTTTTTATGCAGCTATTGCGTGCAAAAAGCTAACATTTATATACCTGTATATAATAATATATATGTATTATACACATTATTATTATTATTATAAGCCTGTACTGTCCCACTGCAGGGCAAAGGCCTCCCTACGCTCCTTCCACTTCTCTTTGTCTAAAGCCGCTGAGGACCAGTCTTGGTTAAATGAATCCAACTCATCCCGCCATCTCCGCCTGGGTCTACCGCGATGTCGCTTGGCATTTAGAGGCACCCACTGGGTAGTGAGTTTGGGCCATTGATCATCTGACATGCGGCAGATATGACCAGCCCAGTTCCATTTTAGCATGGCAGTTTTCCTTGTGACGTCAGTGATTTTTGTGCTGGAACGGATTAATGTATTCCTAACTCGGTCAGTTAGTTTATTATACACATAATTGTTTCTAATTAGCAACATTAAGACAAAGCGTGACAATACTTCGATGTTCATAATGAACACAATCGATAGTTCGTCCTCGAGTAAGTTTAGATACCTTTTTCATATAATGTATCCGTTTCTTTGCGACGAGGTGAGATATGGATGTGATACAATTTACTTTACATTTATGATAGACTTTCCCCTTTCTCGAACTCACGAATAATTTAAGAAGCAAGTATATTTTTGTACTCAGTGTATTTTTATTTTTAGTTCAAGAATATTTTTGGCATATTATATTTTATCTGATAATACGCCTTATGTACGAATATAACTTCGTAGCCGGTAAGTATTTGTGTTTTGTTTATTTGAGACGATCCCTGAAGCATCACTGTACTGTACTGCACTGTGCCTGTTTACAGTGCGAGAGAGGTGAACGAAGTAATATGCATTACTTAGTCTGAAATAGCGATATTGGCTTGCATACATATAATTGCTTTTGGAGATATTTTCTACCTACCGAGTCAGTTTTAAGAGAGAGAATTGTTCGACACACAATTGTTTTACAACGTATGATGAGTTATGCTGAAAAAAAAACCACCACAATTGTCTAAATTTTACAAAACGTTTTAAAATACCAACTACTAATCTAATTTCCTACCAAGAGTATCTGTAGCCATAAAAACTTAGCCAGACACGACATTGAACAAACATAACATATAACAATAATATATAATAATAAGAAATAGCTACATATCTCATACATGAACTTTATGTATCAGTGGTAGCTACGAGTATGTGTACATAAACAATATCACTCACATTTGTAGGTTCGTTACGTGCTCGTGTATAAGCCTTACACGTAATTTCCGCGCTCGATTACCGCGGTAATTATTTACTGTGCGCGGGCGCCATTTGTCAGAGGCAAGAACTGCCGGACGAACACCCCGCCCACATTCCACCCACTCCCTTCTCCTTCTCTTCCCTGTCCACGGATGACGCGAGTATTTACCATGAGCTGACATGAGGTCATCTTACAGTTTGCAGTTAGTCTGTGATGTCAAATTGGCAAAGTTTCGTAAGATCGTTTTAAAAGTAACAACTTTTATTTTTTTAGATAACTCCCGCTCTAGGAAACAAGCCCTGTGTCGCGGGGGACTTTACAAACATTCAATTAACGGACAAAAAGTACACACAGACTTGAGACAACCATTTGTGGATCACACAAATTTTTGTCCCGTGTGGGGATCAAACCCACAACACGCCGCGCAGTGGTAAATGGCGAGGTAACCACTGTAATGACGTAACATCTGTTTACGTACTGAACCAACCGTGCAGTCTATTTATTTGTTTTTAGGTACTGTAACAAATGGTTTTTCCAAAATGGCATTTTACAAGTTCATCATTAAGTGAATTAAGATCTAATAAAAATTACAACATTTTTTATTAGGTCTTAATTTTGAATACAGTTTTACATATAAGTAGGTACAATAACATACACAGTGGGTGCACGAGTTAGTTTTGTAAGAATGTTGAAACTTGTCACAAATTTCAGTGTCATCGTATAATACATTTGAGGTCGGATGCCAAGTTTTGCCAGTAATAGTTGAAAGCTTCGCAAGTTTTAGTTTTTACTGCACTGACCTGGATAATGGCGTTACAAAAACTAGCTCCACCAGCTCCTCGAGTTATACAGACGTTAGTGTGGCTGTGCCTCGGTGCTGATCGTGCTGACTCAGCGAAACATTGAACTTGACGAGTACTTTCACATTTTAAACGAAAGCGTTGGTACCTGTATTATCCGGCTCGTTATATATTCAAAATGTCCGAAATTTCCCTAAAAAGGGTATTTACGTTAAAATTACAGAGTCCCGCGCCCGCCGCCGCCGGACCCATTGTTGTACATCCACGTAATGCAACATTTTCACCCTTTATTCTTTTTTCTTTTAAACTCTACTTAACCCTTTGAGTGCGCGAGTGGGATTCCTATTGTACCAACACTGTAAAGGGCTCGCTTTTTACTTTAGCCAACGTTTGTATTTGTACGGCTAAGCTTCGCTTTCACAATAACCCATTCGTTCGTATTTTTGTGCTCGCCTAATTTACATTCTTAGTTGTCAGACTATAAAGTTTCTTTTATTACCACTAAAGTGGCAAAGAAGCAAGTGACCCGAATGATGGTAAGCAGTTATTGTAGTTAATAGACGCATACACCACCTAAAGCATATCTTGCGTTTTACGTACCTTGTTAATTTTTATTAATTTATTTCTTAAAAACTGTATCCTGAACTCGGGTGTATGCGAGATAAAGAATTTCACATAGTATCTATCGACAGGACAGGACAGGATCCACAGGACCCTCGAGGTTCTATGATGTGAGGACAAACTTCCTGCCGAAGCCGTACTACCAACCAATAATGCGCCGTAGTACAGGCGGTAAGATTAAGATATATATTTCTCTAACATTACATGAATTACTGAATGTAAAAGATACTTTATGTCATGAGTCGCTGGGTTCATTGAGATACGCATTTCCGGGTCGTTGGCGCACTGTGGGCGGATGTTTAATGTGTATGACATACACATATACATGATAACATTTTATCTTTTATAAACGCGCAAAATATGTACAAATGACGTAGTTTTTGCTCTCAATCCGAGTAAAAAATCTGCGCTATCATGTTTACACGAGCATAGCGCGCTCGTGTGAGTGAGTGGCTAGCGTGTGTCCGTGAGTAGTGCCTGTCTGCGTGAGCCTGAGGTCCATGAGGTCGTAATCTCGCCGCTACATGTAATTCATCTCAAATTTGTGTGTAGGCGGCTACGATAAGTTATCTGTTTACGTCGCGGCGGAGGTCACCGAGCCTTTTTGTAAGCGCGCGTCAACAAGATTAATTGGTCGCGATATCGTAGTGTGTCATGCGCTCACGTGTCTGATATAGGTAAGTGAATGGGGAGCGCGCCAACTCCGCACCAAGATATATGTCTCCACAAATTGTTTTGCACAAGTAAGCCGAGTGAAACGCTATGAATATTTGAAACGGTTTATGAATATAAATAAAACGATTCGTTTGCGTTTACATATTTTAAAATTGCAGTTTGTTTAAGCTGACCTAGTTCAGAGAAATAATAAAATAAGAAACGAGTCGGCAACTCGGCGATTAATTAGTGCACAACGCGTGACGCCAACAACGTCACTACGTCGCTAGTTCACTGCATGAATCACAAGCTACGCAATGTACGAGTGCTACGCGTTAAGTGCTACGCGTGCTACGAACCACGTAGCTATTGTAGTCACCACCGCGCGTCAAGTAATTCTAGCGTTTATAAATAACGTACATTTTAAATAACCGCACGATCTACATTAGATTAATTAACGCTCGTTAACGTATGTATATAGTTTCAATGTGAATTTAATTTGTAACATTATAATTGCCAAAGTGTTGTAGCCGGAATTATCGAGCGCAACTATATTTAGATGTTTTTGTGAAATTTATATTAAAATTTTAGATATTAATAATTTTATTTGCGACGCATGAAACGCTCATGTTAAACATCATAAATATTAATTTGGTTATGTATGGTATGGTGATTGCATTAACATTATAAAAGCGATGGCTGCTGGAGAAATAGAGAAAAAAATGTGTTTGACTGCCTTGGTCGTCCAGTGGTCGCAATATGCGCCTGCTGTGCACGAGGTTGTGGGTTCGATTCCCACACAGGACAAAACTTTGTGTGGCCCACAAAGAGTTGTTCTGAGTCTGGGTGTAATTTGTGTCCGTTAATTGTATGTTTGTAAAGTCCCCCGCGACACAGAGCTTGTTCTCTAGTGCGGGAGTTGTCTTTATAAAAATAAATAAAACAAATGCATCTCTAGGACAAAGCCTCGGTAGCAGCAATATGGTTAAAGACATCAAAATACTCTTTACTTAATCCACAATGTAACAATGTAAGTGGATCTGTATGTCTGTAGCCTTTACATAAGATTAACGTTTAAGCCTCCGTGTACTATTGACACATTCACAGGGTGTGTACTGTGTAGTGTGAAGCGTATGCACAGGGTGTTCTCGAGAGAGACAGAGTGATGTTACACCGCTGTATGTAATGTGATATGATTGCGTATGTTTAGACATATATGAAGAGAGGTAGGGCACCATACTAGCGAGGAAGTTCGACTGGGGAAGGACCTCTACCTTACAGAAGACCCGCCAAATAACTACACACAGCACAGTACTGGTCTTCAGAGCTCATTTAGAGATGCGTTTTGAAATAAATGTTTTCCTATCCCAGGCTTATCTTAAAGCTCTGGTGTAGAAAAAATATGGTCGGCAACAGGCAAGTAATACATAGGTATTACTTGCCTTGCCGACAAGTAGTAGTAGTAATTGGGAAAACCTCGACAGGGAGCTCATTCCACAACCTAATCGTACGTGGGAGGAAATTCCTCTTAAACCGTACTTTCTATTTTACTGACTTTCTTTGACTTTCTATTACTATCGTGTTGATTTTTTTTATTTATAATCATGTGTCACAGTCCCTACAGCCATGCTATGTGTGTACTATGAGTAAGGTTTTTTGATGTTATTTTCTTTATGAAAGTCATTATCATATTCGCGTTTGAAAGGCATGTTGAAAGTTTTGGACTTAATAACGAAATGTCTCAGGGTCGATTACACATGAATGATACCACTGGAATTGCTTCTCGGGAACAGATAGGTTTTATACCTGTAAGTCACCTAGTTAGTATAAGGAAGCTATGTTATATATAAGTTAATTACATTGACATCTTAAAAGTTTACAAAGTAACGTGTTGAGTTAAGTTACTTTGTAACTTTTAGAAAATGTTATGTAACTCTTTCTCAAATAAAATTTATATCTAAGAGCGAATATTTGTAAGGAGTTCATTGAGTTTACGTTTGTAAGCGAGAGAAATAACATTTCACTTACGTTTAATAAGACATCATTTATAATGTGAATTTATAGTTACCAATAGCGGCCCAGTTATAGTGATTTGTTAAACTATCACTGGATTATCACCCTTGTAGGTAACTTTAATAAAGGTGTACAGTTTATAATCGCTTGACACGTCTTAATCATCCGAATCTGTTTGTGTCTAAGGTAAGGCACTTGGAAGGATTATGCAATCACTCAATTGTTTACTATTTGGAAGGAATAGCATCTTTATCACCTAGACGACAGGGTCGGAATTTTGTTGAGGGCTGCAAATGGCTAATTATGATTAAAATATGAGTTGATCTGTGAAGGCAAGGAGGCGGGTAATAGCGCGGGACGTGCCAACGGATTAATCATCGAGGTGTGCGACTGTAGCCCGGCTATCGGCCGGGTGTCGGCCGGGTGTCGTTGTCTCAACGTCGCTCTGTTGAAATGTGCCAAAACAATATTGAGGAAGGCGATTTAATTATTTGAATAATTTAAATGGGGTACAATATTGATCTTATAACAAATAATAACTAAGTGTCAGACTCGTAATTTTATCAATACCAAAGTAAAGTGATTCGTGTCTCTCCGAATGCTAGGATGCATAGTATCGTTAATCGACCGCAGTGTCTAGGAACGTAAACGTATTTTAATTAAAATTTAAGAAATCGTTTTTTATAGATTTGGGTGGAGGTGGACCGACGACCTGGTAAAGGTTGCGGGCAACCGATGGACAAGGTCGGCTCAGGATCGAGAGTTGTGGAAATCGTTGGGGGAGGCCTATGTCCAGCAGTGGACGTCTTTTGGCTGAGATGATGATGATCCTGGTCTGAGTCATCGCCTTGAGGAAGGTATTCTACAAATCCAATCGCCTTCTTGTATAGTACACAAACCATATAATAGCGTTTGTGGAGATATTCTATTGTAAAAAAATGATTGTTGTGAACAAGAGCACGTTAAAACTATGTAATATTAACTATTTAGCCTAAGATAAAAAAGTAGAATACCAAAAAGATAATTTTATTTATCAATACATTAAATAACAAACATGTATGATGTGTGTGTGGGATAATTAAAGTCCTCTCTCAAATTCACACGTATTTACACATAATATCGACAACATTTGTAATAATAATAACGTAACTCTCAGATGTTATGATAATGACGTAAAATCATACAAAAAGCGCATCCCAGTCGACGCTAAGTAATTGAAAATATCTCGAAGAGTCACATATTTAAGCTTAATAATGCAGAGATAAGAGCAAAATATCAGGAGCGTCAGTAAAAAGGATCTACTGTCAAATCTCGTCGCACAACGACCCGCGTCAAAGTATTTAATCCGCCCTCGACTTGCGGCTGTCGTAATGAAAAAGCGACAAAGACCGCTGAGGGGAGCGAGGCGTGAGGTGCCCGGGGTCGGAGCGGGGGGGGGAGGTACACTGGCAAGCTCTCTTATTTTGGCAGCGACAATGAGAAACTCGTGCCCTGCTTATAATGTTTACGTCATGGAAAAAGGAAACTTTTTAACTTGTTTCATATCGCCGCGACCGCGATCGCCGCCGCCGCCATCGACTCGCCTCACTCGCCTCACTCGATCTGCGTTGTTTACAACAAACTCACAAATACCTAAACAATAATTTACGATTCATTTTTATCTTCAACACGCGCTAGTCTGTTAATTCTGTAATCTGTTCAATTTCATGTTCAATCGCTTGCGATAAATTGGGGAGCTCGTGCTGATTGCCGTGTTTTTACGAGTTGCGAGCAATTTAAAAATCTTTGCCGCGATTCACTGATTGTTTGAGCTGTTATGTCATTACAGGTGTATTTCTCAGATTGAGCATTCCAGACATAGCAGTTCCACTGTAACTGTAATGTTTGCAGACAGTAGTACGAAATACGCGAATATTTGGCAGTGTTAAGAGCGCACGTCCGCTGCGATACCTTTGTATGCTAATTTTTGCAAATACCTTTTCTCAGCAAAATTATGAAGAGCTTTACGAACTTAGCCGTAGACTTAATATCGGTGGCGTCGACAGGTACCATTAAAAATGACGTTTCTTTCCTTATAACGTGTCCGGGAGCGTGACGGGGTCGCTGAATTTCACTGGGATTAGTGCCGTGACATCTGGGGACTGGCGTTCATGGGCTCGTTACTAGCGCCCTCCGTCGGCCGAGGTGAGTTACTTAAGTGGTCAAAGGACAAGTTTAATATGGGGGAAGACGCAGACCGTAGTGGTGAGGTGGGAGAGCGCACATGTATTAGCATGTATTAACAACGAAGTAAAGTGGAACGTTGTTATGTAAAGTTGCGGTGGACGTCCGTCTGTAACGTGGCGTAAATATTTGAGCGTTAATGAAGAATTCCTTCACAAGTGAGTGAGTGGAGCGATTAGCGTGCGGCGGCGGAGCGAGGCCTCTACTGGGGTGTTTTTGTTCCGTCGTGACAAATGGGCGCGGGCGGCGCCGGGCGCGGCGGTTAGTTATCGCTTAATTATGGGCTCGCATGCCGCAGCCATGTATCGCTTTTTGTAACTGTTACTGCGAGCTCTGGGGGAAATTAGCTCTGGTTAGGGAAGTGATGACGACGGACGCGACAAACAGACCACCTCCGGTACTACATAGCTCTCTGTGCTTTATTAGTTAAATGTAATATTTGTTTGTTCATTTAGATTACAAAGTAACACTGCTTCTTATTAAATGATAAGTGTAACACTTATGCAGGTAATAAAGGGATAATAATATAAGTAATGGAAGTAACCGGAGAGCCAGAAAGATGATGTCAGCCAATTTACCTACGCTGACAAGAGTAGAGCCGAGAGATGAAAACTGGCAAGCTTGGATTTGTGTGACATAGTGTTACCACAAATCTTAAATTAAATAATGAAACAGTTTTACTTATATACATATAAAACTTTTTTATTGGGTTTAACTTTACATCGTAAACTCGTAAATATACTTTAAACTGTAATTCAAAATTCAAAAACGAGCAGTACAATCAAATTACATCAAATAAAATTAGGCTCACGTGTTTCCGTAGGAGAAAGATTAGGACAATGATTTACGAAGATTTGAGGATGTGGGAAGCAGACATTTTGAGGTAGTGCGTATTATGTACTTTTACTCGTAAACCCACTACTAGGTAACTAATAAGTTTAAAGCTAAACCTACAACATAAATATGAATATAATATTAAAGAAAGCTATCACTAACAGATGTACGTATATACTACGTATCAAAATATCTCAAAATAGAAACGTTCTCAGTGTAAATACAATCCATAGGTACACAGTAACAGTACGTGGCAGTGGAGCCGGTGCGTCGTCGTGTTCGTAATAAAAATAAACCTTAGAATTTAGCGCGCGTAGGCTTTGTGTGGCGAGCTGTCTGCGGGAGGGTTAGGTAGCCTATTGTGTAGTCAGTATTGTGCCGAGTAGAGGGAGGTAACCGCACAATACCTAGGTATAGCGATCATATTTATTATTATAATGGTTTGTTTGTCGTGAGCCCTGAGATAGTGATACGGTGAAGGAATACTACAAAGAATACTGGTTATTAGAAATAGGTGTTATGTTGACCTGTGTAACAGTCTTAAACTAAATAATATTTTCATCCCCTACAATAAAAGAAAAATTCATTCGGTCGACCAAAAATTACAATAAACAAAATATAGAAAACCGACTTAATACCATTTATTTGAAACCTGAAGGGACTAAGAAACCAATATATGTATCGGAGGCGTTTACAACCACGGCAAAACGCCTTCATTACCTTACCAGGGAATTTATAAAGAGCAGTAAATATGAACAATGCTGGACTGCAAACGGCAAAATATATGTACGTGAAAGAGAGGGAAAACCAAGTCGGCTTATAAAATCGGAAGAAGACCTAGCTAAACTACGTAAAGAGAAGTGACTAGGACTCATTTTCCCCCAGCATACCTTACGGATGAATCATGTTATCTATTATCAGTTAAAAACTAAAATATTATTGTTAAAATTTAATACTAACAAACTATTCAATACACATATTATACTTAATAAATTGCAACAAATACTTACTAAACAAAAAAAATATTTTATTACTACAATATACTCTCCTTTTAATTACAACATAGCTTTTATATACAACATACATTTTATATACAATATACATTTTATATACAACATACATTTTACCTACAACATACATTTTATTTACAACATACCTTCTATTTACAACATACATTATATTGAAAACACACTTTTATTCAAACAACAAAAATCAATTTCCCACCAAACTACATTACCACTATTACTAACTCTTTACATACACATACAAATACATTATGAGAGAATTTATCTACCTGACTATACCCTACTATTACCAGAAATAGCGACAGCAATCTACACTAAATTAACGAGAATCTACATACTATGCTACAACCTAGTTTCACTATTTCTTAAAAACCTAAATATTCACTACTACAGCTCAGATAGCTTGCCAAAATATTCCTACAACACACAAAAATTATTTACAATAAAAAAGCATAACTTGATAAATATTACTTATCATTCGATAACACTCAAAACAACATAATCAATATAGACTCTGTCTCTGTGTCGGACTCATCTACCTGCGACTTAGATGGCTGCACTCCGCCTAACTTTGATTCAAACCAGTCACTAAAAATCCTGAACCAAAACATTAGAAGCATAACAAAAAATATGACAGGGTTTCACACTGTACTTGCAAGAACTATGGTTGAGTGGGATATAATAACATTGATAGAATGTTGGCTTCCGAATACACACAACATCCCGGACCTCGAAGGGTATAATCACTTCACGACTAAAAACAATCTCACACAAAATGAGGGTGTAGTTGTGTATATCCATAAAAGCATCAGAGCTTCCGTGGAGGAAACCTCAATTTTAGACGCAAACAGTTTACTGATTAAGGTTGACAGCACCACCATCTTACTGGCAATATATCGTCCACCGGGTTATAGGGATATTACTAATTTTCTTAACTCGCTTAACACGATCCTGACTAACATCAAACACTATAGTAATATAATTATCACCGGTGACATAAATAAAAACATTAGTGACCGATGCCTGGATTCTGCTAAACATAACTACCTTAATCTGTTAGCTGAGCATGGCCTACTGCCTGCACATTTATTGCCAACACGACTTCAAGCTTGCCTTGACCACCTTATTTTAAAAACTACCCTACCTGCTATAACTTACGTTGCCCACTCTGCACTAACTGATCATGAAACTGTCCTGTTCTTCTTAGCCAAGAAAAGACCCAAAATAAGTGCGAAAGGAACAGCTATACGCATCAAATATGATCAATTAGATGCTGAACTGGAACAACTGGATTTTGAGCAGGTATACCGTGCCCAAAATCCTCACGCGGCAGCAGACCTAATGATTGGTCTTATTGTGCGGGTGATTGAGTCAAATTCAATAATTGTGAAAATACCTAATAGGAAAAAAATAACGAAGCCCTGGCTCACTCCAGGGCTCCTAAGATGTATCCGGCACCGAGACAATCTACATAAAAAGTTAAAACAGTATCCAAAAAACGATATCTTAAAACTATCCTATACTAGATATAGAAACTATTGCAACAAGCTACTGAAAAAAACTAAAAATATTTATGACAAAAAAGAAATAAGTGACGCTGGTAATAATAGTAAGAAGTTGTGGACAGCAATAAATTCTATAACAAACAGAACTACAAAAAAGGCGTTTGCATTAGATTTGTTAAATATGTCCACTACACCACAACAATCTGTTAACCTAACCAATAAATTCTTTGCAGAAATTGGTAAAAATCTTGCAGAAGGTGTAAATAATAATACAAACTATAATGCTTCCTACAATATCTGCAACAGAATGTCGCAATCTATGGTTCTCTTGCCTACAGATGAAAAAGAAGTTGCTGAATTGGTGATGTCTCTGCGGAACGATTGTGCTGTGGGATGGGATAAAATCTCAAGTGGCCTCCTAAAAAAACACTTAGCCATTATTGTACCACCACTTACGCATATCTGCAATCTCGCTCTTACAACTGGTAAATTTCCCAAAGCCTTTAAAAAATCCATAATACACCCTATCTTTAAGAATGGGGACAGAAGTCGTGTCAATAACTATAGACCTATAGCCGTGCTTCTAGCCCTATCTAAAATTCTAGAAAATCGAATCATGAATAACAGGCTTGTGGATTACTTGGAAAAGTATAACTTTCTGTCTCCTACACAATATGGCTTTAGGACTGGTAAATCTACTTCCGATGCAGTTCACGATCTGACTAATTATATCGTCACAAACCTTGATGATGGGCGAAAGGTCTTAGGTATATTCCTGGATCTCGCTAAAGCTTTTGACACGGTTTCTGTGCCCATTCTGATTCGAAAGATGGAAGGCATGGGAATCAGGGATGTCCAACTCAAACTCTTCGAGGACTATCTGAGCGACCGTAACCAGTGTGTAAAAATAGGTGACGTCCTCAGCGAGGAGCAAACCGTCACCTACGGTGTACCTCAGGGCAGCGTCCTCGGCCCGACGCTCTTCCTCATATACATCAACGAGCTGGGTATGCTGAACCTTCCTAAAGGTAAAATCGTAACATTTGCAGATGACACTGCGCTGCTCTTCAGCGCAAGCTCTTGGCCTGAAGTGTATGCACATGCCCAGTCAGGCTTCAACATTGTAACGGAGTGGCTAAGAAAAAATATCCTCACATTAAACGCAGAAAAAACGCAATACATGACCTTTTCCTTAAAAAATAACTCTAGATCAACATTATTCTTTGCCTCAGCAGGTTCTTTAAGGAGATTGCGAAATTTTCTCCCAACTGCCACCAAAACTGCGCTTGCGAATTCTCTCCTACTTCCTATTCTTGACTATGCGGATGCCAGCTATCCTGATCTCACCGAAAACCAATTAGATAAACTTGAGCGACTTCAGAATGTTTGTATAAGATTTATATTTGGTTTACGCAAATATGATCATGTTTCAGAGTATCGTAATAAGCTCAAGTGGTTGCCTATACGACTTCGCCGGAATGCTCATATCCTTTCAATGTTATACAGTATACTATTCAACCCTTCAACACCTTCCTATCTCAAAGGACGTTTTGAGTTCCTTCATAACACACATCTGAAATTCTTGCGGTCATCAGAAAATTTAAAGTTGAAAATGCCATTACATTCCACAATCTTCTATGACAAGTCATTTACAGTCCTGGCCACACGTCTGTGGAATGCATTACCGATAAAAATACGACGCGCCCAATCCTTGGCTTCCTTTAAACTGATGGTTAAAGATCACTACCTATCTTTATAATTTATTTTTATTTTATCTTCATTATCTATTAAAATAACTTATTTAATAAAATATTGTAGATATAGATTTAGTGATAATTATATATAAGTACCCCAGATCACTTACTCTACCAGTACCAATAAGTCCATCCAAAGGTTGTCTGGAAGAGATCGCTTTTAGCGATAAGACCGCCCATTGTACGTCATTTTATTTTAAGGTTTTTTTATTGTCTTTTGTTTATTTTATTTGGTGTACAATAAAGAATATTCTATTCTATTCTATTCTATTAACGATGTCATCATATTCCATTGTGGCCCACTCCTGTTCTACACAAAATAATAACACATGCACCTGCATCCGCATTCATAAGACAAATAGTATAAAGTACCTAGGAATAACAATAGATAGCACCCTAAGATTCCAGGAACACATTAGCACCCTCAGCAGTAGATTGCGCAAACTTATATATGTCTTTAAGACGTTAAGACATGTAGCAGACGTCAAGTTAAGAAAAGCAGTATACTTTGCACTTGCCCAGTCTCTGCTGACCTACTGCATAACGACCTGGGGTGGTGCTCCAAAATACACAATCCTAGAACTTGAGCGAGCGCAAAGAGCCTTACTGAAGGTATCTTTCTTTCTACCGTACCGCTACCCCACAACACTCTTATACAATGAAACAAAAGTCCTTACTGTCCGCCAGCTGTTTATACTTCAAACGATCATAAAGCAGCACCAACTCCTTACTTTTGATCCGCTACTATCTCGGGGTCAGAGAAGATTTAATCCTGTCGAACGACACCAACTCTCTACTATCTTCACAAAACGCTTTTTCTGCTATCTTGGTGGCTTCCTCTACAATAAAATAAATAGGATGACTTCCATCTATTATCTTACCAAGATAAAGTGCAAAATGAAGATAAGTTGCTGGCTTCAGGAATTAAACTATGACGACACGGAAAAACTACTTGCTGCCCCAGTATAACCTAAACTATTGACATTTGTTTGACATATCCATATTATTTATATATTTCTGTATTTATATTCTCGCAACTCACATCCCTTATTTACTCGCACACACCAACAAGCACACACGTCCGCGCACACACACACCCACTCATACACAAATATACACGCACGCACGCATGCACGCACGCACGCAAGCACACAAGCACACACACACACACACACACACACACACACACACACAAACAAACGCGCGCGCGTGCCTGCACACCTGCACACATGTAACATCTTATACAAATAGGCACTTAGTAATATAAATACTAACCTTTATAATCTTTTCACCATGTTATTTTTAAATATGAAAAAATAAGTAAATATAATGTAATTTATGCCTAAGGGGTGGAGGCCTGGTGACCTGAAATACAGACTATTTTGTCTAGTTTAGGCACCAGTCTCCCACAGTATAATTTATCTTATTATATACCAATGGAAGTGTACCTTTTTTATATTGTGGTGAGAAATAAATCATTATTATTATTATTATTATTAATATTTAATCTAAACACTAGATTGTATTAGATTGTCGATTATTCTCATTAACACATATTTGTGTAGTTTGTTCATTAATTCATTTGGAAAGGAAAAGGAATCTTTGATCATAAGACAATTAATACGATATTGTAGACTAGCTACCTAAACTTAAATAGCTGTTTGTTTATTGTACTACAATTATTATGATAAATAAAGGTTATTATTAGAAGGAAATCCGTAGGAGAATCAAAGTAACCGATATAATTCGAAGAATTGCCTCCATTAAGTGGCAATGCGCCGGGTACATAGCTCGCAGAACTGATGGCCGTTGGGGGAGAAAGGTTCTAGAGTGGCGACCACGAACTGGCAGACGAAGCGTGGGCAAAGGTTGCGGGCAAACGATGGACAAGGTCGGCAAAAAAAAAAAAAAAAAAGGATCGAGAGTTGTGTAAATCATTAGGGGTGGCCTATGTCCAGCAGTGGACGTCTTTTTGCTGAGATGATGATTATGTTATTATCATTTGTTATGTCTGTCTGTCGAGTAGGGTATAAAATTTGCATGGGGTGAGCCTATAGGCAATAATACGTATTTAGTATCAAATGTATCTGTAGATATAAACACAATAGTGTGTGAATTTAGTTATTGCTTCAGTCTCAACATCGCGCCCGGCTCCAAAGAGCAGGCAACACGTGCGTCATAGCCCGAGCGGCTCATAGGTATACCTATCTAACTACCTGGCATATATGTATATTATATATAAGTATATAAAACGGTACAGCGTGCCTGTGCCTCTCTGTGAATACAAACTGCTTCGTCAACTGCCCACGTCACACCTTCCATAACCTACATCGGAGTCCACATCTATTTGCGTCCACGGTGTCTTGGGCTTTGTAGTTAAGTCGATATGTATTATTATAAATCAAAAGTTACATATTGACGAGTTATGAATCTAACTGTTTTATGGGGTAATAAATTTTATTTACTTATTGGCAACTGTAAGTTACTACTTACTGCTAGTAAATAATTATCCGAACGAGTAGTTTTAAACAATAAGGATTTTATAATTCCGAATCACTTCGAATGAGCACGTTAAAGTTCTTCTACCTGAAACTGACGTAGTCTAGACCTTCCTCTGTAATTATAATAGGTATAATATCATAAAGGTATTATCTTAATAACATAAAACAAGCCTATTACATAAGGTTAAGTTATTATTAGTTGGTTTATAAAGCTAACAATAGCCCCCAGGGTTGTTCCCACGGGGCTCGTTGGGGGTGCTCACGAGATTATGCAAGCGATAGCTAGTTTACCGGAGCGATACTCTCCCGCGAGAGAAGCCCACGTCCAACTACTTATAAACTTCTGTTTGTTCAAGTTATATAGTGTACAAAGATAGGATTGCGGGGCTCGAGGCTCGAGGCTCCGGCCAGTGAGGTCACTGCGGTCACTCTACTTTATAGTATATCAGCTTCACGTTTTGGAGAGCATGTATATGTTACAGGAAAAACTCTTAACCAGTCAATAGTACTTTTGACTAAAAAAAATGTCATAAGTATTTTTAACCGAACACGTTGGTTAAAATTTTTAAGTAAACTGTAAAGTTTTTATAAGAAAAAAAAAAAAATCTTTAAACCGAACCGAAAAGTACTTTTGACTGACATTAAAAGCTCAAAAGTACTTATTACATATAAAACTTGAATACATAATATGATTTTTTTGGTTTTCGTATGTAATATTAGATTCTGAGACTTGCCGGCAGCTGCCGCGGCACGCTCTCTTCGCTCGCTCGGCTCGTGTGTAGGGGGTCGAAGTTTTAACTTAACCTATCCTTTTAACCGAACGCTTTAGTTTAAACTACTATTGGACGATATTTCTCAGTCAAAAGTACTTTTAACCAATGTCTTTAGTTAAAAGTACTTTTGACAGATTTTTGCAGTCTTAAATACTCATAATATATAATCTTTTAACCGGTGAAAAGTTTTGACTGTACATATACACGCCTGTACAGATCATCGCGTCGGTACACTCAATATTTACTGTTTGAGTTTCTATAGGTATACAGAGAAATTCTCAGTAAAAGAGATAGATATTAGTAAATAACTTCAAATATCAGATCACTGGTCAAACACCACAGGCTTTTAGGCAGATTGAAATCCTCTGACAAAATATTGAAAAAGTATGTACTTACATGGAAATAAGAAATGCGTAGTTCTATAAAAGTTGTTGACGTGATCCTCACTTTGTAACTCACACACACGCAGTTGGTAAGCACACAAGGCGTAGATATAAAGTAGTTAGAGTGATATAAGTAAGTATTTGTTTGTACACGTCGTCAGTCGTGGAAGTTGGTGAGCGGTGGCGGCGGCGCGGCGCTCGCACCACGCTGTTGATAACCAACTGTATATAAGTTAGTTTAAGAAAATATGTTTCATAAAAATATCAGCTTTGTGGATGGATGAATTTCTTCTACTGTACTTATACTCGGCTAAGTTGGTGGTTGTGCATGTTAGTTCATTTGAGAATCAAAGTCAATTAATTTTTCAACACTTATATACATCCCAGGATGTCTCTCCCATAAAACTCTTTAAGGAACAAAACATATCGAGAAAATGTCTTTATTAATCTTTACCTCAAAACAAAATAATATAGATGTCGGCGGGAAAGGCAAGTCTTCATTTTCGTGTTCGTTCGAACGTTGGTCCGACATCAGGATAATCTTGAAATAATACTCGTAAATTGTTCACTGCTATTTGTGTGTAAAAAAACATTTTTTGTTGAATAGTGCATTTATCCAGGAAGGCTATAGGCTATATAACATCACGCTATGATCAATAGGAGCGGAGCAGTAGTGGGATATGTTGCAAAATCAGGGAAAATATTCCAAATTACCACGCGGACGAAGTCGCGGACGACCCCTAGTTATGAATTAACCAAATAGCCTCGTACGATATAATGAGTGACCGAACTACTTTGCCATTATTAAATACCTACTATTAAATTTGTTTCTTCTAATTTTGTTATGACGAGCGTGTGAGTAAAGTGTTTGTATAACGGTATCTTTATATTTACATTTATTGTTACATGTTAATATAATTAATGGGGTCAAGAAATTTATTAAAACAATATATATATGTACCATTCATATGAAAAATGTACTATTAGCGTGTGTTATGTGAGGTCATTACCCGGTGTCCGCCATGTTTGATGTGCCTTTATGGAAACCATTACGGGCACATTGTTTTACAGCTTTCGTGTAATTAGTTCACTTTATTGGTACATTTAAAACTAATTTGTCAAATTTTACTAAATACTTAGCTTATTATACATACCTACTAAACATTATTACTTACAATTGTATTTTTAGTGGTTACTAATGGCGCCGACTCACTTTTCAGCGATGTAATTAGAATGTGGGCTACGATTTTGTTTTTCTCTTTGAGAAGTGGAAATAAAATTGTTAAGACACTTCTGTGATTGGGTTTTAATGATGCCTATATATGAATTGAACTCAGACTAATAGAATAAGATAGACGGAGAGTTTCGAACAAATGAGTGAAGCCACAAAGCGCTATTAATGTATGCGTGTGACGCGTACCGACACCGACAACGATGTGTGCGTAATGTTGCCAGCAAATGAAAATACCCAACTATTACATATTATAATAATACCGCAGTGTCAAAAACTCTTAACTCGTGATAATAATATGCAATATTAATATAAAAACTTATGCTTCAAATTGTTTGTTTAAATAATGTTGTTATTTTTAATTAGCGATTGCGAGCGAAAACGTATGACTTTGCTATTTAGTATGACTTTCGGCGGCTTCAAGCGCGAGTTCTACGCGCTCCGTCTATCTTATTCTATTAGTCTGAGGAATTGAATTATTATATTCCCAATACTAGCGTGTTACAAGTACACAATCACTTTACTGTATATACAATATAATTTTTGAGTCTGTCACTATGACTAAATGTTTCATGTATCATGTTTATCACTTCTTAAATGAATTATTGACTCAAAAGAAGATATTTTTATACGATTAAATTATTTCTGAGTTATTTCGTGACATCGTGTTTTTTTTAATAGTTAGTCTGACCAGCAGGTCTACCCTTGACACTCGATTCCATTTAAAAATTGAAATTAGAATGTCATTTTGTACTGCGAGCTGTGTGTGATAAAATTGGCACTCTTGAACACGATCGTAATTGAAATTGGAATCGAGTTCACGATCGACTATACTGGGCTGCCATACAAATAAAATAATTAAACTAACAAATAAAATATTATTAAATAAAGTAAAATATTTATTAATTATTGCTTTTCATATTTATTATAGCATGAATTACCATTAAAAGTATATTTCGCATATATTTCAGCTGGTTAAATATTAATATTTAATTAATAAATAAATACATTTTATAAATTATATGATTACAATGGCAACCCTCCATTAAAAAAAAAGTTCCCGCTGATTCAACTTGTCAACAAACAATTGTCAAATACAATACAATATCTATATTTTAATGTATTTTAGGGACTATATCTTACTTTTATAAGTATATAAGGCGTAGATATAGATTTTTATGTTATTTTAGATGATACATAGGTACTATGATTTACGTTTTATGTTAATTTGTTGTAATATGAAGATGATTGTTCATGATGATGTCGGAAGAAATCAAGCCCTCTAGCTTTCATAGAAAGTGCTGCCTTATTTTAAATTTAACATAATAATGTATGATGGACATGTTTATGTTTATTAGAACAACAAAATAGTCAGCGACGGCATATATCTATATTATACGGATAGCTTTCCATACCTAACCATTTATATGTTTAAAAAAATTATACAAACTAGGTATGTGGAGTTCGGAAAGCTTATAAGACAGTACAACTTATTTGTCCTTATCAAATTAAATACTTTAGTTACCTTATGCACTAATGTAGGTAGATACACACAGCAACGGAGATAGCTGTACAGGGCCGCTAAATGAAGATTCGTTTTTAAAGAATCTCCGTTGCCCACCGTACATAATAGTTGCATTTTACACCACACAATCGCTAGTAATAAATTCATAAATCAGGGAAATAAGTTAGCAACTAAGAAAATAAGTCCTAAAAATTACTTAAGTACGTGATTTGGTATCAAAAGTTCTAATTACGTCGAAAATCTCTTTTAAGTATTAGATAATGTTTTATTGTTTTCTATTTTATTGTAACCCATAGAAAATGCGTTGTCGGCATAACGCGCCATTTGGTTTAAATACTGCCTTTGTCACACATCCAATGCATGCGCATTATTCAAAATATTATATATAAGCGCTAAACGTGCCATTATTGATGACCATCTCTTAATAAATTACACACAGTAATTTATTATTGTGTGTAATTTTTGGGATCGAGTTTACTCGATCCCAAAAAAAGTTAGCTTTTTGTAATCGTATAACGTCGATCACAAACTCGATTCCAAACTTGATCTGTTATGTCAAAATCGTGTCAAGAGTACCAAAATGTTATTAGGATTGAGCTAATGTCAAATTTCAAACGAAATCAGTGGCCTGTAGGATTGAAACTGGTTCGGGATTGGAACGGGATTGAGATTGGTATTGGATTCCATAGTAAGCCTGCAGGTCGGATTGCAGCTCTTTTCAGCGATCATTTGTTTACAATGGATTATAAAATTTTATTCATTACATAAAGTACATACAATAAAATAACAGAAAACAACAGTATAATTTATATTTAGCATTCCGCAACAACAGAGGGAATAGTTGTATTTTAGGAGAGCTTAACGAAACATTGCAAATTGTTATAAGTAGCTACGTTGTACGATGTTTGTGGGTAACGGGAGCAGAGCGCTGGGACATAGTTATTGATTCCGACTCATTATATGTAGAATAGCGTGCATCGTTGAGGCTCACACGACGAGTCGACCGAATTGTATTGTTGAAATGTACAAAGATTTATTTACGGCGCGCTTATATACGAAACTGCTTGAGGTGGGTTATGCTGTGAGACACATTGTGATCTGCACCACACGAATGTGCGATCGCCTTTATAGGGATAAAAAATCATGAGCTTTGTTGTACTCATTAATATTACTGATATTATAAATAATTGGCAGCTCTACTACACATTACATAATGACAAGAACGATCAGGTTAAGGAAAATAATGCAAGTTGTGATAGATATAATAATACTTGGGTTAAAAATACACGTATATCATTATGTAATGTTAAAACATCACAACAGTAGTGTTGAATAGATAAAAGTTACCTCTTATCAGTGTTAGTACAATTTTGTATCTTTAAAAGCGTTTGACGTCATAATTAAGTTGTGGAATGAGCTTACTGCCGAGGTTTTCCCGAGAGATTATAGCATGGGGTTCTTCAAGAAAGGAGTTATAAGGTTTCTAAAGGGTCAGCAACGCGCGAGTGATACCCTGGTGTTGCAAGCGTCCATAGGCTACGGTAACTGCTTACCATCAGGCGGGCCGTATGCTTGTTTGCCTCCTTGGTAGTACAAAAATAAAAAAAATATATAATAGACGTCATGGTATTTTTCAAGTGAAAGTCAGAGGTTGTGACTTGGAATGTGACCTAGTATCCGACAGACGATGTGTGGCTCACCACTAGTGTACCATATACAATTTAATGCAGATAATGTGTGGTTGCCAACTAAATATGGCAATTCCATTTATTTTCCCATGAGTATCGTTTAAGGCGATTAAGATATTCTCTAGGGAAGATATTCAGGTCGTGTCTATCAGTGTGGTTTAAACATAGCTGTTTAATTGTATATTGAACTATAGTCATAGATTAAACTTTAGCGCCGATGTAAAATTAAAATGTTTAACGTCGTTTAGATTGTAAAAAATCTAAATATCATATTACTCTTATTTATTATCGTGTTAATCCAATAATACTTATTATTGAGTAATGATGACGCTCGTTTTACATAAATATTGAAAATGCCAGCAAAACTCACGTTAGTGCGCCTGGCAATACACTTTAATATAAAGAATGTGAGAGCACACTTAAGTGAATTGATTCTAGAAACGATTTTTATTGATATTATTATATTAAACGTAGTGTATGCGTGTGATATCTATACATATAACTAAAGCATTTTCATTCATAACTAATTTTATTTATATATTTGCTTTGGGCAATATTACATAAAATTAAACTGTATAGTTACTTAAAAATTAAATAATCCTCTAAGTGGTAGCATTACCGTCTTTTCTGATTATAATTTCTGTAACACCCACTATTCATTTGTGTTACAGAAATTATAATCAAAATAAAATAGTCGCAGTAACTACAATAAGTAGACATACGAGTATAAACCAGTTTCAGTACGCTCTCGTGTACCGCTACGCTACATGCGTTAACAGATAGGAAATTAAATTAGAATTTTATGATCATAAATTATATCATGAACTAAAATAAATCACGTAACATGCGGAATGCCCCCGTGTGCAATACGTTTTGTTATTAATAATATTTAAAATGTGTTCATGATATTACACAACACAGCACGCACACACACACATACGGTGCGATAACGTGAATGGTTACGTCACTTTAACTAAACTAAACATTGAATAAAATAAATCAACAACAGTAGTATGAAGTGTGTGTGTGTGACAGTAGTAGCACATAACAGCGGAGTGTCGCGCATTTATGTAGGTAGTTGAAACCTAAGCGATGCGCGGTGTTATCCTTCACGTGGAAACACGCGGCAGACGACGTGACGGCGACGAGTCGGCGACGGCGACGTAGCGTCGAGCACGCTATTAATGTTACTGAATATATTAATGCTGAAAATTCATCGTGAAATAAACTAAATAAGCGTAGTAGTAAAGTAATGCTAAACAATTTGTCACTCGACGTTGACACTCGACTAAAGTGCTACACGCTATGTATCGCGTCACTTGTTGTTATATAGCTGCGAGGTAGTTTTAAACATAAAGTCCATCGATATAAATGTATGTCAATATTATAATAAAAAATATTTTTACGAAACAATTAAGGGCTTTTGAGTTGTATATAATGTTTATCGGTTGGATCTATTTGTGATAAGGAGGTGTGAATCGGAGATATACATACATATACATATATTTATCTATATATATATTGCTGCTCGTTAGTCTCGCTAAAACTCGACAACGGGTGGACTGATTTAGTCCACCGAATAACGAATAGCTAGGCTAATTTTGGTTTTGAATTATTTGTGGAGGCCTTCGTAAAGGTTTAAAAGGTGGTAAATATGAAAAAATGCTTGGATTATAGTAAAAACAAAAATTTCCCTTAAAAACTATCTGTCGAACATTTGATGTTCGTCCCGTCGTTAAGAAATCAATTAAATTTAAAAGTCGTTCAGAAATCAAATTAAATTTAAAAGTGAAGTTTATTTATTGATTTTGAGGCGGTACGGAGCTTCTGGGTCAGCTAGTAAAAAACGACCCAAATTTGAGTGACGCGGTATATTCGTAGGTACTGCGTATGAAGTGTAAGACTCAACTATAGATAATAAACAAATACAATACACTAGCACAACACGAGTATAAACTAAGTGACAACAATAAAGTATCATATTACTTCTAATGTACGGAACATGCAGATATTTCACAAAGACGTGCCCCTCCCTGCACAGGGTACACTGTATTGTGTACACCTGAATGGTGACGTCACATGCCAGTTTCCCTTACACTAGACTCTCTAGGTAGTAACGCGTCAGTAACGTATTTACTTTTGTCATTTCGTAAGTCATGAAAATTCACAAACTAACTCTTGTAACCCTGCAAAATAATAAAAGGCTCTTCTGACAACCCTCTGCGGCCGGTGTGTTTAACCCTAAAATAACAAAGAGGGTAACAAATAAAACTTAATTTCTTTATAGTCTTCTTCGTCGTTCCCTAACTGCTGAGGATCGCGATCACATATGACACGTCTCCGAGCTATGCGGTCTTCTGAAGTGTGGACCGCATGGTACATGCTACCTCGAAACGCCTTCTTAATGACGTCTGACCATCTTGCCGGCGCGCTCTGCCTTGAGCACGTTTACCTTCAACTCGGCCCAGAATCAAAAGCTTTTCCAGTTGATGGTTAGGTGAACGCATTATATGTACGAATAAGCTAAATGAACGCTCTTTGCAAATAGTTGATAATCTCTTTTGGATGTTTTGTTTAAAGTATCTGTCCTAAAATCTGTAGTAAATGATATTAGCAGTAATTTCTATTTTAAATTAAGTATTTTAGTTTAGGTTTTATTTCTCACTCTCTTTGTTATTTTAGGATTAATTATCCCGGCCGCGGAGGGTTGCCAGAAGAACTTTTTATTATTCTGCAGGTATAAAAGAGTTAATTTGTGAATTTTCATGACTTATAAAATGACAAAAGTAAATAAATTACGTTGGCTCTCCCTCCAATAGTAATGTTTATAAACTAACTAATATCTATATCTGTTTTGTTTTACATAGTAAATATTATGTTTAGAAAATAATGTTTTGTTAACTTAGTCGGTTTTGGAGCACTTTAAGCCTAAGGCCAGTTCCTTTATCGTCAAATATTTACTTCCAACGTCTCGCTGCAAGTAATATAAGGGAATACAAAAGTAAACAACGTCGATACGTAGGTAGGTACGTACGTACTACTTATAACAAAGTTTCAATTGTTTGTTTGTTATGGAACATTCGGTGGAGAAGTTCTTTATCAGTCTACACTGAAAATTGAGTTTCAAGCTGCGTCGGTATAGGATTGATATCGTTATCATAATGAGCCATCACTGTATGTATGTAGTTATTATGTCAGTTGTACGCGCGAGTGTGTGTGCGTGTGTGACATGAGAAAAACATCACACCACGTGAATGTGGTCAGGTGTGCAGTGACGTCGTTGAAATGTTGACTGTGAGTGTGACTTAATACAGTTTTATAATAAAACTAGCTGACCCAGCAAACGTTGTTTTGCTACTTAAATAGTAATATCGCTATTAAAAAATAGGAGTTAATCGTAGAGGGGTAAAAATTGTTTTTTGTATGCTGTATCATAAAAACTAAAAAAAAATTGTCTAAATAATAAAAAAATTACCCTTAACATTCAGAGGGTTTGAAAAATAGATGTTTCGATTCGCAGACCTAACCGATATGCATACAAAATTACACGAAAATCGGTCAAGCCATTTCGGAGGAGTTTAATTACAAACACCGTGACACGAGAATTTTAAGATATTGTTACTAAATAACGTTTAGAATAGTTGCAGTCATTGTTGTCCTCAACTTTATAATGAGCATAACAACGCTTAGAAATGTTGACGATTTAAACAATATCAAGAAGAGGAATACTTTAGAAACTTATCTTAATATATATATTTCTTGTGTGCGTGTGTATGTGACTGAACTCCTCCTAGACGGGTGGACCGATTTTGATAAAATTTTGTGTGTGTGTTCGGGTAGGGCCCTGGATGGTTTAGATTCACAATTGGACCCGGTAGGTGGCGCTGCTGTCGGTATTTCAGCTTTTTCCGGCAGGACGACGTCTGCCAGGTCCACTAGTAGTTATTTAAGTTTTGAATTAAGACAAGCGACATCTTCAAAAGTAAAAAAGAAAAACGTGTCAATACAAAATTTTGTAATATAATAATAATAGCAACCCATATATATGCCCCACTGCTGGGCGCGGGTCTCCTCTCCTCAAGAGAGAGAGAGAAGGCTTAGGCCTTAATTCACACACGCTGGCCTAATTGTTGGTGTTGGTGAATAAGACATGTCTTTAGAATTTCTTCTAAGACATGTGGGTTTTCTCACGATGTTTTCCTTCGCCGTTAGCAGATGGCGGATCATTTGATTAGTACATATAAACTCTATAAAGTGAAATTCACATTGGCACTGCCCGGGATCGAATTCGCACCTCTTGCGTGCAAGTCGGTTACGTTCCCAGATTAAATGTAAATTTCATAGCAAATAATTAATTGTAGGTCTACAAAGCTCAGAGCGAACTACAAAAAGTACTGACAAGTAGTGTGAGTTCTTGATTCCATTATATCATTGTTTTAGTATCTATTGAGAGATATGAGCAGTTTGATTGCAGTAAGACTATAGTTATGTACGGTCGACGACGGAGTTAGCTGTACTCAGCCTCTAGACAAGTGGCATAAGCGACAGTCGAATCGAAAAGTCAAAGAAGAAAATGTATGGGATTCGAAATAAGTTTACGACATTAAATCGTAGACTCACGTCAAATTCCATACATTTTCTTTTTAGACTTTTCGATTCGACTATCGCTTATGCCACTTGTCTAGAGGCCCAGACCCTCTAGACAAGTGGCATAAACGGTAAGTCTACGATATAATGTCGTAAACTTACGTCAAATCCCATACATTTGCTTTTTGACTTTTCAATTCGACTATCGCTTATGCCACTTGTCTAGAGGGGCTATGAAGATTAGTTTTTTATTAAAACCAATGTAAGAATTTGTGTGAAATATATTTTTATCTGTAGGTTTAGTCTAATTGTAAACTGTTACCAATTTCCACAGAAATATATACCTACAATAGTTTTCTTAAAAAACTAATCTTTATAAAGAGACCCTGTGCAGCTATCTCCGTTGCCGTGTGTACATTGTACATAGTTAGTTTTGACTATTGTCTAACAGGAATAATGTTGTATTAATCAAAGGCCAGTTATATCAATAGTAATATTCAGTGACGTGCGTCCGTGTAATCAATGCACTGATAATTGTCAACAATACACTGTATTGTTGACAATATTGACGGTAAATTATTATTATATACAATCATTACTAGACATGATTGACACCAAAACAATGTACCTATATTATCTACACAAAACTTAAGTGTTTGCAAACGCTTCTTCACATTACATAGCCCATTTATTAAAAAACGTATTCCTATCCCAGAGATTCCATCTTAAAGCCCTGGTGTAAAAAAATGAGTCGGCAACACGCAAGTGATACCTCTGGTATTGCAAGCGTCCATAGGCTGCGGTAACTGCTTAACATCAGGCGTGCCGTGTGATTGTTTGCCACGTCAACGCCAAGTCTTATAAAAAACGTACATAGACACAACTACTTATAAGGAAATGAAAGGAGAAACATAAATATTTAACTACCTACGTGAGTTATTTATTAGAATAATCGAACCTCTTTCTATCTATACTAATATTATAAAGCTAAAGAGTTTGTTTGTTTGAACGCGCTAATCTCAGAAAGTACTAGTTCAATTAGAAAAATATTTTTTTTGTAGGATAGTGCATTTATCCAGGAAGGCTATAGGTTATATAACATCACGCTATGATATAATAGGATAACGCTCTGTTCGTTTGCGAACATTCGGGTAAGGCGTCTGATAAATAAATTCAAAATTCATGTAGGTTACAAAGTAACACTTATGAAAGTTAGCAAATACTTACACGTACTTTAAAAAATGTCGTATACAAGTGTAGTAACCATAAGAAGAGCTAGCAAGGAACACAAATTTCAAATTTAAAAGCTTATGTGTAAATTATCAATAACTTCATAACTGAGTTTTGTTACTGACGTGAATGTTCGCAGGCGAACGCAGAACGAATGTAGAGAACGTTCCTACAATAACAATAAAATTCTAACAGCAAAGTATAGTTTCACTAAACATTTCTTTGTTGTTCACACTTTCTTCGCTATCGTATTCATTTCTACTTATTATACCCACAGTCCAAACTTACAATTATACTTAAAAACTAATGTTATTCTGATAAAAATCACTAAATTTCCTATAATATATTAATTAGCACACGAAAACCATGCAATAATTTTATTATTTAGTAGTTTTTAGAGGAAGTGTGTCTTGGAAGCATTTATTACTATCATTATTTTCCACACATCAGTCACGGCAAAAAAAGCGCGTAGAAGTGCATTTCGCACCTACAGAAAAATGACTTAAGTTGAAGCGTGTTTGTTTTGCAATTTAGATCTTATTCCTAACAGCTAAGGTTCAAAATTACCCAGTGACATTTCTCAAGTTATGCCAGTTTTCTACTAAGAATGCGATTTGTCATCTGCTGTGCTCCAATAGGAGTGGAGCAGTAGTGAGATATGTTGCAAAATCGGGAAAAATATTCCAAATAACCAGGCGGATGAAGTCGCGGACGACCTCTAGTTACTAATAAAATATAATGAAAACTAAATATTTCTACCGTAAAGCTACTAACTACTACTGCTTAGATGTTGTGCGTGTAAATTGTATATAATTATGTGGATAGATATAATAATTTATTACGTGTGTGTTGGGTGTGTGAGGGTGTAAACTATAAATGTAACTGTACACAAACATAATGTGTTAAATATTTATGCTTTTTATTTTTATTTCAGTTTATATAATTATTACGTTGTATCCTAGTTCGAGTATGGTAAATATAGCTTTATAATATGTAGTAAAGATAACTTATTATTATTGTTTACTGTTATATCATTTAGTCTATGTTTGATGGAATTTCCACTTGATGTTATTACATTTATATATTTTATTATTAGAAATCATTTATTAACAAAACATAAAGATTACCTAATTTATACTAATATTATAAAGCTAAAGAGTTTGTTTGGTTGAACGCGCTAATCTCAGAAAGTACTGGTTCGATTAGAAAAAATCTTTTTTTGTTGAACAGTGCATTTATCCAGAAAGGCTATAGGCTATATAATATCGCGCTATGATCAATAGGAGCGGAGCAGTAGTGAGATATGTTGCAAAATCGGGAAAAAAAACCAAATTACCACGCGGACGGAAGTCGCGGGCGACCCCTAGTTTATAATATGAGCTAGAATTAATACTTGTTTAAATGTTACTAACGTTATATTAGTGACATATACAAACTAACGGGTAAGGTACTTCGTAAGAGCTAGCTCCGACTTACTATGTGTGTACCTACTGTAGTGCAAAGCCAAGTGTTACCGTATGTCAGCTTATGAAAGGAGTTGCTAACGAAATTTCGCATTAAGATGAAAAATCCATGACAGAGCCTAAAAAGTATCTCGTTGACATCATCCTCTGCTAATTAGCAATTTCACTGGTTTTCTGTTGCAGCTGCTGTTTGGAAATTAAAAATGTTGTCGAATATTACAACGCGTGACGAGTGAACTTTAGTTAGTACGGTGGCTTTTAAAAGTGATACAATACATTTTATTACACAATTTAAGTAGAAGTTTAGATAGTAGCCGTACCTGACAGATATGTGCCAGAGGTCGACGATTATAAACTACACATAGGTAAATGTTGTGCAGACCACGTGCAGACAATGTTACTCGAAAATCTAAATTGTGTGCAATCGATGTTATTTATTGTGAGTAATAGCAACAGAATTATTTAGGTTCCCTATCCATTTGCCTAAAATTTTAAGATGTAGTGTGGTAGTAGTTAAGTCTTTAGTAAGTATATTAAATATGCACGAATGTAAGACAGTCGTATAAATCGTCACAGTGTCAATACGTGTTTAATTACAATCTCTACAACACCCCGCACTTCATGGCGACCCTGCCTTGCGCAAGCGCCCAGGTGCATCACGACGTATCGGCTTGCGGGCGAATCTTGCGATTCAGCGCATTCCTGTGTGCCTCGGTGCACTAAGATAGCTAATTATAATATTCGCGTTATGAACGATACAATGATTCCGACCATCATTTGTGTGACACGACTCGCTGTACAAACTAAATATGGGAAAATCGTATTCGAAAACAGAGGACAAGGACGTGACAGTGAACCAAAATGCTTCTGGAGGCAGTAATACAGTGGTGGAAAACCATTTGCACGTCAACAACATCTTATTGGCATCGGGTATGACAATTTTTGTAATTATTTTGGTCATTTTTCTGCTGAAAAAGCTCAAGGACAAGCAAAATAAATGGATTGAGAGGAAAATAGACGCCCAATTTATTCGGCGAATGCGTTCAAGACTGTCAGGGAGACGAGAGCATGACCCCTCCCGCAACGACGGCATCGAAAATATGTGAAAATCCTGCATTAAGAACTACACTACGAGTACCTATATACGACGAATCTCTAACTCCTTTGGGACCTGTGACGTTTTAGAAGCTACTTGTACTACGGAGGACTTCGGAAATATTAACAAGTAATGCAGTTTAGTTTTATTTTATAATTTAGTATTTTTTTTTATTTTTTTTTTTCATCCTTTTCTTTGTCTGTTATTGGAATGTCACAACGGTAAAAGGTTCAGTAATAAATATGATAGTATTTTAACTATTGCTTCGAAGTGCTACTTATTATTAATTTTAATATATTTTAATATAAGCACTCCGCTTGTTATTTTGTCAAGGACACATTGATGGAAAAAGATTTGGAGATAATATTAAGTGAATTATTAGATATTCAAGTAAATCTAAGAAAGTTGGGTCCAGATAGACGATTAAAATATAAAGATAGTGTTAATAAGTATATTTCAAAAGCTGAGGAGTTATATTTGTCTTATAGAACTATTATTAGTATCATTTCAAAAAGAAAGAGTAGTTTAGAAAAAGCTGAGTATATTTACGACATACTAAAGGAAAAAATAGAGATAGTTTACAGTAAGATTTTAGCATATAGTTTAACAAGTGAAGTACAGAAAAAGTGCGAGTATTCTGCCAATATGGAGAAGTTTGAGATAAAAACCGCGACTTCCCTGATTCCAGTAATGGATGGTTCAGAAGAGACTACCGAAAAGGTGATTAATGCTGTAGAATTATATGACAGTTGTCTTAAAGATGACCAAAAAACAACATTAATTACTTTTGTTTTGAAGACAAGACTTAGTAAAATTGCAAGATTAAAATTAAAATCAGAATATGATGACGTAGCGAGTCTTGTACATGATATGAAAACATTTTTATTGACGAAAAAGTCTTCTAATACTATACTAAGCCAGATTCATAATCTGCGTCAAAATAATATGTCTATTCAGGAATATGGCAATAAATTATCCGAACTATTGTTAGATCTCACTATTGCACAATCTGATGGTAACGAAAAGGCATGTGCGATACTGCGACCTATTAATGAGAATTTCGTAATAAAAAAATTTTGTGATGGTTTGAGATATAAACGTATAGGTACTATTATTTCATGTCGAAATTATTCAGAACTAAAAGATGCTGTGCGTGGTGCTGAGGACGAGGAGCTGGAACAACCTTCAACTTCCAACAACATTTTCAATTTAAGAGGTAAGTCAAAGAGTAACCAGTACGTTAACAATTTTAATAGACCAGGATTCCGTTATCATAATTATGGTAGAAGTTTCCAGCACCGTGGTAATTTTAACCAAGGTTAAAAATACAACAATAATTATTATAATAATCAGAATAAACGGTTCAATGGTAATTCGCGTGGTGGATATATCCGTGGAAGAGGTAATCATTTTGGAAATAATTACGGTTCTAAATTTTATCGTGGTAGAGGTTTTCAAGGTCAAACTAATCAACGTAAGATATTTTCAGCACAAGTGAACGATGAATCTGAACAGGGAAATGTAAACACTGCTGAGGGCCAACAGTTTTTTCGGCCCTAAATGTTATAATATTTTAACATATAATAAAAATGTTAGGTACGCTAATTTTAATATAAATAAAATAGGTGTTCATTTTTACTCGACACTGGTGCATCAATATCGGCTATTACTAAGAAAGTGCTATCGGAAAGTATTTCTATAATCAAAGACAACATTGTGATAAATGGAATCGGTGGTAAAATTTACTCCGAAGGTTATGTGTATCTAACGTTGCAGACAGAAAATAATAATTGTTTCTGTCATAAATTTTATGTTTTTAATGATTTACCGTGCAAATCAGATGGAATTCTAGGATTAGACTTTTTATCGAAATTTTATGCACATATTAATTTAGAAAATGATAACTTAATTTTACGAGATGAATGCGACATTATTATACCCCTTTATACGTCCCCTAATATTTTACATAACTATTTAACAATTCCTGCGAGAAGTGAATCTATTCATTATATACAATTGAAAAATAAGGAATTCAATTATGATTGTGTAGTGTTGCCAAAACAATTAGGTGAGGATTTATTTTTAGCATCCCTAGTAGTAAAACCAGTAAATAATGTTATACCAATTAGGATATTGAATACTAAAACCGAATCAGTTACCATACCTACGTTTCAACCAGAATTGCAGCCATTACATGACTATGAAATATGTCATTTTGATACATGTAAGTCTAATGCTGAGCGAGCTAAAGTCTTGTTATCATTAACAAAGTTAGATCACTTACATGCCTCTGAGCGAGCAACGATAGAAGCTATTTGTTCTAAATATAATGATATTTTTCACCTACCAGGTGACAAGCTTACAACAAACAATTTATACGAACATAATATTTATTTAAAACCTAATGCTAGTCCCGTGTATACTAAACCGTATAGGTTACCCCATAGTCAGAAACCTGAAATAGATAAACAAATTAAGCAAATGATAAAAGATGATATTATTGAGGAAACACAAAGTGAGTGGTCAAGTCCTATCTTATTGGTACCCAAAAAGTCTGATGACTATACCAAAAAATGGCGGCTAGTAATAGATTATCGTAAATTAAATGAAATTATACAAGATGACAAATTCCCGTTACCAAACATAACCGACATCTTAGAGTCCCTTTCTGGTGCTATATATTTCACACATCTAGACCTCAGTCAATCTTATTATCAAGTTATTTTGGACCCCGAGTCGAGGAAGGTAACTGCATTCACTACAAATACTGGCCAATATCAGATGAAACGAATGCCAATGGGACTTAAAACGAGCCCCAGTTCTTTTTCCAGGGTAATGACTATTGCTATGTCGGGTCTAACATACGAGAAGTGTTTTATTTACTTAGATGACCTTGTTATTTTTGGACGAAATTTGGAAAGTCATAATAAAAATTTAATAGATGTCTTTGAAAGACTTAGAAAAGTTAAGTTCAAGTTAAACCCCATTAAATGTAACTTTTTAAAAAAAGAATTGTTATACTTAGGTCATACAGTATCAGCAGAGGGAATTAAACCAGATAAAGAAAAAATTAAGGTTGTTGAAAATTACCCTACACCAAAAAACACAGATGAAGTAAAACGATTTGTTGCATTTTGTAACTATTACAGGAAATTTATTAAAAAATTTGCAGAAATAACTATCCCACTAAATTACTTATGTCGTAAAAATGTACCTTTTAATTGGTCACATCAGTGTGAAAATGCATTTAATTATTTAAAAAGAGCTTTAATATCACCACCTGTCTTACAGTACCCAGATTTTTCTGACCAAAACGAGTTCACTCTACAAACCGAAGCTTCTGGTATTGCCATCGGAGCAGTTCTATGTAATAAAGATATGCGACCCGTTGCCTACGCGAGTCGACCTCTAAATAAAGCTGAGAAAAATTACCCAACAATACAAAAGGAGTTGCTAGCGATTGTATGGGGAATAAAGTATTTCAGACCATATCTTTTGGGTAAAAAATTTAAAATCATGACAGACCACAAACCGTTGTTGTATTTATTTGGAATGAAAGACCCGTCAAGCAGACTTTTAAAATTTAGGTTAACATTGGAAGAATATGATTTTAATATTGTTTATATTAAAGGGAAAGAGAATGCAGCTGCAGATGCATTGTCTAGAATTTTAATAAGTTCAGATGAATTAAAATCCTTGAATGAAAACATGCTCAATGTAATGACGAGAGCACAGAAAAAGAAATTAGATTTTATAGATAATAGAAGTGATACTTTGATCAATAATGACACTGATAATCGGCCTGATCAACCGAGAATCGTGGAATTGTTGAGGATACCAACTGAAGGAATAGAAATGCTTTTAATAGAAGGAAAAGAATTAGACAAGATTAGGAAACAATCGGGTATAGATGTAGAGACCGAGTGTTTTGCGTTTTCCCGAAATAATAGGATATTATATGTTAATCTTAATTTCAAGACACAATACACGCGAGCCGTTTTTGTGGAGAAATTAAGTATATTATGCGAAAATATAAAAGTCGACGAAATATGTGTAATAAAAAGAAAAAGCAACACGTTATTTATCAAAGAACTAGTAGAAGAGATTAAAAATAAAGATATATGGACCGGTCCACGTATTTGTATTTTGCAAGGTGTTGAAAGAATAAGTAATGATATTGACAAAAGATTTATTATTAACGATTATCACTTACTACCTACTAGTGGACACGCTGGTGTACGCAGAATGGTAAATAATATAAAGAGAAAATATTTCTGGCCGGAAATGGAAAAAGACGTTAAAGATTTTGTAGATAAGTGTGAAAAGTGTCAAAAGTCTAAGTTTTCACGTAAAACAAAGGAACCTATGGTTATAACAACCACAGCTTCATATGCTTTTGAAAAAATATTTTTAGATTTAGTTGGTCCTTTAGATTTAGATATTGATAGTAATAAGTATATACTTACTTTGCAGTGCGAACTGAGCAAATTTGTTGAGGCATATCCTCTTCAAAATAAAGAAGCAGTCACTGTCGCCAAAGTTTTCGTAAATAATTTTATTTTAAGGTTCGGAATTCCAAAAACCATAGCCACAGATAAAGGTACTGAATTCATGTCATCTACAATGACAGAAGTCTGTAAACTTTTAAATATTGAAAAATTAAATTCAACGTCATATCATCATGAGTCAATAGGCTCACTTGAAAACGCACACAAACATTTAGGTGCATTTCTAAGAATACAATGTAATAATTTCCCTGAAACTTGGAGCCACTGGCTACCTTTTTGGTGCTTTGCATTTAACAATACTGTACATTCTTCTACAAAATATGCTCCACATGAATTAGTTTTTGGAAAACCCTGTGACATTCCAAGTAGTATAACTAGTACTGTAGAACCTATATATAATCCTGATAATTATAGTTTAGAATTAAAATATCGATTACAAGTTGCACAAAAAGATGCACGAAATAATTTGTTAAAGAGTAAACAGATACGTAAATGTTCTTATGATAAAAATGTAAATCAAGTAGTCTATAAGAAAAATGATGTAATATTGATAAAAAATGAAACTGCAAATAAATTGGATTCTTTGTATAATGGCCCATACATTGTTATCAAAGATTTGGAACCTAATGTAAAATTTTTGAAAAATAATAAAACAGAAATTGTACACAAAAACAGAACAAAATTGTTTAAAAAGTAATAGAAAGAAGAAAAGAAAGAAAGAAAGAAAGAAAAATGCATTTAATTCCAGCGAAAACAAAACATACACTGGGGAATACAAAAAAAAAATAGATTTTAATACTTACTTAAAACTAAACAAACAAAATAATAATAAAAAAAATAGATTACATTATATTACATTATACATTTTTTTTTTTTTTTTTTTTGTACCCACTGTATGTCACATCTGCTGGAATTTGGACTCTGCTCAGCATAATGCTGCGGCGCCAACAACTAATAGTTGCGGGTCACACAACAGCGCTGATTTTCAGCAGAGCCCTAGGGACAGGACGAGCGACGTGTCAATGTGTTGCGTGAGTAAAAATGTAAAGTAAAAAGAAAAATAAATAAAAATACAATTAAATAAGGTATCTTAAATAAAAATATATATATTTATAAAAAAATAAAATTAAAAAAATAAATAAAAATAGCAAAAAAGAAAGTTATTTATTGTGTTCATTTTGGCAACATTAACAATACATGACGCCGATGACGCAACGCAAGCGCCGCCACCACCGCCGCCATATTGAATGCCAATGTGTTATGTAATGTGTCATGTCAATATTCAATTGCATAATAAGATAAATTTCATTAGATAATAAGTATGTTTTATAAATAATAGAGTATAAGTGTCCCTAATAATATGTGTGTGTTGAAAATAGAAATGAAATTGGTATTATTGAATAAGAAACTGTTCATACTATGATATACTTACTAATATAATGAAACATTGAAAAATTGGAGTGATTTCAAATACCAATAGTCCAATATTATTGTCAACATTAGGTAAGTGTGTATATATTTTTTCCCTTTATATTTATTTACGCCTTTCACATGTTACGAACAAAATAATAATTATAACATCAGATTAGTAGCTGTTCTTTAAGGAACAGCTTCTTTAATTGTAGCTTAAAGGTGTGTTTGGATTTAAGGTTGCGTATTGGTGGAGGCAGTGAGTTCCAGCAGTGTGTAGCTGCAAATTTGAAGCAACCCCTGAAGGCCATGGACCGATGCTTAGGCACCGACAAAGGATTTACCATGGACCGTTTGCTGAACTTCTGCTTTTCTGACCTCCAATTCAGCCTATTGTGAAGATAAGATGGCTTTTGGGTATTAATGACTCCAAACAATAGATTTGCTAAGTGTAGTTTCCTTCTAGCTGTCATCTTTAGAACCTTAAGTTCGTTTATGTATGGGGTCACATGACTTCTCTTTGGTATATTGACACAGAACCTTACACAGGCATTCTGAACACGCTGGATCAAACCTTCTGTTCTCTTTAATAGGCATGGACCATACACTGTGTCACAATAATTAAACTTAGACAAGATCAAACTATCCATAAGTTGCTTACGTAGTTGTATACTTAGGTAAGGTCTGATGTTATACAGTACTTTTAGCCGGTAAAAGCAGTTACTCGTGACCCTGCTAATGTAACTCTCAAATCGCAAACTAGGATCCATTATCAAGCCCAAACCTGTAACTGTTTCCGCTCTCTGAATTGGCTCCTTACCAACAGTCACAACAGGCCCAAGTGATAACACCGAGGAGATTTGGTGTTTATTGCCCAAAATGATATATTGTGACTTTTTAGGGTTAAGTACCAGGGAGTTCTGTTGTGACCATAACATCACTCTATCTAGGTCTTCATTGAGCTTATGCACAGCTATAGCTGTGTCAGAAGGCTTAAAAGATATGTAGATTTGAGTGTCATCGGCATACATATGATATCTACAGTTCTGGAAGCAGTTTCTAATATCTGCTGTGTAAATTATGTAGAGAAGAGGTCCTAAAATTGAACCCTGAGGTACCCCTCTTTTTACTTGAAGGGGGGGGAACAAATTCTAGAGCCACCTTCCATGCCGATTTCTACATACTGGGTTCTACTTGTTAAGTAGCTATGGAACCAGTGCACTGTCTCTGTACTGAATCCATAGCTAGTCAGCTTGGATAGCAGTAGTGTTATATCTATACATTCAAAGGCGCGTGAGTAATCCAGTAGCACTAGTATTGATGCCTCTCCTTCATCCCTAGCCTCGAGAACATTGCCAATGACATCAGAGAGTGCTGTTGCTGTCCCACGGCCCTTCCGGAAACCAGATTGCAAATCCGGCAGTAGGTTGTTGACCTCCAAATATTCTATTACCTGATGGTATACTGCTTTTTCAAGAACCTTGGACAAACAGGGCAGGATGCTGATAGGTCTCAGGTCTTTGTAGGTTTGGGGATTACTGCTTTTAGGGATGGGACGCACAACTGCACACCGCCAAGCATGAGGGAAAGTATTAGATTTTATGGAAGCATTAATAATATCAGTGATTACTTGAAGGGTGATAGGCAGGGTCAGTGTTAACATGTCCAGACTCACTTCGTCAACACCCTTTGCATTGGTCTGGATATTTTTAATAATTTTGGTAATTGTATCAGATCCGACAGGTGCTAAGTTGAGTATTGATGTTGTATATCTATGGAATTCAAAGTAGGTCAGCTGTGAAATAGTTACCATTGATTTGCCTGGTATATCCAAAAAAGCCACATTGACAGCACTTGGATTGTCGAAGTGTGTTGGCAACAGAGTACTGTTATGATTAGGTAAAATGTCCATTTTTAGGTTTTGCCATAATTTCTTAGGATTGTTAATGCTATTATTTATATTATGCTTGAAATATGCCATCTTTTCATTATGTAAAGCCTCAGAAGCCTGATGTTTCAAGTCAATGTAATAATTGCGATGTTGCTCAAGTCTGGTTCTATGGTATCTCTTTCTAGCCTCATTTCGTATATTGAATATTAAATGAATATTTTCTGTGATCCATGGTGTCGGCCGACTTTTAAAAGTCTTTGTTTTTAAAGGAGCATGCATGTCAAAAATATAGGTAATGTAGGACGTGAAACTGTTAACCATTGTGTTGACGTCTTTCATCTGGCTCACCTCAGACCATGGGACACACTCTAGGTCTGTAAAAAAATAGTCCTCTAAGATGTTTCCCATAGGTCGATATGTTACTGTTCTTGGTATAGGCTTGGCTTTAGTAAAAAATGTGTTGCAGGTCACAAATGAGTGATGTCCGAGCTCCTTCACATAGTCAACCGTAACATTACGTGTTCTTATGTCAGTACAAATGAGGTCAATAAGTGTGGCACTATCCCCTTTCATGTGTGTTGGGCTCAGGACAACTTGATTAAGATTTAGGCATGTCAAGACGTCTGAGTGTTTTAATATAATTAATTTTACATATATACAAATATATATATTTTCTTCTTTCATTAAAATTGTAAAATCTGTATACGATAAATTTAAATATTAAGTTTTAGATATAAAATATTGTCGACAATATTTAAAAAACAAAAAAAAAAAAATGTGTATATTTACATTTTTTTTTTCATGTACCCCTATGATGTAGTGTGGTAGTAGTTAAGTCTTTAGTAAGTATATTAAATATGCACGAATGTAAGACAGTCGTATTAAAATCGTCACAGTGTCAATACGTGTTTAATTACAATCTCTACAACACCCCGCACTTCAAAGACCTAATATAACTTAGCATATTTTTGTTAGGCATAATTATATTTTCGCAATATAATTACGCATAACAGCTTACGCATAATGTTTTAGGCATATTTTTTCAAACCATAACAATGATTAGGCATAACTTTCTAATGCATAAATATATTAAGCATAAAGTTCTATAGCATAACTTTTTTAAGCATTATATCCTAAAACATAAATTTATTTACGCATAATTACATTAAAACATATTTTTATAGGTATAACATTGAAATAATTATTAACACCTAGAATATTAGACACTATACAATACTGCTAACACGTTTATACAATATTGCTCTAATGAAATTTGTAGGCACTTGATATTGTAGGTAGAATAGAAATTATTTTTTATTTTTCTAAGAAGACGGTGGTGTCGTAAAACTATTGTGTCACTAAATGTATTATTGCAAAGTTGTAATTTTGATGATTAATTTAATTGTTTTTTTTTAGTAATTGTAATAAATAAAAGTTGATTTAATGATAATTATTTGGTTTTTATATCCTTGCCCATGAGAGCATGTTCGTTTCCGGCATAAGAGGTCACAGTTCTAACCTAACCTAACCTACGCATTTTTAAAGAAGAAAGTAACCCAATCTATATTATTCTAATTGAAATTCTATGATCTTCATAGTATGCCTAGTCAAATTATGCCAAGTAAAAAAGATGAGTATACTTCTAAACTAGTATTTTTACAAGCAATTGCTAAAAATATACACCTAAAATAAATAATTATACATAACTAAGGACCACTGTTTCAATAAATTAACTTCTATCTGAGAAATAACCGCCATATTTATTCTCATAATAGGTAGAAGTTAACTAATATATTCTTCAGATAAAAGTTATCTCGCGATTGAAAAATCGTTTAAGTTACATAATGTTATGTATAATAAATAATTTGCATAAAAATTATTTTTGTTATTTACCTATATTAATTATATGCTTAAATATTATTATGCTAATAGTCATTAGGCCTACTAACGTCATGCTAATAGTCATTAGGCCTACTAACGTTATGCGAATCTAATTTATACCAACACAAATTAGTCTTTAACATGATTGTGCCAACATAAAAGGTATGCCATAAAAAATTAGGCCGAAGTATTATTATGCCAAAACAAATTGTGCCAAAATCGTTATGCCGAAGTATATTAAGACAAAGAACATTATGAGAAAAGAAGGGATTCCAATTATTTAACGTCAACATTTTTAGTAAGCCCACAGTAGAAGTTCCCTTTATAAATTTCAGCTACAGCATCAAACGAAATAATAAAATATCCATACTGTTCTAAAGGCAAACGACTAGATAAGTTTAATTTGATGTCTGTCATAATCCCACTTAAACGTGACAGTTGAGTATTATTTCGTCACGGTATTACATTTTAGCTTTACGTATATTGTAATTAGTGAGCGATAGCTTAAACTTACCATGACGTGTAAAGACCCTTAGAGTACCTACGTCAACGTGTCGCCATGTTGGTTGCGTTGGCCTGGCGTCACCACCTCACCACCTCACCGCCCACCCCGGCTCAGGTTACAACATGTAACTAATTAGTCCTCTGTCGCCGAGCTGACTCTAATCTCACTGACCCTAATCTTGTTTGAGCATCGACAGAGCCTTCGACCTTCACCACATATGTCTTACTGAAAAAACTGTTTGTGGGTCAACATTTTCTAACTTATCAAGAATTACCGTCGAGTGATACAACGTTGAATGTTGGAAGTTGATTACATGTGAAGTTTGATTAATCAACAAAAAATGGGGATCCGTGAACATCCGCCGATAATAAATAATAGATTTAATATCATTGATTATCATTAGATTGGCACACCTATGTAGATCATTAGACGAGTTTTTTAAATAATCTAGATATACAACACGTAGTGACGTCAAAATAGTTGAGTCAACCATATCGTTAGAACATTATGATAAGTGCTATTGTCTGTAAAAACGTCCAGAAGTAACACAATGGGCTGATGGAGTAATAATTTGTTCTCACAAAGCGGCCATCGGAGCACATATCTTTGATTTGTCATTCACTGTGAGATATGTCCCGTCATATTGGAGTAGTATATCGTGGGCCAATCCGTCCCTTGAGCCAACAACACTCTTTGTTCCCGTCTAATGTTGCTCGAACACCACATTTTTTGTACACGAGCCGTTTGGAATAGTGTAAGTGATGTGTGGTTGCTCCCGCGGGGATACTACGACTCAAATGTTACTCATATAATGTTTCTTACATAGGTTTTATAGCAAAAACATTATATTAAAATTGATACAAGTAATGCTACTAATGTAGTTTATGTAGTCGTATCTACCGATGGACTGATTTTCAAGATCCTCCTCCAACACCTGAGCAGGCTTGAGTTACGAGTAGAGCTGTGAACACTGCACTTGAAACGTAGATCTAAAATTGTGCATCTGGACTTTGACTAAACTGTTCTAGTATACTTACGCCGCTTACTGTGTCACTGGGCTTAATGGCGTGACACGCTCTAGAACTGTCACCTCGGCAGACAGATTACCGAACAGGTAGTCAGCAGACAGACGTGATAGCACGACGAGCTGACTACTTACAGGTTAGTATCTGGCATCAATAAAATTGTTATTCGTGTCTTAGATTTGGCCCTGCCTGGTGTAAAAATAGCTTGTATTTCTGACTTGTGCTTTTGTATTGTAAAAAGCAAAGTGCAATGTTAAATAAGATAAGTGTATTCTCGTGGGCTACTTCACTCGACAACAAAACCGGTAAGACATTGTCTTGCCGTAACTCGGTGAGGAAGTGCGTTACAGGCGGCTGCTGAACAAACAGCTATTGAGGCGCAACGCCCGCGGTCCCGCGACATGTGACGCCGCTCGCGCTCCACGACTTTGTAGCCGAGCCTCGAGCTATTCCTTCTCAACCCCCACATGCACGCACCGCTGCATGCACCCCGCCACTGTCTACGCGACACCTCCTCGTGCTAGAGGAGGGGGTAGGCGGCACAGCCGCCGCCAGCCACTCGCCAAATACACTCGAGCATTTCAAAGCAAGTCTCTGATTTCGCACCTCGGATTTCCTTGAGCGTATTTTAAAAAATAAAAATTCTATTCGGGAAACGAAATTTAAACTGCCGTTTTGGATGCTGTGCACAAACAAAATTGAAAATTGTGGATGGCAAAGTAAAATAGAGAGGTCCGCGGTGATTCCACAACAAATTGGATAACGGGATGACATGCTACGAATAGTTTTACATTTTTAGTAAACGCAGGCTGCCGTAGAGCACGTGCGCATTACCGGCACCGGCCTGGACCACTGCTGCACTGTGGACGTCCTACGTTAGTCTGTGGGTACAACCGCAACTCATCGCAAGGCAATAAAGTAAAACACGACGAGTTTCATTTGCGTTTTAAATGCCTCGTTAACTTTTATAAGGAAAACGCAAAAACAGTAATGTCACTTAAAACTTTGTTGTGCGCTGTAAAAGCTTTCTATGGGTAACATAAGTAGTGAGTCGCTTTTTTCCATTCCAATGTTTTTTTTTGAGTTCCATATATTTCAAGTAATACTAAATTTAAATCTAGCCATGAACTATGAATAATTGGGAAAATTTTAAATTAAAAACACAGGCGTTTTTGGAACGATTGTATAAGGAGAACAAAGACTAAATTAATTAATCAAATTGCGAACTATTTACGATCAATTGGAATTACTGGCTAATTCGCCTTCAAAACAACAACTTCATTTTCTTAAAGAAAACATTCTTTAATAATTTCCTAGTATTCATTTAATAAATAGTACAGTTATAAGAAGAGTAAAGCTGATTTTATATTCCGTGAAGAATGTTGAATCAAATAATCATATTGTTGAGTAAGGCTGGATGATGCCATAGGCGCAGCGGTCGATTTAATAGTTGGAGTTATTAGTTTAATACGTAATGACAGCATACTATATATTATTATGTAAACTATATCTTTACGCTGCATTGGTTACTTAACCCAAAATACACTATTATTCAATATAACCTAAATTTAATAAGACTTTTTCTCCTAAGGATTGAAACCCAAATTGGAATATCTGTTTCTATATCATTACTTCACACCTGCTATGCTTGACGACTCACCCTTATTATATTCATTATTTATTACAATAAAGATATATCTATAATTATTTAGATAAAACTAACATGTGTCTGTAGTTGGAACAAATTGCTATTGTTGAACATCACAGATGTAGGGCCTGGCCGGGGTACTTAGGAGACACTATCGAACACTATTACAGTGTCGTAATTGCCAATAAAAAGGGTTTATATCAGATCGATAGGCGTAAGTGTGCTCCGACAAACTAGTGTCTGACAAACTGCTACTATTTGTTAGCTATAAATATTACTACATACATTGTATCAAGAGCTCGGAGGCAATACTAGGGTTTATAAGTGTCATTATTTAGTGGCCTATGATATAGTATAACTAAGATATAGTTTTGTTATAGACAATTAATAATTGAATTAATGTACTTTACCCGTATAAAAATATGAGGCAGTTAGACTGGTGCACTGACTATTAATACTGTTTAGTCCATGGTTTCAGTGCACATACTGTAGACATATATGTGTACAAGACAGTCTACAGTTTTTTCTTTTGTGTTACTGAAAATGTTTTCAGTAACATAAATGAATCTTATCTGGATATTAAACTATAGACCTTACAATGAACAATCATATTACGGCTCTATTAAAAATGTGTCAGAAGAAATCTCAGCAGCTTGGCATTTACCCAAATGGTATATAATATAATCACGATTTTATTAAAATTTTGTCTCGTAATGAGGGATTATTGTGCATGTCTCTCAGTTTGACAAGAGCTGACATTTTCCTCGTAAAAACAAAAAAGTTGGACAATTCCTCTCGTCATCTGTTTTTTGTGTCAAACAAATGTCAGTTTTCTCAATCAAGTATTACGAGTTGGTGAGAGTATAATTATAATGTTGTTCGCGCCCCATCAGCGCCTCGTCCGCGCCCCGTCCGCGCCCCGACCGCACCGTGGTGAGAACATCTCATTTGAATCTTAATACAGAATTACAGATGTTTTGGAATGTCAAACTAAATGATGTTTCACCAATTAGGACAGAGCCTGGTGATCTGTCATAAAGGTCTCGAACCTAGTATAGACACCAGCTCTCACAGGTTCTAAGACTAGCTTAAGCTAAACATTGTACCACTGTAAACTATTGTTTAGATGTATATAAAGGTAAGAATGTTCTTGAAACGCTTTTAGAAATAATATCGTTCTTTTTATATTGTGTGATACATAATCAGAACGGGAGGGAAGGATTTTGAAATACCTTTACTGTCTACAATCTATTATATATCATGATTGAATATGTTGTATGCTTTTACTGTATGCTCCTTTCCTCTTTTAATATGTTTAACAATTCAAACAATGTGCACGTGTTCTAAAAGTGTAATATGTTATAAATCAATAGGGTCTAGTCTTGATACGGGAGAAGCGATGAGAGTGCAGGCTCGCAAATGGAAACCGTTCGTTTAAGCTGCTACATGTTGCGGTGACATACCCCTTCCTCTATACCACCCCTTTCACCTTCTGGTACACTACCTGAGAATATTATGTTAAGCAGGCGATACAGTAGGTCAATTTAATGCTATTATTGTAATTGGTTATGAACTGTTGGCATTGCAGCATCTAGACAAACCATTTTACTGCTATACATGGTGACAAAAGCACGTATAAACCGTTGTTTCTGCTCTTTTAAATCTATTACTTATATAATGCCTGAGTGAATTCAAAGCTTGAATTTCTTCAAGATAGTCTTGTAAATACGATTATTGAAAAAGTTACTTTAACTCAAACGTTTTATTCCAAAACTGTATATTAAAATTAATTTGGTCTTTTACAGTAATGTCACAGTAAGTAATGATTGTGAAAACGACTTTTATATGAAAACGTTGTAAATTTATTATTAATATGGAGTGACTTATTGACTGAAATTGTTAATTAATTTTGAAGAGTTACGTGAGTACTTACTGCTGACAAATATCATTAAGTATAAATAAAATAAAACGTTCATTATTCGTTAAAATATTGCTCAATTAATACTTTTTTACCGATTTCAATTGGATGCTCTGGTTTCATCTGAATTCCGTGAAAATGATGACGAATTATTTTTTATGGAATTTATGATTCGATGAATTACCAATAAATTTTGGTTATTTTGTTAAAAATTTAATGTCCATACGTTTAATGTAATTTCTCAATACAAGATAATGTGTGTAGCAGTCAGTATTACTTCTATTTAAAATTCAAATGCCAACTACAAGATAAGTACACCCACAATAATATTATTTCTGGTTCTTTGGAACGTTTCCATATTCATTCTTTCTATTTATTTTTCTCAATCAATACTGGCTGTCGTTGGCAACTGTGTTGCCACAAAGTAACTTATTGCCAATGGACAGACTAATAGCTGTTATATTTAAAGATGAATCACAATGTGACTGGACTGACTGGACCTTCTGCGCTATATATATAGTATGTACGTGACATTAGGACGTCCACGTCTCAGGTGCGGAGAGGCAGGAAATGAAATTCCTGCGTGTGTGGGCGCGCTGTCCGCCGCAGCGTCCGCGATGTGGACACCTTGTCCTTACCTATGTAGGAGGTGTGGATGGGGAGGCAGGGAGGCAGGCAGGGAGCGCTGACAAATAGTTTGTACTCTCATTTTACATGCATTCATTTAGAAAGAAAGAATATATTTTAATTGGCACAAAGTTGACAACATTATACAAATCTTAGCTCAATAAAATAACATTATAACATAATAATTATGTAAGAGTAATTACATGTGCCAATAGGGTCACAGCTCAGCATATGGTTAGGATGCTAAAAGCTCCTAACGCTGGTTTTCAGTTGCAACCCAGGAGTGATGCGCGCGCGGGGAAGACCGATAAAGTAAAATTAGACGAAGAAGATAGAATATATTGAAAATATATGAAATGTTAAATTATTACATTATTATTAATATTAAGATATTAAATCTGTTTTAACATTTTGTAATAATTATTCGGCGATTAAATAGTAGTCTGTATTGTCGAGCTAGCTGCAGGTACTCGTAAATTAGCTGACATCGTGTTTCTGGATTTTAATAAATGTTACTTTGTAACAAAAATGGATAATGTATTTAAATTTAAATCTTTGAATATTAAAAAATTGCTTAAGTTAAAATGTTGTCTGACAAATACCTATCGACATTTTGTCAGTTGACAGACAAGTATTGTAAAGGTAAGTATCTGATTCCGTGTTCCTTTCAAATACTTTTGAAAATACAAGTTTACACACTCTTGTGTTAGCTATTTACTGTACCTTTAGGTAATTTTATAGACCTATACTATTCTTAAAAGCAATGTTATTGTATTCACTTATCAAAATAATAGTTTCTCAACTGATTCGTTTGACATGCTTAAATGCTACTGCCTAATAATAAAATGGTAACTGACTATTTCCTATAATAGGAGGGAATTGATAACTTAGAGGCAGCAGTCATTTTGGCATGTCTCATATTCATTAATTTATGCTAACTATTTACTTATACCTCTAGGTAATTTTATAGACCTATACTATTCTTAAAAGCAATGTTATTGTATTCACTTATCAAAATAATAGTTTCTTAACTGATTTGTTTCACATGCTAAAATGTTGCTGCCTAATAATAAAATGTTAATTGACTATTTCCTATAATAGGAAGGAATTGTAACTTAGAGGCAGCAGTCATTTTAGCAAGTCTTTAATTTATTCATTTATAAACCTTTAGGTAATTCTGGAGACTTTCTTTAATTTCTTAAGAAACATGTTATTAAATTTACTAAATAAAATAATAGTTTTTCTATTGACTTATTTGATATGCTAAAATGGCGCTGTCTTATAATAAAATGTTAACTGGCTATCCTATGGAGGGGATTTAAAAACCGAAGAGGCAGCAGCCATTTTAGCATGGTCAGTCGGTTTTGAAGAGTTGAACTGTACGGAGAATACCTTGTAAGTACTGTTAATTTTAATATTATAATTAAAAATGTACTAAAGAATGTTATATTGTTGTGTATAATTATAACGAAGTGTAGTGTAATAAATTGTATTAAATTATACTGAGTTTAAAACAGATTAACGCTTTTATTATCCATCCACTCTGGCTATTCCTACATTTCAGAAGTGGGATGGTAGGTAGTCATATAATTTTTTTTTTTTTTCTTCTTGCATTAAACCATTTAGCCATAATTTAACCTCTTAAATAGGTACTTATAATTAGTCTAGTAAAAGAAAAGAACCGTTATTAGGTGCTATTTGGCCGTAGGCTTATATAGTTTAGTTTAAATGTAGATCTTGTCCGTTTATATTTTGTTTCAGTAAGACTATGGAGAACGATTGCCAATTGCTACCCCGTGAGAAATCTCACGATGAGGAGCGTGACAAGAGTGCTCGTCGATCGCGGAGCCGTATACTACCATCGTCTGGCCGTGCTGTGAGGACACCAACACGATCAAGTTCAAAAAGGCGCTCAAGCAGTCGGGAGCGGCGTCGTGGATGCAGCCGTGCGTCTCGCCAGCGAGGCCGTGCAGATTCCGGACGTCATCATCAACGGCAGCGGTCCAGAAGTCGGAGCCTTCGCCGTTCACAGCGGCGGCGGCCCAGCCGATCGCTGACACCGGTGATCGAGTGCAGCCAACGACGTTCCGCCGTGCCCGGAACGCACACCTTGCGGTACAGCAGTAGGCGCCGTCCTTCCCGCCAGCCAAGGAGCCGATCCCGCAGCGACAATGCGAGCGCACAGCAGCCAAATGATGTCAGTGAGTCTCTTACTAATAATAACGTCAATATTTCACAACTCTTACAAGCTTTAAAGTCGTTAAAAGGAGAGGACCCTATGCATAAATTAGGTAACCTTAATAACGCTATACCAGAATTTGACCCAGTTAGGAAAGAACAGACTATGACAATGTGGCTTCATAAAGTGAATGAATGTGCGTCTATTTATGGGTGGTCGGGAAAGCAAACTGTTCATTTTGCTCTCCCAAAATTGCGTGGTGTAGCTCAGCGTTGGTACGAGGGTTTACCCTCAGTACTTTTTACATGGGAAGAATGGCAGGAAAAGCTGCATTCAGCCTTTCCTTCTGATGAAAATTACGGACAAATGCTTAGTGATATGTTGTTCAGGCGAGCTCGTTTTGGGGACTCTTTAGAAAATTATTACTACGACAAAATAGCATTGATCAATAGATGCGGTATAGAGGGTAGAAGAGCAGTAGATTGTGTTTTGCATGGGATTGATGATCGTTCTGTACGATTAGGTGCAGAGGCTGTACAATTCGATGATCCAAATAAATTGCTTTCATATCTACGAAATTCTAAAAACGTTAAGCCTAATGACCGTAAAATAAATACCGTTAATAAAAGTATTAGTAAACAGGATCCTCAACAGCGTATTTTGAATAAAACTCAACGATGTTATAATTGTAAACAAGAAGGACATCAGCATCAACGATGCCCACAACCAGTCAAGAGGTGTACTAGATGTAACAAATTAGGACATGATACAGATCAGTGTTTTAGTCAACTTGCAAGGACAGAAAAGAGTGTCATGAAAGTTACGACTTTAGGGAAAGCTAATGATAAATATTTTAAAATCGTTTTAATTAATAATGTTCCGTATGAGTCGTTTATTGATCTAGGTAGCGAGTGTTCCATGATGAAGTTATCTGAATTCAAAAAATTATGCATTGATTATGAATTAGACAATTCAGTTTTAGTAGGATTTGGCAATTCAACAGTTGTGTCCCTAGGAAAACAAACTGTTTGTATTACTATTGACAACGTATCCGCAAACGTAGAATTAGTGATAGTACCAGACAGTGTCATGCAGGTGCCCATAATAATTGGTCACACTTTTACAGAGCAACCACATATTGAAATTCATAAAACTAAGGACCATTTAAAAATTAAGGAGTTGGCTGATATAATCACAGCAAATAACAAGATAGGTTTGTACTGCAAAAATGATACCATTGTTTCTGGTACCACTATTGTTGATGTGTATACGCAGCCTAGTTACAATGGAACGATATTTATAGATGGAGGTATTAGGGTTAATGATAGTTCGATTTTATCAGTTTTAACAGGGTTATTCCGTATTAAAGATGGGGTAGGCGAAATAGTTCTAAATTCTTGGAGTGTCATTCCTGTTTCGCTACTTAAAGACCGACTTATTGCTAGAGGAAGGGTCGCCAGTGAAGAAAGTCAGTTTAAAGTTAATACAGTTTCGTGCTTAGATTCAATTGGCAATTCCAATGTGAACACTGGTTTAGATTTGTCTCCTGCCGAACGGAACCAGCTATTGTCTTTACTTAATCAGTATAGGAGTTGTTTTGCTTTCAATTTGAGTGAATTGGGCTGTACTACTGTTGGAGATATGGCGATAAACCTTAATAACAACGAACCTGTAGTTTATAGACCCTATAGGTTAGCTATTAAGGAAAAAGAGCAGGTTAGACATATGGTTTCTGAGTTATTAGATAATGGTGTAGTCCGTCCATCAACATCGGCTTACGCTAGTCCAATCGTTCTTGTTAAAAAGAAAAGTGGTGAACTTCGACTTTGCATAGACTATCGAGCTTTAAATAAAAAAACTATAAAAGAAAACTATCCTATGCCCCTAATTGACGATCAGTTAGATATACTTGGAGGTCATAAACTCTACACTACATTAGATTTAAAATCGGGCTATTACCAAATACCTATTAGAGAAGAGGATAAGCATAAAACTGCATTTGTGACTCCAGACGGCCATTTTGAATTCAACAGAATGCCGTTTGGTCTTGCAAATGCACCTGCGACTTTTCAGCGTCTAATGAACCAAGTACTGGGAAGGACTCGTCACAGGGAGGCTTTGGCATATCTAGATGACATAATAATACCGTCAAAATCGTTTAGTGAAGGCATGTCACGCCTAGAGTCAACGTTACAGTTATTTTTTCAAGCTGGTCTCAAATTGAATCTCTCAAAGTGCACGTTTTTTAGTCCTCAAGTAGAATATTTAGGGTTTGAGATCTCTGTTGATGGCATTCGACCCGGATCAAGGAAGGTAGAAGCAGTAGAGAAGTTCCCAACTCCCACTAGTCAACATAATGTTCGACAATTCCTCGGGTTAGCTAGTTTTTTTAGGTTTGTGCCAAATTTTTCAATTATAGCTAAACCACTGACATATTTGTTGAAGAAGGATATTAAATGGGTTTGGGGTTCAAGCCAAGAAAATTCATTTAGAAAGTTACAGTGTGAATTAATGCGTAAGCCTACGTTGGCTCTGTATGGTCCAAATTTAACTACAGAGCTGCACACCGACGCTTGTAAATTAGGCGTCGCTGGTATCCTTCTTCAGAAATATGATAGTGTTTTAAGACCTGTCGCATATTTCAGTAGGCAAACAACCCCAGAGGAACAGAACTATTCCTCTTATGATCTTGAGACATTAGCGGTGGTATCATCATTACATAAATTTCGAGTGTATCTTATCGGAATTCCGTTTAAAATTGTTACTGATTGCAATTCCTTGAGGGCTACTTTTCAAAAAAGGGACATGCTCCCTCGGGTAGCTCGATGGTGGGAACAGATGCAAGAATTTAATTTTGTTATTGAATACCGACCAGGAAAATCAATGTCCCACGTAGACGCCCTAAGTCGCAACCCTATAAAAGATGTTCATATAGAATGTAATGTGATGATCGTTAACAACGATAATAATTGGTTAGCCACAGTCCAAAGTTCAGATACCGAGATACAACGAATTGTAGGGATATTAAAAGACCCAAATTTAGATAATATTATTGATATTAAAAATAATTATAAATTGAAAAATGATAAGTTGTTTAGGGTAACTATTACTGGGGATAAATGGGTTGTACCAAAAGGAGTCCGCTGGCAAATAGTCAAGCAGAATCATGACGACATTGGCCATTTCGCTATTGATAAGACATTAGATAAAATTAAAACTCATTATTGGTTCAAAAAAATGAGAAGTTTTGTAAAAAAATATGTTAATTCGTGTTTAGAATGCAGCTACTCAAAATCAGCAGGCGGTAAAAAACCGGGGTTCTTGCATCCGATTCATAAAGTTGATACTCCTTTTGATACAATTCATGTAGACCATGTTGGACCGTTTATACGAAGCAATAAAGGAAACATGTACATACTTGTCATTGTTGATGCTTACAGTCGATATATTTATTTAAAACCGGTTAGAAATACGAAGTCTTCTACATCAATAAAAGTATTTCGCGAGTATTTTGGAATTTTCGGCGTTCCAAAACGGCTTATATCGGACCGCGGCACCTCATTTACCAGTAATAATTTTAGGAAATTCATGACCGATAAGGGTGTTAAGCATATATTGAATGCTGTAGCTACTCCCAGGGCCAATGGCCAAGTAGAACGCTACAACAGAACTATTTTAGACTCCCTCACTGCAAAATGCGTAGGTACGGCCGATAATAAATGGGATGACCATTTGTTAGATGTGCAATGGGGTATGAACAATACGTTTAATAAAGGTATTAACCGCACTCCTTCAGAGGCTCTATTCGGTACAAGACTGTTAGGATTGAATGAAAGCAAAGTAGTTTCCGAATTAGCTGATGATGTAACAGACGTCACTGACAAACAAGACATTACTGAAATTAGGGAAGATATAAATGCCCATATTCAATTGTCTCAACAAAGGGCCAAAGAATCATATGATAGGAAGCGCTGTAAACCTCATAAGTATGTTGTGGGTGACTTAGTTAGTGTAGAAAAGCAAATTCCCGCTACTGGTCAAAGTAAAAAACTTGTACCTAAATATCAGGGTCCCTACAGAATAACAAAGATACACAATTGTGATAGGTTAGAAATAGAAGATACCCCATTGACGAAAAAGGGCAACAAACTATATTCCATGGTGGTGGCAGTAGACAAAATAAAACCCTGGTTAAATTTTAGTAGACCACATGATGAGTCCTCTTGTGAAGAAAGTAGTGGGACTAATTCGGAATAAGATATATTAATATAATTATATATATTCATTCGCTGATCGATCTATTAAGGTACACCAGTAATAGTTCTACTTTACTTTTGTGTGCTTGATACCTAATGATAATGTTGATGAAGTTAAATTATTTATTTCAGTTGTTTTGTGAATATTTAATTTTGTTTTGTGGGGCCTGTTGCCACTGGTATTCGGGACTAAGTGGGGCCTGTTACCAGTGGTATTTAGGACGAAATAATGCTAGATACCAGTAGTGTTCTGGACTTATGGAGCCAGTTACTACTGGCATTTCAATTTAAAAGATGATGATGATCAATTTAAAAGACCAAGATGCCTGTTGCTTATTAGTATTTAGGATATAAGGAGGCCTGTTGCTAATAAGTATTCAGGATACTGATAATCATAAAATGAAATAAAGATTGTTAATATTACAATTGAATAGAGCTGATTATTTTATATTAGATATCAATGTTAATGCAAGCTTGGAATATTTATTATTTTGTGGTAGAACTAGTAAATAAAGATAATTTATGGCTGGGTGAGAATTCTGTTATGTTAACTATTACAGTTTTGATTTAAAAGACCAAGATGCCTGTTGCTTATTAGTATTTAGGATATAAGGAGGCCTGTTGCTAATAAGTATTCAGGATACTGATAATCATAAAATGAAATAAAGATTGTTAATATTACAATTGAATAGAGCTGATTATTTTATATTAGATATCAATGTTAATGCAAGCTTGGAATTTATTATTTTGTGGTAGAACTAGTAAATAAAGATAATTTATGGCTGGGTGAGAATTCTGTTATGTTAACTATTACAGTTTTGATTATTGTGTATTCTAATTACTATAATGAGTATATAACTGTTTAATGAGTATTTAATTTGATTGATTTGCTACTTTCTATTTGCATGCAAAAATATTATATTGTACGAGGACGTACAAAATTCGGATGGCCGAATGTTAGCTATTTACTGTACCTTTAGGTAATTTTATAGACCTATACTATTCTTAAAAGCAATGTTATTGTATTCACTTATCAAAATAATAGTTTCTCAACTGATTCGTTTGACATGCTTAAATGCTACTGCCTAATAATAAAATGGTAACTGACTATTTCCTATAATAGGAGGGAATTGATAACTTAGAGGCAGCAGTCATTTTGGCATGTCTCATATTCATTAATTTATGCTAACTATTTACTTATACCTCTAGGTAATTTTATAGACCTATACTATTCTTAAAAGCAATGTTATTGTATTCACTTATCAAAATAATAGTTTCTTAACTGATTTGTTTCACATGCTAAAATGTTGCTGCCTAATAATAAAATGTTAATTGACTATTTCCTATAATAGGAAGGAATTGTAACTTAGAGGCAGCAGTCATTTTAGCAAGTCTTTAATTTATTCATTTATAAACCTTTAGGTAATTCTGGAGACTTTCTTTAATTTCTTAAGAAACATGTTATTAAATTTACTAAATAAAATAATAGTTTTTCTATTGACTTATTTGATATGCTAAAATGGCGCTGTCTTATAATAAAATGTTAACTGGCTATCCTATGGAGGGGATTTAAAAACCGAAGAGGCAGCAGCCATTTTAGCATGGTCAGTCGGTTTTGAAGAGTTGAACTGTACGGAGAATACCTTGTAAGTACTGTTAATTTTAATATTATAATTAAAAATGTACTAAAGAATGTTATATTGTTGTGTATAATTATAACGAAGTGTAGTGTAATAAATTGTATTAAATTATACTGAGTTTAAAACAGATTAACGCTTTTATTATCCATCCACTCTGGCTATTCCTACACTTGTATAAGATTTGTATATAAGTGCGTATGTACAGGACCATAATTATATACATAACTAATTAATACAAGTTAAATGCGCATTAATAATAATCGTGTACATTATTCTGATATTATTAATTGGATGACAATAAATTAGTCTGTGCTCTAGAGTACCTAAGTGGATTTTAGGTGGACGTCGTTGCGAGGTAATGAAATTCCTTCAAATCTCTAGCTGTCTGTTGTTAAGGGCTGTGTCCACAAACCGCCGTAAAGCGCCGCGACGCCGCCGCGCGCCGCTCTGTCGGAGAGCTTCACACACATTGCTGTAGATCAGTTTTATTTACATTAAGGACTGCCGTCTTTGTAACAAATATTTTATCTATACTACTTAATATTATAAAGTTGAAGAGTTTGTTTGTTTGTTTGAACGCGCTAATCTCAGAAAGTACTGATTCTATTAGAAAAAAACTTTTTTTGTTGAATAGAGCATTTATCCAGGAAGGCTATAGGCTATATAACATCACGCTATGATCCAAATTGCCACGCGGAAGAAGTCGCGGGTAACTCCTAGTCGTAATATATAAGTAGATTACTAATACACTAACACTTGTATTATTTGAACAAAATAACATCTTTATGGTTTTAACAACACAATTGTCACAGTAGCAGCTTATTGTCTACGAACAGACCGTCCCGCGTCCCGCAATAATAATCCTCGAACAAAGCCGATTACTTTGAAAACGATCTTGTATCGCGATCTCAAAAGAATGTCCGATATTAATCCTTGAGAAAGTGAGGGAGAAGGGTGGTGATGGAGCGACACGTGGAGGAGTGTTTCTCCTCGCATTATCCCCACTAGTGACGTTAAGCAACCTCTTAAATTCCGCAAAAGGGTAAGGTTGTTTTAAAAATGTAGGCAAATAGGACGCACGGGAGTGTTTGCGAGGCGAGTTCGTTTCGTACAGAGACAGCGCACCTGCTAGCGGGATGATGTATGTATGTACAGCCGAGCAGCGCAGCGCCAGCGGAGACACCGAGCTAGCCTCGTGTTGTCGCGCGGCTACTATTGCTTAGCTAAGCTGTAGTTATAGGGAGGTGTGGTCAATATTTATGTCCATATTTCATCATAATATCTTTGTTGGTTCAATACAAAAATAAATCAAATCCATGGGAACCAATTTTTACAGTCATTGTTTTTTCTACAGAAAGTATAACGTTATGAACTTTTGTAATGTAAATATAACCTGTCCTACAGATGCTGTAAATACTATTTGCAGCGTCAGGCATCGCGAACTGATACATATAGTATATGCCTACATACATGGTTACGTGGTCGCGTCTGTTGACTCTTACGTGACCTAGAGAACCTTTGAGGAGCACTTATGAGAACTTTTGATGACAAGTGAACAGCTCTGACAACTGCACATGAAATAAGGTTTGATTATGTAATGTTCGGAGGTACATAGATGTACAGAGTTTCTAATATACAAGACAAAATAATTTCAAGCATTTCTATTATTTTACTAGCTGTTGCCCGCGGCTCTGCCCGCATTGTCAGTTATTGCGATAAAAAGTATGCCTATATGCTATTCCAGACTATAATCTATCTCTGTGCCAAATTTCATTCAGATCCGTTCCGTAGTTTTTGCGTGAAAGAGTAACAAACATCGATACATCCATTCTTACAAACTTTCGCGTTTATAATATTAGTAAGTAAGGATAATTGGATTTTATAATTTGTCGCTAATTCAGTTTGCTGTTTCTCTGAACTATACAAGGAAGCCTTAATGTTAGCAAGTTAAAGTTGTAATTACTTTGTGTACAAATTGTACTTATGTACTAAGTGTAATCAAAAAGCGCAACAATCGTAATATATACCGAGTGTGAACGAAGCAAGTCGCTCTGTAACGAGCAAGTGTTTCTGAGCACATGGAACTTATTGTGTATCTTGTACTACTTTAAACTTTTCATTAATCGCTGCATTACATTTAATAGAAGTTCACCCGCTACAATACGATACAATATTGTGATAACAGTACCATAACACAGGCGAGAACAGCATCGCATTAACTTAAGGATAAGAACTTTCAATGATAACAATATGAGAGGTGTTTTAACTTGATGTAAGCACCAGAGGGCGCTACCGGCCCGCGAGTGAACTCCGCATTACGCTAAAAGATGTGGCTCTTAACGCTTATTACCGACATTAAGGCATTCGTAGATGATAATCACCCATCCGCCTCGCTTACTTGTTGGCCATTGTTTGTGTAGTGAATATCTTAAGGTGTTGCTATACTGCCGTTATTATATTAAAGTTACGTGGCAACACCAAATGCGAAAAAGATATAGCGACATAGCGGCCGATAAGGGAACTAACAAAGACATTTAAGTAATATGTACTGAGTGATGGGTAACAGAACATAATTCAGCGTGGAATACAAACAAGTTTAGAGCATTACGCTAAGATAACAAGTTTTTCAGAGTTCTTGTTTAATAATTTTGACTGCCTACTACCTTGTGGTCCAGTGGCCGCAGTATGCGCCTGGTGTGCACGAGGTTGTGGGTTCGATTCCCACACAGGATAAAACCTTGTGTGATCCACAAAGAGTTGTTCTGAGTCTGGTTGTATATTGTGTCCGTTAATTGTATGTTTGTAAAGTTCCCCGCGACACAGAGCTTGTTCTCTAGTGCGGGAGTTGTCTTTAAAAAAAAAAGTAAAAAGAATTAAATAGCTATTTTCTGTGTTGAAGTAGGTATTGAAAGCCTATTTTACTACCTTATTTGGAATAATTATTGTACCTATGCTCTGTATTTGTTCTGACTAAATATTTCAATTTTTACCTATACTAAATCATACTACTACAATATTTGCATGATGAAACATGTAGAATTCCTGCATTTTTTATAAGAATTGAATTCAGTTCGAAGAATCTGTTATTGGGCTTTATTGTCAAAGGCTCGTTAGTATCTGAAAACGAGACGACCTAGTCTTGTGCTTTCGTATGCACGTAGAACTTGGAACATACAAAAGGTAGCCTTAGTACGAAGCAGAATGTGCCACCAATAGCAGAACTAAGTACAAATAAATATGAAATTTAGTACAACAACGATACAGAACATCTAAAGATCTATATCTGTACTGATAGATAGATATATGTGATCAGATGAACGATAAAGATCGCCTTGTGTGCCATTTACAACCGATATTGTCATGATAGTATATCTTATGTGTTGTGTACAATAAAGTGTGCAATCTAATTATATTTTTTTAGGCTATTAACATTACTTCAGTAGACTTAGGTTCAAAACGTATTTGTGCAAGAATCAAATCCTCTAAATGCCGTGTACCAAGAAGACTATTTAGACTATTTCACCATGATTTAGTCAAGATAATCGCGAAGGTTTTACAATGTAAACCTGTCACAAAAAGACAAACATTTCCCTACACTTTTCGTATGAAAATGTCCCCAATATTATGTTATTTTTAAAAAGCGACTCGGATAATGGGCCTGGGCGGTTAATCTTATTTGTGTAGCGCGTTATACCGCCGCCGCCGCTGCCGCACCGCGCTCCTGTCCTCTATAAACACAAGTGATATTTACCCACTGTTATAATACTGCTATACTGTAATGCTGTTAAAATTCGCGGTCGAATTGTGTCCTGTTCGCTCGGTATATCATTCGTATCAATATGCGGGCGGGGCATTGACCTCGTATACATTTTATCGGCCATATTTTCATCCATTTGTCAATTTTATTTTATGTGCTGACAGTGTTTTTGTGTGATATTTTTACAGTTTTGAATAAACTTTCAGAATACATATTAAACCAATCATGGTTGAATGCAAAAGTGCTTTTATCTAATATTGATTCTGTGATATTTATGAAATATATGCGTGGGAAAATTTACGAATATATTTAATATCGCGATATAAATTAGGGTACAGTCATGGTCAGGCTGTGCTGTTCATTTTATGTGTAGCGTGAATGTCATAGGTAACTGTAGTCATAGTAAATAATGAAGCTGCAGTAATCACAAGAACAAATAAAAATAGAATAATGCATTGTGTGAGGAATCTGCCATTAATATTTAATAAATCTAGAATCTAGCCGTTTGCATGAAAAGCGTTCATCTTTATAATGTTCGCAATCAATGCAAATGTGACGCCAGAGAACAATGGCTCAAGACGAGTCACAAAGACTAGCTGAGAGCGGCTCACCTCCCAGCGGGGAGAGTCCTCGCTGCGACACTGACACCGTTCATTAGTGTGAAAAACATCGATATTACAGATAACATCAATTACTTGAAGAACGCTCAGACAAGCCTTTTGTCTCTTCTCTTTGAAATAGTTCAATGGATATCACGTCGATGCCCGTTCTTAATAAACGTCTAACTCATACAAACGAGAATAAAGATATATAAAGTTTTCGTTCAAGATTAAAGTTTAGCATATCTATTTATATCGACAGTGATAACTTGAGGTTATTATTTGTACTTACGTATCTATATTCTTTGCCGTCGATAAACAAATACAGATCACCGAATAAATATGTTGCTATTTTTATCCGAGGCGCAAACAATCCAAATCTCACGACCATTGAAGACACTACCGAATATGTTTGCAGTTCTTTACGCCTACACACTACTTCAGTTGCCTATATTTGGCAAATAATAAATCGATTAACCAGTAGATTTAAGAGACAATTTGAAACGAAAGCACTATTCGCCCGTTTATACAAATTTCGTCTCAGCAGTTTATTCATTTCAAGTAATCTTAAAATAAAAAAAAATGCAATACAGGGAGAACTGGAAACAAATCCCTATACCAACCCGTCTGGTCAGCGTGGTATAGTAGGCTAATATCCCTCCAAATGTATGGAGGAGACCCGTGCCCAGCAGTGGGACGTTTATGGGTTAAGAAAGTAAGCTTAAAATACAGAAAGTCTGTACTCTAAGCTTAAATTAATAAAATGTATAAATATTTAGAATTACCTATTTAAAGTTGAAGTTTGAGCTCACCGTGTACTACGAAACTTTCATGCTTGACTACTTGCTTGGCTCGGGAGTTTTTACCAGATGCTAATTTGCTAAGCGTGGAGAGTTTAGTGCGTTCTTTGGCAACGACCCAGCCACTATTTTCAGTAGCTTGCATAAATGTGTTACTGAGAAAATAAAATCACAATCTAGTTGTGGTTATGAGTCATTTTATGTTAGAGTAGGTCAGGCCGCACGCGCCCTCAGGGCTCGGACCATACACGACGGGATATTTGATAAGCTGGCCTTTTTGTAGATAGCCAGGTTACTGAATTTATTATTAAAAAAATGTTTTTATCTAGTTTGATCTATCAAATAAAAGATATATACATGTATAATGTTTTTCAGAATAAAAACTTTGTTTTACTAAATTTTTTTTGTTTAAAAAAAGACAACTCCCGCACTAGATAACAAGCTCTGTGTCGCGGGGGACTTTACAAACATAGAATTAACGGACACAAATTACACCCAGGACTCAGAACAATTCTTTGTGGGTCTGGACCACCATCGCCACCACCTCGCCCATAGTTTCTGCTCACCCTTTAAAAGAACGGCTTATAATGATATTGTTTGTTTCACTAGGTGACACACAGAAAGGTAACGCAGATTATCTGTCGTACTCGTATTGAAGTAATGTGTTTCTACGTTAGAATCTAGTAAATAAACATGGGTCCTTTGTGCTCAACAAATAGTCGGCGATCTTTCGTACCGGTATACATATTTTGTACCTTTGCGCTTTGATGCGATACTTGAATGTTAACTGAATATATTGTATTCTATAAACGTCTCCTGAACTTGACACAAGTCTTTTTTAAATTCAGTTTAAGAAGAATTAATATTAGATATTTTTAAAATGTAAGACAAATTACTATAATGAAAAACAATGAAAAGAACATCTGAACCGCGGTTCAGGTGTCATTGGCAGGTCAGAAGTATCACTTGCGTGTTGCCAACCAATTTTTTGACACCAGAGCTTTAAGATAGAAATAACCCTGGGATATGAATACGTTTCTTTCAAAACGCATCCCTAAATGAGCGCTGGAGACCTGTACTCATACACAGGAACACAATTACACCACTGTGTGTAGTTATTTGGCTGTTGGCTTCTGTAAGGTGGAGGTCCTTCCTCATTTGTATGATAAATGTAAGCGTTGCAAAATGTATTGATGCTTACAATACTTTCAAGTGTATATAATAGCAACCCATATATGTATGTCCCACTGCTGGGCACGGGTCTCTTTTCCTCTATCAAGAGAAAGAGAGGGTGTAGGCCTCAATTCACACACGCTGGCCTAATTCGGGTTGGTGAATCAGACATGTCTTTAGAATTTCTTCTAAGACATATGGAATTCCTCACGACGCACGTTTTCCTTCACCGTTAGCAGATGGTGAATCATATGATTAGTACAAATAAACTACACAAAGTGAAATTCACATTGGTACTGCCACCCGGAATCGAACTCACACCTCTTGCGTGCAAGTCGGTTACTTTCCCACTCGGCCACCGCCGCTTTCAAGTATATGTTGTGCCAAAGGTTGGCCAATCTTAACACGAGAACGGAATAGTTTGCAACTTAGTAACTTAACGCTGCGGAGCAATCTGAGTTATAACTAGGTTTGACCAGGGTTGAATCATGTTTTGGTTGCTTCATATCTTTTAAAAGACTAGAGTACAAGCCCTGTGTCGCGGGGGACTTTACAAACATTCAATTAATAGACACAAAGTATACCCAGACTCAGAAGAACCATTTATGGATCACACATAAATTTTTGACCCATGTGGGGATCGAACCCATGACACGTCACGCAGTGGTAAATGGCGAGGTAGCAACTCATGCCACTGAACCAACCGTGCAGTCAAGTATGTTTTTATTATTATCATCAACAACAGTAGGTATATACATTTTTTTTGACAACTCCCGCACTATAGAACATGCTCTGTGTCGCGGGGGACTTTACAAACATACAATTAACGGACACAAATTATACCCTAACTCAGAACAACAATTTGTGGGTCACACAAAGTTTTGTCTCGTGTGGGCATCAAACCCACAACCTTTTGCACACCAGGCACATACTGCGGCAACTGGACCACCGAGGCAGTCAAAATTAATTATTCAATATTATTTAAGATATACGTGCATAAGATATATATTCTGTATTCACAACGTCTATGGAATTTATTACACGAAGAAATACCTTGTTAGTATAATAACATAGTTATACTCTAATTATAAATCGATAGAAGTATATATACATACTTACATGCGAACCAGGAAGGAAAACACAATACTTTATCAGTGACAGCCTGATGGAAGAATTTCCGCACGGTTTCACCCAGACAAACGTTGGCGGTGTTATCTTTACCTGACACGAGGAAATCTTAACACACGCTCGGTGTGTGTAATCACCGTAATAACACAGGCGAAGACAGGGGGCGGCACACACCTACACTTGCGCATGAATGTCGCCGCACCACGCGGCTTCATCAGCACAATACCCTCTCGGAGACACCGCTACTTCCCTATGGGATAGTTTGCGTAGTTTCGCAAACTGTTTCATAGTTGGACTGCAACTGCACAGCTATGAGGTTTAATATTATTGTTTATGAACATATTTTCGCTAGTAATTTGGGAAAATAAAACATAAAATTAACGTTACATGGTGGTTTCACTGAAACATGGTGCGAGTACTGCTTTGACCGTTGGGAAAAATTGGCGATTTCGCGACCGCAGTGGCGTCCTAAAATCCACAAATCAGTGGAAAGCTATGAGGACCGTCGTCTCAAAGACCTCGATGAGAAACGTATCATTCGCAAGAATCGCCCAAAACCTACATCTACACATACAACGATTTCGGTCAACTCTTCTGCTCACAGTGTGATCGAGTTTTTAAGACCAAATTTGGCTTTGCAAGTCATCAACGAGCTCATTATAGGAAATGAAAATAGTCTGGGTCGCTGTCACCGGACACGGTGAAGAGGCCTATATATTATATTATCCGTTAATATTAACTTGTTTATTATTAGCAGCTTAGCAGCCGTTGAGTTTGTTTAAAGTGTTAGTAGAACATAGGCGGGGGTGGCGGCGGTAGCGCCGGAGACTAAGAGAGGTAGGGCTCCATAGTAGCGAGCAAGCCCGACTGGGGAGGGATCTCCACCTTACAGAAGACCACCGCCAAATAACTGCACACAGCGATGTAGTTGTGTTCCTGTGTGTGAGTACAGGTCTCCAGCGCTCATTTAGGGATGCCTTTTAAAAGAAACGTATTCCTATCCCAGGGACAATTCCCATCTTTAAGCCCTGGTGTAAAAAAATAGGTTGGCAACACGCAAGTGATCCCTCTGGTATTGCAAGCGTCCATAGGCTACGGTAACTGCTTAACGTCAGGTGGGCCGTATGCTTGTTTGCCACCCAAGTATTAAAAAAAATAACTGGTTATCGATAAAGTGTCTGCGCACACAGCTCTACTGAATCGTAAATGATAGTTTTTATTTCAAACCGCTGATTTTGGCGCGCGTCCAATACGATGTTCAACCTTTTAATGTCAAAATACTTGATTTCTACTCTAATCGTTAGTTTAAACTGGGTCAGTGGAACGATAAATAAAAATACTGAATACACCGATACTAATTGTTCGTTATTTTTATTTATTTGTGCCAAGTTACATAAATTGTATAAAGGCGCTGTCATACTTGTTCCATTTGTTACAAAACGATGCATTCAACATCGATGTTGTACTTACTATGATGTAAGTATATAGTCTTCCTTACACTACGGTATTACAACTTTTTTTTCTTTTCTTTTTTTAAAAAAGACAACTCCTGCACTAGAGAACAAGCTCTGAGTCGCGGGGGACTTTACAAACATACAATTAACGGACACAAATTACACCCAGACTCAACAACTCTTTGTGGGTCACACAAAGTTTTGTCCCTGTGTGGGAATCGAACCCACAACCTCGTGCACAGCAGGCACATACTGTACCCACTGGACCACCAAGGCAGTCATACTCAATGGTGGGATTAGATAAGAGTCAGTAAAATTAAGTTGTCCTGTACAGATTACAGGACGACTCACTCCATATGTCTTTACTATTGTTTGTCGATGGTTAAATATTTTTTGGCAAATAAGGTTAAGTATAAGAAAAACATCTGCGTAACTTAAATATTATCTATTACGAGTTTTAGGGATATTTAAGGTATTAGCAGTAGGTTTTAAATGTATGTATAGGAAACATATCTTCGATACGGAGGGCTCAACACGTAGATGCAATGAAGCACCAGAGAGGTCAGCTCCCTATAAGGTACAAATATTTTGTGTGTACCTACAGATAACTGTTCTGAGTCTCGGTGTATGATACTTTGAATTATCAACAACTGGGTATGTCCATAGAATAAAAGTCGTTGAAATTACGCGAAAAGAAGAGTGTTATTGTATAGATGCACTAAGAAAAATACTTAGCAAATTAATATGTAAGAGATAAATCTGTCCCTAACCATAAGAGACTTTTTAAATTCACAAGAACTACGAAAACACATTACGTATCTATTAAATTATATTAGAAAATGTGGTGATACCTTATTAAATTCTGCTGTTACAAAGAAACTCTTTTTAACTGTGGAGGGGTGTAAAACACCCCGTTTTAATGCAAAAGTGTGCCCAAGTTTTCACAAAGGACAAATTGATTCGCTTCCGATTTGAGCGCGCGACGGCGACGCGACGGGAACAGTTACCGACGAATACACAGTCACTTACAAACGTGACGCGATTTATTAATCATGTAGGTACGTGTACTTGTGTGTTGTGTACGTACTCTGTGTACGTGACTCTGTGTGTATTGTCTTACGTGATAAATAGGAAGCTGTTGTCGTGTTTTATATAGATCATATATGTAGCCTTGTGTCGAACATTGATTCTATGTCTGATGACGAATATCAGGTACAGTCGATTTTTCAGTTTTTAAACTACTTGGGTGGGAAACAAGCATACAGCCACTGATGTTAAGTAGTCGCGGTAGCCTGTGGACGCTAACAATACCAGAGGTATCACTTGCGTGTTGCCAACCTATTTTATTACATCAGGGCTTTCAAATGGAAGTAACCCTACCTAGGATAGGAATACGTTTCTTTCAAAACGCATCCCTAAATGAGCGCTGGAGACCTGTACTCACACACAGGAACACAACTACACCACTGTGTTTAGCTATTTGTCTGTGGGCTTCTGTAAGGTGGAGGTCCTTCCCCAGTCGGGCTTGCTCGCTAGTATGGTAACCTACCTCTCTTTATAAATTTGTAATTGTGATACACTATAAAAATACGAACCTATTTAGTTTAGTTACTACTACCTTTTCAAACAAAACTTATTGTTCTTAACGACTGGTAACAAGTAATGACTAGTAAGTGCATGATGCATGTCGGGCCACGCACCGTGTATAGTACCGTAGTTACTGGTCACATGCGGACTTAACTTATATTATATTAAATGATTTTCATTTAAATTTGTACAACATTTTCTATATTAGTTCTTTAAGTACATATTATAAGTTGGTCAACTAGTACTCTCAAATTTATAACGCCTGACAGTTTTTCTTCTAACTTTACAAGTGGTAAACAATGATAAATTTTCCATTATCTTAATACATCGGCAAAACAGGTAGACTGCAGGCATTACATGTCAAAATTCAAGTCAATTATAACGGTTAGTACTGCGCAGTCCACTCATGAGTGCGGCTGCGGAAATGTCATGCGAGGAGTATTACCTCGCCCGCGTAGCCACGTGGTCACTCGTTACCTCCCCCTCTCCCTCCACGTGCGCTAAGTAAGTACTCGCACGATATCTACGTGCTGGATACTATGTGACCGGAGCTCATGTGGATTATTAAATAAAGTGCAGGCTCTAGTTGCATTGTTCCCGATTAAAAATAAAGTTTTGTGAAGATTTACTGATAATTCGGACGATTAATTGAAAGTGATAGGATGGATTGATAGGGGACCAGTCACAAAGTCGAAATGTTATGATTAGGCATTACTCGAGTCATCATCATCATCTCAACCCATAAACGTCCTACTGCTGGGCACGGGTCTCCTCCATACATTTGGAGAGATATTAGCCTACTACATCACGCTGGCCAAACGGGTTGGTATAGGGTTTTGTTTCGAGTTTTCCCTCTCTTGCAGTTGTTATTGACTGCCTGACTTACTCCCTTAGTCGACTCTTACGACCCCCAGCCAAGAAGCCATTTAACTTAAAGTATTTTAAAATAATTTTGCTATGAGAGTACTACAAAATACAATAGTAATCAAATTTCGCTAAATGTTGCCCCACTACACGTTACCAATAGACAAACGAGTATATACTCGTATAAGGTGTGATATATAGATAAGAGCTGCAGTAAGCTAACGCAAACAAATACTCGTATGTAACGGTAGGTAGGTACCTACAATGTAAATGTAAGCGTCTCTGGTGAGATACGTCGATCGTTTGTCATGTGCACTGTCTCGATATCGCCCGTTCGTGGTGATGGATCGCCAGCGTTCTCGGCTATAGTCGCCGAGCATCGCGGACATTCGGCTGGATTCGGCGTGGATGTCGGTTATCGCGATAAAAAATCTATTCGCTATTCCAGACTATAATCTATCTCTATGCCAAATTTCATCCATACCCGTTAAGTAGTTTTCACGTGAAAGGGTCACAAACATATATCCTCATAAGCTTTCACATTTATAATATTAGTAGAATAAATAGTCCATAATTTACAAAAATATCGGTTAAGTAAAAATTAACCTAGAGGCGAACATAAAACCTCCTTCCTTTTGAAGAGAGACCAACTAGCTCTTGTACTATTGATCAGTTCTGTGTAAATATATCCTGTAAGTAGATCTGATTACTAGATACAAATGTAAGATTAATTTAGCTCGCTCAATATCGCAGATGCATCTTAGAGTTGTTAGAGAAGGTAGACTGTACTGTGTATGTGTAGGTATTTAACTTACTTGTGTTTGTTCTACCGCCTGTACAACGGGCTGTGTTCCGAGGAGTTGTTTGATATGATGCCCACGGCCACATTTTATCAACGCACCTCCCGCCACCGATAGGGAGTTCATCCACACATTTTAGAACCTCTATCGTGCCGCACTGTGCGGTTTCAGAGGAATTTCCTCCCACGTATGATTAGGTTGTGGAATGAGCTTCCTGCCGAGGTTTGCCCGAGAGACTATAACATGGGGTTCTTCAAGAAAGGAGTTATAAAAGTTTCTAAAGGGTCGGCAACGCGCCAGTGATACCCCTGATGTTGCAAGCGTCCATAGGCTACGGTAACTGCTTACCATCAGGCGGGCCATATATGCTTGTTTGCCTCCTTGGTAGTATAAAAAAAAACAATACAATAATTTTATTTTATTCTATGTACACTTTAAAAAGACCCCTCCCACACGAGGGAACAAGTCTTGTGCCGCGGAGATCTTACAAACATACAGTTTACGGACACAATGTTCATGCACAGAGAGTGGCCTGTTGGTCTAGTGATTAGTGACTCTTACTGCTAAGCCGTAGGGCGTTCGCTGGGTTCGATTCCCGCCCTGGACAAATCTTTGTGTGATGAACACGATTGTTTGTTCATTGTCTGGGTGTCAATTATATATCAATATGTGTGTATTTAGAAATATATAAGTTCCTGTATTTATCAGGTGGCTCTCGACTGTCTCGGTGGTCCAGTGGCCGCAGTATGCATTTGCTGTGCACGAGGTTGTGGGTTTGATTCCCACACAGGACAAAACTTTGTGTGACCCACAAAGAATGGTTCTGAGTCTGGGTGTAATTTGTGTCCGTTAATTGTATGTTTGTACAGTTCCCCGTGACACAGAGCTTGTTCTCTAGTGCGGGAGTAGTCTTTAAAACCCACAGTACTCGTCATGGTATTGTTTGCGAGGTACTACTATCTTTACCACTAGACCATACGTGTACCAATAATGGGTGATGTTACATAAACTATTTGTAATAAATCTATCTAAGTATGTTTACATGTGTCCTAGATAAAACAATCCAGTGACATAGGACGAGATTCGTCTGGCAGTGGTAAAGTTAGAGATAAAAAGCCGATGGGATAACAACAGTAACTGTTGTTGATAGCGGCCTCCACATACTCGTATATGTTGTTTGAAAGTTAGCTCGTTTGTCCTGCGGCCATTGTACTACATGTTGGGTGTATCATGGGCACGGATCGTGTATTGTCAATGTGTTTTTATATAATTAGAGCTGAAACTTTGTGGAAATGTACACTCTTCCAGGAAGTATCTACTGATCTGATAAGTTAATGTTTGTCCTAAATTTAAACAATAGAAATTACAAATCCCTGTAGAAATTATATAATATTTCTATACAACAGCAGTGACCATATTGTATTCTGTCCATAGGAAAACATGTTTTGGAATATGTTTTTTTTCAGGCCTGTTATGTTTTATTAGCATTACGACATAATTAATATATTCTTTCAAATTATGTTTTTTCGCCATAATTTAGAAAATGCATGCATATTTATTCTATTCACCCTTCACTTGCATAACGTTTTCGCGTATTAACGTATTTTAAGTTTAGATACTTATTTTATCTATCCACCATTTAAAAGTAGCCTACCTACATAGTTTGACATACGTCGGCATACGTAAACCATCCCTGACTGTGTACTTACTGGTATCTAAGTTTTGTTTTTTTCTTTAAAAAGACAACTCCCGCACTAGAGAACAAGCTCTGTGTCGCGGGGGACTTTACAAACATACAATTAACGGACACAAATTACACCCAGACTCAGAACAACTCTTTGTGGGTCACACAAAGTTTTGTCCTGTGTGGGAATCGAACCCACAACCTCGTGCACAGCAGGCGCATACTGTGACCACTGGACCACCGAGGCAGTCAGTATTGTCTGCACTGTGATATTTCTGTTAAAACATTTACTGTTTCGATAATCATATTGATGTTGCATGTTTTAAAAAGATGTTTTATAATATATGTAATATCAGGGCTCATCTACACGAGTGTATTGGTTTCCAAGATTGTTTTACACAAACACAGTAGGTACGTGTAGCACGTATGTTGCGATATACGTACCTACTCTTTGTGTTCAGTATGTATGTATTCGTATACCTCGGGAATCGAAGAATAACATGCGCCAAGTACCTACTTGTTAGTTTTCGTAGATATGAGTAAAATCAACTCGAGGAAATATAATGTAGTTTCAATGCACGAACTCTGAGTGAGTTGTTGTTGTAATATCGCGTCGTGCAGCGTAACGTGCCTTAATATTATATAATGTTATTCTAAATCTGCAATTGAATAATGTAGCTTTTATTTCTTTTTTCTACGGACTGTTAAATCAATGCTTGGATTAATGATTGGATACATGCAAAATCTTTAAAATTAATGTAAGAATTTTGCTTTAATGTAAAAACTGAAATAGCATCAGTTTGGATCGTGTATAGCCTCCGATTACATGAGATATAAGATAACAAAGCGTGGATATCATACTCATCTTTTTTCTTTTTCTTTTTGTTAAAATAGATTATAGAGAACACTAGAGAACAAGCTCTGTGTCGCGGGGGACACAAATAACACCCAGACTCAGAACAATTCTTCGTGGGTCACACAAAGTTTTGTCCTGTGTGGGAATCAAACCCACAACCTCGTGCACAGCAGGCGCATACTGCGGCCACTGGACCACCGAGGCAGTCAAATCTGTGTCCCCTTTTGCAGAAAAGACGCGATGAGTTTTATTTTTCTGAAGATCGTGTTATTGGACATCAGATCTAGGTTTCTACGAACCCCGTCCGTTCGTTTCGTTTGCAATGTCGTAAGGTTTGCCAGTACTAAATTCGCCATCATTATAAAAACATTAATTCACGTATTATTTATTATTCAGTTATCTGATAACGTTAGACCAAATTGTAGGTTCTCCGTACGTTTAGTACTACAGCTATAACTGCAAGTGATATACGGTACAATTATACGCGAGGCCCAACATAGTTTATGTGCTCTACCACTAGTAGGTAGTACACTCATTCATAGCTGTGTGTTGTGTACTGTACCTATTGTTAATATATCTAATTAACAGACTGCCTTTGTGGTCTAGTGGCCGCGGTATACGCCTGCTGTGCACGAGATTTTGGGTTCGATTCCCACATAGAACAAAACTTTGTGTGACCCACAAAGAGTCGTCCTCAGTCTGGGTGTAATTTGTGTCCGTTAATTGTATGTTTGTAAAGTCCCCGCAACACAGAGCTTGTTCTCTAATGCGGGTGTTGTCTTTTAAAGAAAAAATGCCTGTCTGATAATTGATATCTCATGTAAACTTCTAAATCAGAATCAGATTAAGCATGTATTAGCTTCTATGATGTCACGTTTTACTTAGTATCAAATACAAAAAATATTACCACTAGACACAATCTATATTACTAGACTAAAGTGTCTCATTTTAATATTTACTTCACTGTGACCTTCACTACACTGCCAACGTTTTAATGTGGTAAAACGTTTGGGAAACTGCCCAACATTTGCCAACCTTTCTTATATACACTACAATCTGTTTTACTTGGTCCAATGTTGGCTAAAGCCACCAACATGCCAACACCAATAATTGCCGGCTATTTGTCGTTTAAATTATGTACCTACCGGTGAAATTCATCCGCTTTTGTTATTTCCCCGAGGGCGCGCCGATGCTGCGATAAAGGATTAATGTACCGTATCGTAAATCCTCCATCAAATTTATTGTGAGCCAAGACTGACTAGCTATCGAGATGTTCTTCTACTGAAATATTGTTACTAGCCTGATTGGACAGTCTGTGATAGAACGCGTTAGATAAGGAATGTGCTTTATTACTGCAATAGACTCAATAGTTTAAATAATAATATTTTCGGGACAACTCACACATCGCTATCTGATCCCAAACTAGGCAGAGCCACACATGGTAACCACACAACTGATAAACATATTTATATATTTCTAAATACATACATATTATAGATAAATTACAACCAGACACAGAACAAACATTCGTGCTCATCACACAAAGATTTGTCCTGGGTGGGAATCGAACCCACTAATAATAATGAACTGTCCGGTGGACCGACAATCTGGTGAAGGTAGCTGGGATGGAGCGGGTGCGCAAATAAGTATAGGGATTCATCCGGGAATGGACTGCAGACACAGACAGGTTGATGAAAAATGTATATCATTACAGCGGAGACAAAGGTCTTATCAATAATGCGGTGGGTTTTTACATCAAAACTATTATTTTAACAAATGTATAGTTACAACACAACAAAAAATTATAAACATATCTAATACTTTTCTCATAAGAACAGTACACAAATTTAATAAAACCACCTATGCTATATGGTCATATATTTATATAGTAGAAAATTCGCCTTCTTAAAATTAAATAAAGATTGTTATTTTTTTAGAATTAGTGCGCAGCGTCTTTAGGGTTTTTAACAAGTGAGTTAACAACGTGAAAGTTGATTAACTGGAATCGAATATACGATGGGTTTTATGAATCACAGTTATAAACCACTAGACGAACAGGCCGGTCACGAAATGACCTATAAACTCCAAATAGGTACTAGCCTAAAGGTTTGTTACGTAGGTATAGTATATATATAGACCGTCTTGGTACAGAGATAAGTAACAATTTGACACGGTACTTGACCATGATTGAATGAGTACGTCTCGTTGAACTCTATTGTCAAATTGGCTAACAACTCTACATTGGTGTGGAGAGATAGCGTATAAGGCCGCGGCGTTGGTAATAACGTAGCGACACCAAAAGCGGAGCGATTATGAATAGATTCTAGAATTGTATTCTTGCGCGTGGTAATTTGGAACGTACTTTTCCCCGATTTTGCAACATATCTCACTACTGCTCCGCTCCTTTTGATCATAACGTGATGTTTTATAGCCTATAGCCGTTCTGGATAAATGCACTATTCAACAAAAAAAAATTTTTTTTCGTCTCGAACCAGTACTTTCTGAGATTAGCGCGTTCAACAAAATAAACAAACAAACTCTTCAGCTTTATAATACCTATTATTAAGATTTCTATTCTTTTTCTTCGCTTAACGCACCTGAATTTTATGTTTTATAGTGATTAATGGAGCACGGAGTAATCAAAAGGTGTGAATTGAAAACCAGAGTTTCCTGGTGACCCATCAGGTGAACTGATGCCCACTGTCAACACAAGCTGAGTTCACACCTTTTGCTGCACCCAACCTACTTTTCTATGAATTTCATTTTTGATTATGTTGCCTACTACAGACGTATTATAGATTTTTAGTCGCAATAAAGGTTTTTGTTTAATGATCAATGTGTTTCTAAATGCAAGTATTTAGGATTGCAAAATTAAGCAACTTTACTGACATTGCCAACAGTCGGTCGCTGTGCGTTTCACTCGCTATAAATATACAACCTTAAAGATTTGGGCTCGCCGCATCAACATCAGAAGTTATTTCACGCGGATATACGTAGGATCCCAGGATAAAGCCTAGGTGTTACACAGAGTTGACTGGTCGAGTCGCAAATATTTGGTAAAATATTTCACTATTTGAAAACTATACTGTTGTGCTGCGTAACAAATGAATATTTTTGCGTCTATATTTTTGATTTTAGGTATGTAGTAGGTTTTCAGGCGTAAGTAGAATTGTATTGAATGAGAACGATTTGTAAAACGAAACGTGAACTATGAAAAATACTGAATCATCATTCTGCACTAGCAACAGGTAATGTAGGTGCACTCGCTGTTCGGTAAACGATCAGCGGGTTAAGTTACGAGTTAAGTTACCAAAGGCGCGGTAACCCTATAGATGGGTGACCGCATAGTAGTCTTTCATCTGAGCGTGTCCGTGCTTCGGAGGGCACGTTAAAAGTCGGTCCCGACTGTTATCAGTCGATAGATCACGACAGAGGCCTGAATATGGGCGATCTAAATAACTCTGTCACCAGATTGGCCACTAACCAAACGATAAGAAGAAGAATTTTAAAATTAACGCAAACTGAGTCGCGGGGAGATACAAGTATAATAAGTACAATATCACATAATGTGAACGAATAGCTATAGCTGCACGTTCGTGAAGTATTAATTTATCCAGAAGTCGTAAAATATAGACAACAGTGATACATCAAATGACGATATCCCATAGCAATACCGTTTACAGCCGAGTTATGACTTACATGTAAGGATATCGTTTTATGGCGAGCGGAACCGCGGCGCAGCACGTCACCTCACGACCGACGCTCGTAAATGTAATGGTGATGAAATGTGTGTACAACACGACTACGATGCTCGTACGCATCTACCTATAGCTACCTATGTACATTGTGTTTTGTGCCTGATTGTTATTCTATCAAACAATATATTTATTTCCTATTTTGTGCACCCGAAGCACTCGTATGTTTACTGCCAGATGTGAGTTTTTCTCTATCGCCACAGTAATAGTGGTCATTGTGAGGGCTACTGTTGCTCTTAATTGGGGTATCTAGTTGTTTTTGCAAAGTTGCGCAGGTATTCTGATCACTTTAAGACAGGTTTACCTAAGCTATGCTTCGCACTTTCATGCACTCATAGCCTCTTAACACTTTGAAGAACAGTGACCGCCTATAGACGTCATGACAATAAAACATCTATTGTGTCTACGTTACTGTCCGTGAAAGTGTTAAATTATCATGAATCATTCAGTATTGCATTGTATATTGTCTATGACACTTTTTGCTTATCTTATTGCTATATCTTAAATGCTAAACTGAGCTTTTATATTCAGTGTAGTAGTCAGTTGGAGGGACTCAGCAACAGCCACTGCATCATAAGGTTTATATAATAAATTTACACAACTGATTTATTACTAAATGTTTCAATGTGCAATAAATTTACTTCAGTGATAGCTAAAGAAGTAGCAATAAAGTAACATATCGACAAGAAAAATATTGTGTTAGGATAAGTATATTACAAGGGTCGCGGGTTCCAACCCCTCGTATACATGGGGAATTTTCAGTTGTTCTTTATTGTACTTTAACACAAAAAAATATTAATTTTACGATATAATTGTGGTTTTGTGCCTGTTATCAATGATAAGTGACAAGGCTTAAGGCTTATAAGTAGATAATCGGCATTTTAATATAAAGAAACAGAGTGATTTTTGGTAAAATAAACATTATAATATTCATCTGAATGTGGCGTTGTTCTATGAGCCAAAATAATAAACTAATTTCACACTGGATTAATCTTCATTACTCGATTACAAAATCATTCAGATAAATACATTATCAACTAATTACTATATTAGTATCTATATTAGTTTAGTATGAATTATAGACATTATATATATACTCAAATGAAACGAAAGCAGCTGTGGTATTATACAGTGTAAAGTACAATATTAACCCGGTATTAGTTACCCCTGAGAGAAGCTGCCAGGAGAGGTGAACGACTTTGTTCACAAACAATTAATTGTAGTCGACGGCGTCGCCCAACACGACACTAAAAAGTACCCACAGAGTATAAAACAACATTTTTAATATTCCGACGTCGCCTTTAAGAAATTTTCTTATAAAATTTCGACTCGTCCGCTGTGAGCTTCACAATTTCCTGCATAAAAACTTTTCGTGTTTCACGATTAAAAACTGTTCTGTTGAGTAAATTTTGACATCGACACCTCTTGCCGAGACTTGGCCAGTGATATAGGTTACAAGGCGAGTGCATGTATGCAGGGAACCAGGTCGCAACACAGACTCTGCGGCCTTATCGATTGCCGGCGCGCGCAGACGCACCGCGCGCCGACGACTCCACGCGCGGCGCCTTCATCGCTCCTTGCACACCGCGCGCTCTCGACTGATCCGTTATCCAACGCGCAATGTATCTGGTACCTAATAGTCGAGCTCTGATTGTGAGAGGTGCGATCGGCCGGATCAGCGGGCGGGTGATGTAAAGTGATTGTGTGCGGACGGCGAGGCGGTGCGGCCCGGCCCGCCGGATGGCGGACGGCGACGTAAGATGAAATAAAATTAAGTTCGATGTAAGGCGGGTACTCGATTTGCATCGGAATCGAATGTTTCTAGTGTCGATTACTCGGCGAGCGAGTCCTCCACTCGCGCCGCTCCACTGTCGAGTTCTGATGTTATGTCTGAGTGGTGATCGTGAGAATTGAGATATACATTTGTATGAAATTGATTCGGTAACTGAAATTTTCACTGCTTCATTTCGAAACGTAGGATTTGTTCACAATTTTGTGTTAAGAGATTTGGAGATGAAGCAAATTATGTATTTTGTGGAGAGTGTTGGTTTCACTAGCTGCGGGGCGTTACTATGCTCGATTGTGTAGTACGCTGTTGACAAGTTTACCAATAATACGTCATAGTCTGAAGTCATAGCTCTTGACGTTCCACATCATCACAATATTAAGTAGTTGCAAATATGTCAAATCTATCATGATACTTAATATTGTGTATAAATAATTGCAAATATAAACATGACCGTGTAAAAAAAAACATTATATTGGTTAAAAATATATAACGTTGTACTCAATGTGGAAATTAATTTGGGTGCACATTTACGATAAATGAACGAATGAAGCGAAAAGTACGCGGCTCGTACAAAATTGTTTTTCATTTTACCTCCGCCTGTATATTGATAAAAAAGTGGAGTAACTTACTGGGCCACTGTTTTTATTTATGGAACATCAATTTTCATGATCTGCGTATGAAAGAGATATTGAAATTACTCGAGAGGAAACTAGAGTTCACTAACTACACGTGTACGCGTGTATTACCGATACGAGGTTTTATGTTTGATGGACTTTGCTTTATAGAGTGTGCTGCCGATGTGAGATGCACATTTATATTTGTTCTATAAAGGCAAAATGCAATAGATGGTGTTGCCTGCTTCAAATGTTTTACTCCGCCTTGTGGTAAACTGCAATAATTACATTTTTAACCGATTTCAAAAAAGGAGGAGGTTGCTCAATTCGACCGTATATATGCTTTTTTATGTTTGTGACCACCCGGTGTGTGATTTCTGATATTTAATTAGTTCCACACGATTAACTTGAACATCTACACAACTTCATTACTTTTACCGGACTGCAGTTGTGTTACAAGGAATACGATAAATGAAACTTCTATGTTATATGAAAAAGAAGCAAAAAATAATTACAATAATTTTAAAACGTTTTTAAGTACACCATAACTTATTGAATACGAGAATGAATCTATTCTACAACTGGACATAAATTAACACAGCCTTATTAAAAATACCTTATATTTTTAAACGGGCCGTTTATATCTGTATAATATCATAAATGTCTAACTCGAAGTTGCACAAATTATTAAGTGGTGCGAGAAACTCGAGCCATCAATAAGGAGCAAGACCTTTAGAATCGAGAACAATATCAGCGATCCAGTCTCGATACCGAATAGTCGCTGTACCTGTCTCTACTAGTACCTACAAGATTTATGGAGGCTGTGTAACACCGGCTGATATACTCACTTAATGGCTGGCAGGCGAGCTAGGCTGTTCTTGCTATATTGAATACTCCATTTATAGTAGTAACCTTGTAGGTACGTGACTTATATCACTGGCTGGTTACGTGTCTGTGTACACACTCACATACGTAACTGGTTAAAAAAATGCTAGTGTTTGTTCATATTGAAGTTGTTATAACAGTTGGCTCTTGAATTTGATGTATTTTTTTTATACTTACGGCATGGCCCGTCTGATGGTAAGCAGTTACCGTAGCCTATGGACGTTTGCAACACCAGGGGTGTCACTCACGCGTTGCCGACCTTTTAAAAACCTTATAACTACATTCTCCTTACTTGAAGAACCGGTTTGTTTATACCCTTTATAATAATAATAATTTATTCAGATAACAGGGATCCTTGGTGTTATATAGTAACAATTCTTATAAGCGATTTTAGTTATATTATAATTTAATTAATTAATTCACAAAACAAAAAAGTACAGGAGAGCCGTCTGCGGTGGTACGGACACATCATGAGGCGACCATCCGACCACATGACCAGAAAAACACTAGAAATAGAAACTAAACCCCGAGGACGAGGAAGACCCCGAATTACATGGATGTCTGTAGTAAATAAGAACCTTAAAGAAGCCCAAGTCAACAAAGAGACGACCCAGGACCGAGTTGCCTGGAGACGTATGATATGGAGTGCCGACCCCAAGTAAAATGGGAAAGGGCCAGGCAAAGAAGAAGAATTAATTCACAAAACAAAATATTTTCAAAATTTTACAAATTTTAATGGCTTCATGGCCCGTGGGTAAGCCACCCCGCGCAGTTCTATGATCAGACTATAATCTGATCATAGTCCGCCATCAAAGCACCCTTAACAAAGTGACTGTAGCAGCTTGTGACGTAGTACTTTACCTGTCGTTATTATTACGTATCTGTGAGGTTGACTTACCTGAAACAATAAATATTATATAATTAATAACAGCCCACGGCATCGCCATTGTACATGAGAGAAATATCAACCGTAGCCGTAGCTGTACCGCTACGGCGTAGAGGGTCTACGAGGTTTAACATTAGAATGTGTATGGCGTAAATGCAACAATGCCAATAACATACAGCCGGGTATAATAGACCCGGTGGGGCCGCGTCCGGGTGTGTCCGGGTATGTCCGGCTCTGTCCGGTGATAATTGTGGGCCGACACCCGGACGCGTCCGGATATTAATATTGTGCACTCTCACGCTAGCCTGCAAGCTAATCGTACCTTTATGTTACACGGGGGATTCCAAAGGAGGAAACTGATTTAGAATTTATATGTCCTCATTAAGCTTAAGTTGTTTGGTATAAATTGTGCTTTTTGTGTTTTATTACGTGGTTCTTACGTATGAATAAGTTATAAATCGCAATCAATCGTTTTTCTTTGTAACCTATGCAGTTTGCGAAAAACATGGAAGCAATCAAAAATACTTTTAATATTTCATTTTTTTTCTTTAAAAAAGACAAGTCCCGCACTAGAGAACAAGCTCTGTGTCGCGGGGGACTTTACAAACATACAATTAACGGACACAAATTACACCCAGACTCAGAACAATTATTTGTGGGTCACACAAAGTTTTGTCCTGTGTGGGAATCGAACCCACAACCTTGTGCACAGCAGGCGCATACTGCGGCCACTGGACTACCGAGGCAGTCTATTAATAATACATGACATTTGTCAAAAAATTCCAGAACTTTTTTATTATTATTTCTTCCTACGTTTCTGTTTAGATACTTATTACATACGAGTATAAATCGTTTTGGCGAGGTGAACATGAACTGGAAGACGCAAAGTGGGTTGACCGGGGACCTGGTAAAGGTCGCGGGCATCAGATGGATAAAGTTAGCTGAAGAATCACTGCTGTAAAAATCCTTGGTCAGGCCAAGTTCAGCAGTGTACTTTTGGCCAAAAAGATGGTTGATTAAGAAGGATAAAACTACAATATATTGCACATGTTTTCGTAGCTATCAACGTTGTGCTGAGATATCGGCGAGTGCACGTCACGTGTGAAGGCAGCTCAGCTCGAGCTCACAGCATTATATTTGTTAGAGAGGGAACAGAGAACTAACTTTAAGAGAGGTAGGGCACCATACTAGCGAGCAAGCCCGACTGGGGAAGGACCTCCACCTTACAGAAGACCACAGCCAAATGACTACACACAGCGGTGTAGTTGTGTTCCTGTGTGTGAGTACAGGTCTCCAGCGCTCATTTAGGAATGCGTTTTGAAAGATACGTATTCCTATCCCAGGGTTACTTCCATCTTAAAGCCCTGGTGTAAAAAAATGGGTTGGCAACACGCAAGTGATACCTCTGGTAATGCATGCGTCTATAGGCTACGGATACTGCTTAACATCAGGTGGGCCGTATGCTTGTTTGCCACCCAAGTATAAAAAAAAAATACCCCTTGAACTCGTTTATTAATTCGTATTCAAACCACCCACGACTGTTGCTAATTGCATTTGTTAGATTTTAAAGTCTATCAGATATAATTTAATTCGGAATTCGGTTCGTTAACTTTGTTAGAAATAATTTAAAAGTTATTAATGAAGTATATCAGCATTCTTGAAAGCTCTAGGAAGTGTAGGAGGTTTGTGTTTTGTTAAATCTAGTTAATGTAGTCTGTCTAGCAAAAGTTTATAAATATATTGAAATAAGTACATATCATGTACGAAAGCTATTATTTAAGCCAGTAACAAGAGGATAACCAGTTTAGTAGAAAGTTATTCAGATAATAAAACATAATCTAGAAGCAAACGTATAGTTTTAGCATGTTACACTATTCTCTTAAAAGGGTTTTCACCTTTTAATATAATGTTAGAATTTGGCTAAGAATTTATATAAAATATCATCTAAGGATTACATGGAGTACGTCTCAGCCCCTCGCATAAATCGGCTCACATTTGTCGCTTGTTTTAAACGCCCATTTAGATTAATTTTGTCGCATTAAGATTACGTTACTGTGGTGGCGCCGGGAACGTTTTTGTGCGACATTAACGCCGCGGCAATGACGCTCGTGTGCCGCACCTCGCCGTTCACCGAATATCTTTCCGGCTCATAAACCCAGTAAGCGAAGTGATGCCACAAATTGAATTGCCACGATGTTTGTACGGTTATGACGTCACCTGCACGTGCACCACACGCGCACGACGCGACGTAGCGCTAATTACTTGCACATCACGTGCACACATCCGCCTTACACTTAATTTATTTAAATAAGTCACAACGGCTCAAAACTTTGTTTGTTACAAGTACGAGCAATTATTACTGGCAAGTGACGCAACGAGACGTGATCGTCATTGCTGTAAACACTTTGCAAATATTGAATACAGCACGTATTGAAAATTGTACAAAGAATTTTATACTCGAAATAGCGAGGAACTTGCTCCCAAGAACCCGGGCCAGAGGTGATTTAAAGCTAAAACTTGGCGACGGAACTCATGAAGTCATTTGTCAAAAAATAATAAACGTCACATTGTCCTTTGGATTTATAATTTGTTGAGCCAATACAAATTGCAATTTCGTCAGTCGGTGGAACTCGTCGAAACTTTAGAACAAGTTATTGCTTCGGCTCAAACTTGTGTTTGGTGGTCCGTTCACATCGCGCCGCACCGCCGCGCCGCCTACTCGCGCCACTACTCTACTCGACTGTTCGAACCGCTTGATAAGTTTTAATTAAATAAGTTTTCAAATGGCGAGATTCTTGCAAATTGAATTTATGCATGCAGTTTGGCCAAATAAAAACTGCAATTGGATTAATTACCAAAATAAAGTTGCTAAGTTAGTTAAACTACATATACAACTCAGTTCAGTATGCATACAGTTTTATGAACGCAAGTATATGCAAGTACGATAATATAATTAATTAAGAATAAGTTCTTCTGAGAAATTCGGTGAAAGAGTTATTTTTTTATGGCACAACAATATATGTTTAAATATTAGTTAGTGTTTCATTAGAGTATCTTAAAAAAATATTGTATGTCTCCACGGTCCACACATACACTGAGCTACGCAATTTATGTATGTACCCTTTATATATACTATCTGCACTATGCACAGGCACATCGTGTAGTTAATGACACGAGTTGCACGGAATGAACACTCAACTCTGTGAAATATGAACGAGTGAATTCTTCACTTTTCACAGCTTCAGTGTTACAAATACAAAATTAAATCTGTAAATGGCGGCTCTGATTGCAGGGCTGTCAAGAGTTTATATTAATTGTGACCTTTGTTCAGTTTCAAACAAAGAAGTGAAACTTTTATAAACTTTGCAAATAGCATAATTGCATAATGAATTATTAGATGCTATATTTGGAAATTTGTTTCTTGTGGTATTGATAGAAAACTAAATTACAAAATGAGAAATACACTATATTTTTTAGTATCAATTTTAGATATTATTCTCGATATAATAATTTTGTTTACTTTCAATTGTATATATCATTTGATTGCAGTTGTGAGCTCAAGACGGGTGACAGCCCTGATCGCGCACAGAGTTGTTTCGTTCAATCGCAGCTGTTTACTTGTAGCAATTAACAGCCGCTAAACGAATAAAAAGCAAAGAATCGCGGCTTTATTCAACTTTATTCGTTTCTCTTCTATTCTGGTACTGTAGCGGCATTAAACTGCTTTCAGCTGAAACAATTCTGTTTCATGTTTCAGCTTTATGTACTTTCAGATTATGCATTCAAAAAGGAAAGTTGTAATGGGTGAATATGTTTGTGTGAAATTAAAGTGTACTTTACGATGTGTGTAAAAAATATTTATGTACAACTAGAACATAGCTACAGTACATAGCTGAGTACCGTTATATGATCAATAATGTTCTTTTTTTATATTACTGGGGTGGCAAACAAGCACCCGCCTGATGTTAAGCAGTTACCGTAGCCTATGGACGCTATACCAGAGGTATCACTTGCGTGTTGCCAACCCATTTTTTTACAACAAGGGTTTAAGATGGGAGTATCCCTGGGATAGGAATACGTTTATTTCAAAACGCATCCCTAAATGAGCGCTGGAGACCTGTTCTCGGACACAGGAACAAAACTATGTGCATCGCTGTGTGTAGTTATTTGGCAGTGGTCTTCTGTTAGGTGGCGGTTCTTCCTCACTAGTATGGTGCCCTACCTCTCAAGCTTTATTTATCTATTAACTACTCATTTAACATAAGGTGCAATTTAAGTAAAAAATAAGTTTTAGTGACAGTGCAATAAAGTAGGTGATTAGTTTAAAAGCTTAGTATCTTTATATTATTTACTAATGATTGTTCCGACTACCATAATATAACTACACTAGATTATATAATAAAATAAGAAGTAAATAGTCCAGATATTACAATATCCACCTTTAAAACAAGATCTGCTAATTAACACTTTACATAGACACATCCTTAAATAGTAACTATTCTACTATTCGAGGTGTATCTGTATATACTGAAGCACGAACTGCACTAATATAATAAACAGTTGACACAGATTAGGTACACAACGTCAAGTTATATCAGCACTAGATAACGCCGCGTGCACAACAATAGCTAGTTAATAAGCTGTTACAATTCAATACAAACAATACAGGGTTAATTGCTGTGAGTTTGGTGAGCGGCGCGGTGGCGGTGCGGCGAGCGGAGCGGCGCGGCGCCGTGGCCGGACTCGCAACGGACTATTACAGGGTTGTAAATAAAAAATGAGATGGTCTATCCGCGCCGTTGTTCCTAGCTCTCACTCTCTGAAGTAATCACGTGACATGCAGCTCGCAGCCACCGCGCTCTTATGATCCACTCCTCGACGTATGCATCAGCGCCAACCTGGGCGCTCACAGTGTTAACTTTCATTGCTCATTTAGCGAATTGAGGGCTGTTTTACGACACCAGCCGGAATAGCTGCGCACCTCTTACGCCTAATCTTTATGTTCGTATAAAACGAAATACTAAACGTGCGTCTTGAATAAATGCGAAGCGAAGGACGGACGTAAAAGGGCATTCATACATCGGCCCGTCCACGCGCAGCCACTGCGCCACCGGCCGCCGCGCCGATTGGAATTAGTCGCTTTATGGCCCACCGCTCTTTGCACAGAATTAGATCACTCAAGATTCGCTTAGTATAGAGGAACTTAAAGCCGGTAAAGGGTTGTAAACCTAAATCGAAGAGGAAAAGCGTTGTGACGACAATACAACGGTTTATGGCGGCACGTCTGAACTAAACTAAGAGAATCTAGATGAGGAGCTCAGAAACGGTCGATACACGGTGCGACGCGCGACGTCTCGTTCATCTCTTAAATATAAATATTTGTTTTATACTTTTAGAATACAAGCGTCGATGATAGAAAGGCTATTTTCGAACACAGTTTTTAATAATGTCCTCCTAACCGAGGTCACGGCGGCTAATCTCAACGGAGACTTGCCATCTGCGCGGTAGATATTATAGTGCACAAGTGTGTGCGCAAACACAAGTGCACTCTTTATTCCCTCACTCTCATAGTCCGATCGAACGGCAAATCCGACACGACCGGAAAGAGATCAGGCGTAGGACCGACGGCTTTTACGTGCTTTCCGAGGCACGGGGGTGTAAACACCGCCAATTTCCAAACTCCAGGCATCTATTGTGAATTTATGAACAGAAAAATGCAATATCGATTTTTGGCCTGACCCAGGATTCGAAGCCACACATCGACCACTGAGCCACGGAGGCAGTCCTAATTTTTTATATAACGTATTATAAACATTCACAGAACTTGAATGGATCATAAGTCCCAGGCATATTTTAATGATTTTACTGAATAATATATACAACAAGATATCGTTTAGGATATAATTGATATCGCAAAATTATTGTCAACCATATTAAAAGAAAGAGCACACTTAAACGTAACGGTTATTTTATGAACCTTTTAGCTCAGCTCAATGTGCTCGAGCGCTAAAGTATGATCAAGCCACGTGTTTTATGATACCAGCATCTTATATACAAGCATATTCATTTTTATTGACTTCAATGTTTAAGTTACTTTTACTAGAAAATAAAAAAGTACCGATCGTAAGTATACAATTAATGTTTATTGTTGTGCTACTAAACTTTCCAACATAAACATTCCAAACTAAAATGCAAACGACTCGGCCATTCATTTTGGTCGTTGTTAGACGATTTTCATTACATTACTTGCTTTCTGCAGCAGCCACACCCACTTTATTTTATTCTAAAATACTTCTACAACAGGACATAACTCTATCCTTAAACTAACCTTCACCTTTTTTTTTATACTTACAAAGAGGCAAACAAGCATACGGCCCGCCTGATGGTAAGCAGTTACCGTAGCCTATGGACGCATGCAACACCAGGGGTATCACTCGCGCGTTGCCGACCCTTTAGAAACCTTATAACTCCTTTCTTGAAGAACCCCATGCTATAGTCTCTCGGGAACCTCGGCAGGAATTAATTCCACAACTTAATCAAACGTGGGAGGAAATTCCTCTGAAACCTCACAGTGCGGCACGATAAAGGTTCTAAAATGGGTGGATGAACTCCCGCGTTGATAAAAAGTAGCCGTGGGCTACCTACCTATTTGCTTAAAGATAAAAACATCAGATAACGATGTATGTATGTACATAAACATTTAATCTATTTATATTTGTGTGATGGGAAAGCTAAGTCTATATTAAAACGAGTTGCCGTCCATAGGCTACGGTAACTGCTTACCATCAAGCGGGCCGTATGCTTGTTTGCCACCTTGGTAGTATATAAAAAAAAACTTTTAAAATAGTTGTGTAATTAATAATAATTTTACAACATTGACAGAGAAACATAGAATGCCATTTGAACTGTGTTCGTGCTGAAAAGCCATTCAGTAGTGAAAATCTCAGCTATCCTTTAAAATAACGACCCCTCTGTCACTGACATAAACGAATATCGGTAACAATTAATTAGTCGACGACAACATCCGGCGTTTTCCCTCGCGCTGATGTTATCAATCCGACGAGCGACGAGCGACGAGCGACTCACGACGCCGACGCCCCTAATGACTATAACCGGCGCAAACTTACTCAGTACTCACATGCTAATCATTTACTTGAAGGCTTCACAGTTACACCGACATATTGGAATTGACGGCATCTTGACTTATTAGAAAATACGTGATGAGTTTTAAAACGCGTAGTAAATAAGTGAATCAATATTATAAAATTGATAGTAGGTAAATTAAATGACAATTTAAAACTGCCTTGTCTAACAATTATATAATAATAATAAAATTTATTTATTAAGTAACCAGGACTCATTATGTTAGTAACAATAATAAACTATTTACTACTTATAACTAACTAAGACTCACTGTATGAGAAGTGTGTACCTGTTACGAACTCATCACTGACGTGGAAAGCTTGCAGCAGCGGCTCACATACACACAGTCGAGTCTGTCTGCAATGCAGCGCAAGATAATGTTAGGGCTGGCCCGAATCCGGCGCACCAGGGAGGCGCATCTTTTTCGCATTACTGCATAGAAGCAGCCTACTTGTGCTTCAGCAAACATCCCTGATGCTGACCTTATCTTCATATTTGGCACTGTTCTGTGAGAGACGTACGTTTCTCCAAATGCATGCCACTTAGCACGATCCTCAACTTCTCGCATTCAGCTGCTACTAGCCGAAGAACCGATACTCCTTGGAGCAGATGTATTCTTGAGTGGAGACCGTGGCTCGCCAAACATATTACTTAACATAATTGATAAAACTAAGTAGAATTTTCTGCCTATATATGTACCTTACAAGTAAGTATATATCTACTTACTTGTAAGTAATTACCCTAAACCTAAATACTTCAATTACACTCGTCGTTCAAACAAATTCAGTACCTACGCCATATTCGTTAACAGCACAACATAAACCCAAATATAAAGTAACCTGCCCACTTAAACTAATTGTATACGAAGACATTAAACTCGTGTCGTTATATTATTCACAATAGAATAATAACCGCGCGGTGACCTTCGTACAATACAGTACCTCACCTGATTTAATTGATGTGACATTTGACTGAGACCGATTTGTACATTTAATTAATAAAATATAAAATAAATATATGTTTTTCTTCCGGTCTCACTCACATCTAAGGCCATAAAAAATGATTATGTGTTTCTAATACAATCGGTTAGAATAAAATGTTCAAAGTTTATGTGTGTAGTTGTGTTTCTGTGTGTGAGTACAGGAATCCAGCGCTCATTTAGGAAGCATTTTGAAAGAAACGTTTGCCTATCCTAGGGATATTCCATCTTAATGCCCTGGTGTCAAAAAATGGGATGGCAACACGTAAGTGATACCTCTGGTGTTGCGGGTGTCAATAGGCTGTGGTAACTGCTTAACATCAGGCGGGCCGCATGCTTGTTTGCCATCCAAGTAGTATAAAAAAATAAATCTAGGCGGCGATGCTGGTCAAAACTATCATCAATACGTAGGTAACATGCGAGACGTAATATATCTATACTAATATTATAAAGAGGAAAGATTTGTATTTTTGTTTGTTTGTTTGTTTGTTTGTTTGTATGTAATGAATAAACTCAAAGACGACTGGACCGATTTTAAAAATTCTTTCACCATTAAAAAGCTACATTATCTGCGAGTAACATAGGCTATATTTTATTTAAAAAAAATAGGGGTAAATAATGCCAAGACCTCAGACAATCACTGACTAAATTAGTTACGCCTAATAAACGCCTATAAAATAATCTATACTAATATTATAAAGAAGAAAGATTTGTATTTTTGTTTGTTTGTTTGTTTGTTTGTATGTAATGGATAAACTCAAAGACGACTGGACCGATTTTAAAAATTCTTTCACCATTAAAAAGCTACATTATCTGCGAGTAACATAGGCTATATTTTATTTAAAAAAAATAGGGGTAAATAATGCCAAGACCTCAGACAATCACTGACTAAATTAGTAACGCCTAATAAACGCCTATAAAATAATTGCTATTTCATTTTTTGTAGGCGCTAACATTTAACAATACTTTAATTTAGGTAATCAGGAAAGCAGCAGAGAAAAGAAAACACTCCACCGAATCTGTCTGGTCAAGATAAACTCAATGACTACCCAATAAAATTTAATACGATTTTCACCAGGTGATGGCGTAATTCTTCCATTACAGTTTTGTGAGTGTGAATTGGCTGAAGTATTACGATGATAGTTAAACGACTAGGCAAAATCTTGCCGTAGGAGGCAATGTTATTCCTAAATAGATCTAAAAAAAAGTCCATGATACTATGTGTCTATCTGCGACCACAAAAATTACTCACAGCGAAACGCGTGATCGGCCTCTGTCTCATCGGAATACTTAACTGATATATATTTTTAACTGACTTTTAAAAGATGAGGTTCCCTAAAATAATTGCATTGTTTTTTTATATCCCTAAACATCGTCATTTAAGGGCCGATTTGTAATATTCTTTTTTAAGTGATCGACAAAGCTCGAAAAATTGCCTCAATTAAGTGGCAATGGGTAGGGCATATAGCTCGCAGAACCAATGGCCGTTGGGGCAGAAAGGTTCTAGAGTGGCGACCACGAACTGAAAGACGCAGCGTGGGCAGGCCTCCAACAAGGTGGACCGAAGACCTGGTAAAGGTCGCAGGCAACTGATGGACAAGGTCAGCTCAGGACCAACTGATGTGGAAAACCTTGCGGGAAGCCTATGTCGAGCAGTGGATGTCTTATGGCTGAGATAGAACTACTTTTGTGGCTAACAAGCATACGGCCCACCTGATGTTAAGCAGTTACCATAGCCTATAAACGCTTGCAGTACCAAAGGTATCACTTGCGTGTTACCAACCCATTTTTTACACCAGGGCCATAAGATGGGAGCAGAGTATCCATGGGATAGGAATACGTTTCTTTCAAAATTGATCCCTAAGTGAGCGTTGGAGTCCTATACTCACACACAGGAACACAACTACACCGCTGTGTATAGTTGTTTGGCTGTCGTCTTCTAAGGTGTTGGTTCTCTGTAAGGTGGAATTCCTCCCCTATCTGAAAAAAATCTCTTAAAAAACATTTTGCAATTGAATGGATAGTTTTTCATATTGTTCTCATTAAAAAAAGCAGTTCTGGTGATCGGATCCGTAGGGAATTGAGAAACCTCTCAATACTATCTAGGCATACTGCAATGAATCAAACAAATGCATTCAGGAAGCATCAATTCGTTAGTGAAACTAATAAAGTATACTGCAGATGGCCAACTTCTCAATGATAAATAATTAGTCGATGGAGATCAGACATAATGTGTAATTAAATGACTGTAACTAATCACATTCAATGAGCAAATTAAAATGGTACAATTAAACTAATATGATTATACAGCTGGATATAGGCACCGAAACTTCGTAATTAAACAATGTACAAAAAAAATGCATGGTTTCAGAGATATACATAATAATAGATACCTACATATATATCGAATTTACGTTGAACTCTGACCAATATGGTCGACTATAATAAATGGGGTTCAGTTTACTGGTTTTTTATTCAGTTTTGTTTCGGGAGCTTATGTAGAGTACTATATCTCTATTAATAGAATGATGAATCAAAAAGAATCTAATAACTATGCAGTTCAATTTCTGAAATCCTTGAGCACTACGGTGGACCATTATGCCCTTTAGGAATTTAATAAATTTTTAGCTCACGCAAACTGTGTAACAGTACCTATCAGGTTCATCATATCAACCCATAAAATATGTCCCACTGCTGGGCACGGGTCCCCCATACACTTGGAGGGATATCAGCCTACTACACCACGCTGGCCAGACGGATTGGTATAGGGTTTTATTTTGAATTTTCCTTCTCTTGCAGTGGATATTGTCTGCCTGAATTACTCCTTTAGTCGACTCTTAGGACACCCTTGGGATAGATAGGGGTGGTGATATTTTGTATTCTTAATCCGTCACCACACGGAATCCTATCAGGTTAAAAGTGACCAATTTAAAACGAAATGTATGGATGCAGAAATTTCTACAGGGCATAAGCTAAGCACAGATAAGCTATGCGATAGGCCATAAGATTGTTCACGTTTGCGCTAAGACAATTTGAAGAGCAGAACAATCGTACAAACAAGGAATATTTCTTTATAAAGTTTATTAATTGCAGAACCTTAATGTTCAAAAGAAAAACGTAATTGACAAATCAACAAACGCACAGTTTAAATCACTAGACACTCAGATAGCTATTACGATATAGGCATCCGCTAAGACGGGTTTTTTAAAATGTAACCGCTAAAGATGACAATCAGCCGATGAAAGTTTGTAGTTTTCAGATTTACAGTAAAAGACTGAACACGCGAACGAAGTCGCGGGTACAGCTAGTTAGGAATAAAAGCTAAACGAGCACTCGCTGGTAGAACTGTCGGGTTTATTTATATGTTTATGTTTATTAAAGTTTTGTTGTTATTATTCTGTGTAAAAGTTTATTGCAAGTAAAATTGTTTCATGAATACCTACGGTGAGGTTTTAAATTAATCTGTAGTTGTATAAAATGTAAGGTACTGTTATAAAGTGAGCTAATACAACTGCATCTCCTAATGTTGAGTAACATATGTAATATTGAGGTGGTGATAAAGTGCTAATGCTGTTCTGTTGTGTTGAAGTGCCAGGTTCGATACTAGGCTCACATTATGTGTTTTTTTTTTGTAAAGGGACAACTGCCGCACTAGAGAACAAGATCTGTGTCAGTTCAAATTCACCTAGACTCAGAACAACTCTTTGTGGGTCACACAAAGTTTTGTCCTGTATGGGAATCAAACCCACAACCTCGTGCACATCAGGCGCATACGGCGGCCACTGGACCGCTAAGGTAGTCTTATTTATTTTCTATTTTGAGTACCTTTCATAGACGCAATCTATTTCAAGAATTAATCTTAAAACTACAGCTACATATACTTATTTTATCGAACATTTCAATATATTTCTTATAAGACATGCTAGCTATACTCAACTATCTATCTTGTTGCGTTCATTACTTCGAGTACCTGTCGGGGGATTTTGTTCCAGTTCCGCTAAGCACAAGGGAGAACGAACTCAATCTTCTCTATCGAGGCAAACAAAATAGAGTTAGGTTAGCTTAATCAAAGGTCAAACTCAAGTGTATTTTGTAACTAGCTGTTGCCCGCGGCTCCGCTCGCGTGTATGTCAATTATCGCTGTAAAAAGTAGCCTATGTGTTATTCCAGACCATAATCTATATCTGTGCCCAATTTCATCCAGATCCGGTCAGTAGTTTTTACGTGAAAGAGTAACAAACATCCATCCATCCGTCCATTTTTACAAACTTTCACTTTTTTTAAGGATATATTAAAAATTGGCATGATCACAATATATTCAGGTATAGTTGGAATACAAATAAGTGTATTTTGAGTGTAGAGATAACTCAAAATCCGTTGATAACTACATATATCTGTAAACTTTACTTTATACGGTATCCAGAACCTTGGAGCGACGGATTGATTACAACATACTCAACGCTGTTCTACTAAGTGAAAACAAGATTTATACATGAATTATTAAAATATAATTTGAAATAAAAAAGATCCGTATGAGATATTCAATGCACCAAGTCACGATCGGCGTCAATTTGAGACGCCACATCCGCTGCAGAAGAGCGACGCAACAGTGACATCGGACTAGGGCTGTCATATCAACGATTGTATGTAGATATAGATAGATAGAATATTTTTCATTGGACACCACTATGAATAACTACAAAATAATATTACATCTCCTAATTCCATTTTATCGCCAATAGCGAACTACTGTGACGTATGTCACACTCGCTTTGTTCAATGGTAGACGTTGTGTTGTTGTTTTATAAATACATTTCCAATATTGTATTCTACTCCCATGATGATCTTACGTGGGTGGATTATGCAAGATAATATATGAACCTTGAATTGTCACAGTAACTTATTTCTAAATATAAATGTTTTACGTTGACATTCAATGTTGGTTCACGTGGTGAAGCCATGCGTCACAATTTGATATACATAAGTAACTCTGAATAAACAAGGCTGCATATATGTATACATATGACGTATATAGTTCAATCTTAGTTATCCCATCAAACTTGATTACTTTCTACTTTGAGGATCTCAGGTTATTATTAAAACACCAAAATTATCCAAACTCTGTAACAAAAGTGTTGAGTAAGTACATATATCTGCTATTATGACCACTAAGTTACTAACTAAATAAACGCACGAAACTCTCTAATAAAGAAGATCTAAGGCATAAAATACAGATATTGTAACTTATAAATACAACTAGAGAACTAGTCATATTTTGTGCTCGTGGCAGCCCTATAGTCGGTAGAGTGGTAGCGCCGCGCCGCGCTGCGGAGAGAGCAGGAAGCGGCGTGGCGCGGCACACTGAACACGACTCTACTGTCGCGGAAAAAATATATTTGACGCGAGGGAAACGTTACACCCTGTTCTTATAACGCTACCTATACTTTTATATCGTTAGAGAATTTATGGTTTATGTAACTATAAGTTTATAGAGTAAGTGACTATGTATTCTTGCACAGGATGGAGATTTCATACTAGGTCACCACAACCCGTGATAGGCGTCATATCAAACAAAAAAGTAGTGGTACTTTAAACAAAGAAAAACTATGTTTAGTGCACATGCACAGCCCAAATCCTTACTATTATAATAATTGTGAAAGTTTGTAAGTATGGATGGATGGATAGATGTTTTTTACTCTTTCACTTAAAAACTATAGAACGGATCTGGATGAAATTTGGCACAGAGATAGATTATGGTCTGGAATAACACATAGGCTACTTTTTACAGCGATAACCGACTTCCACGCGGGCGTAGCCGAGAGCAACAGCTAGTATTATAATAATTCTAAAAATCATTCGCCTCTACCCATTACCAAATACCCAGAAACATTATTTTACCATTTATTCTTCTAAAAACGATCACCCTTATCTCCAGTAGAGCTGGTGGCCCATCTACTTAGCGTTAGCAGTTATCGACCCTGATACCATAAACACTTACCATCATCCCGTATGTCCCATAAAAAGGGGTCTGTCGCCCTACATAACAGATAAAACTAAACTTATACCTTATACCCCGGAATGTGACTAACGGAAAATGGGGATCCAAAATTACAATAATAAAAACGTTTGTGAAATGGAGTGAAAAGTCAAAGCACTGCTTTATACAAGTCGACACGTGCACTTAACGCAAGCGACATTAAACCTTATCTGTATTACCGTAGAGTGGTCTGTAGATGCATGTAGTTTGGCAAGAGGCGGGCGAACACAGCGGCACGGGGCAATTCATTCCACATTAGAAGGGCTTTTTTATATTAATTGCCGACGCTATTCCAAGGTCATCCCCAGATCCTGAAATATATGGAAATTATTCGGCTCTGCTTCAGCCCGCCCGCACAATATAATGTAGGTACATTGATTCTTGAAGCTATCGATTTGAATTTAATAGGAAGTTTATGTGTTTTAGAATCGAGTTAAATTTTATGTCCTCAACTTAACTGTTCTCACTAACAGTGGCGAAGTGGTGAGTTTATATTATTTATTTACATTCGATATCTATCGAATCATCGAGATGTGTTTTAGATGACTAGAAAAACTGGTTCAAATATCAAACAACAGATGCTCGTGCTGGCTATTGCTCGTACGTGAAAGACTACTGTAAACATAAAATAATTGACAACATTCAACCCTGTAACTATGTTTGTTACCATTTGTTAATTGCTACCAAAGTTTTTAATATTTTATGTCAGCCGAAGGTAGTTGTGACAAATGGAAGTGACAAGAAGCTGAAACTACTCTATTTTTAGGTTTATGGTAGGTAATAAAAAAAGGTATGCAATCAAGACGTCACGTGTCCATATTGTACCTACTTTTACCAAAATAGGTAAAAATAAAATATACATGAACACTTAACGCTATTGTTACCGCGATAGAATAAACTCAAGACAACTTCGATTTCATCGATGAATATTATAATTATACACACCACACACACACACACACACGCATACTATGTCTACTAACCATGTGCTTTGAGTATAGATACATATATACTAAACAAATTGGGTAGAGCAAATAAAGTTGAGAAAATGAGTAAATTATGTACTTAATAGATATTGATGAGGCGCGCAAAATGATTTATTGAAGGTCGACGCTCGCGTGAGCCACCTACTGCGCCTAATATACGTGATAAATGTCCCTAACACATTATTCTATTAGACACCGCCTTAGCGCAGAGTCTATGCCTTACTTAGGAACGTCATTATCATCATCGGCAATACGACGTCAGCGAGACAAGCTTACGTGTCCTTGCATGGGCGTTGCGGGTTCAGTCAGTCACCTACTGTTCTGATCCATCAATCTGCATTGAGCCAACGTGTGAGCCAACGTGTTTAGATTAAAGCCTAAACCCTTAGTTTTCTTAATAGAAGACAGGAGACTTCAAAAATGGGACATAAGGGTAACCAGCCTAAGGCTTTTTTATATTACCAAGAAGGTAAACAAACAGTAAAAAGTAATAAAACCTCCATCGAGTGAAACGCCCAATCAAATATTATAAATTTTGTAATTTGGTCGTTTGGTCCGCTCGGGCGAACAAATGACGGGCGAAACGACCTATAACTCAACAAACATACGACTAATGTTACAAAGTTACCGTAGCCTATGGACGCTTGCAATACCAGAGGTATCACGTGTTGCCGATCCAAAAATAAATAAAATGAGCCTAAATGAGCCCTAGAACCTGTAAATAACTACACCGCTGTGTACGCAATCTTTTATTAGAACAAAGATTGCAATATTACGCGGACTAAAGCACTCACAGTATTGCACTGTTCTTTATATTATCATGTTCACGTGATCAGTAAAACTACAAACCATTACGTTAGTGTATCTCTGTGAGTATCACACAATGCACGTAAGACAACCATTATTACACACCACTGCATCTTCTCTTTACCACGTCAAACTTGACGATAACAGACGAAAAATAACTTATTTTCTTTATAAAAGTATTAAAACTGTCATACACGGTACATATCATACATAATATTAGGTTGTGGAATGACCTTCCTGCCGAGGTTTTCCCGAGAGACGGAGACGCAGTTATAAGGTTTCTAGAGGGTCGGCAACGCGCGAGTGCTACCCCTGGTGTTGCAAGCGTCCTTAGGCTACGGTAACTGCTTACCATCAGGCGGGCCGTAAGCTTGTTTGCCTCATTGGTAGTATAAAAAAAAAATTGGAGGGTATCTACGCTAAGATTTATAGAGTACTTTAGTACCACGCACTAAAAACTTTGAAAAGCAGTAAAAAAATTAAAAACCATTTTCAAAATGTATAGGAATACTAGCTGTTGCCCGCGGCTCCGCCCGCGTGGATGTCGGTTATCGCTGTAAAAAGCCTATGTGTTATTCCAGACCATAATCTATCTCTGTGCCAAATTTCATCCAGATCCGTTCAGTAGTTTTTATGTGAAAGAGTAACAAACATCCATCCATCCATACTTACAAACTTTCGCGTTTATAATATTAGTAGGATAGTAGGATGATAATTTTGTATTTCGTCTTTAGGTATTGTAACATCGCTTACAGTGTTCGTTCAGTTTAACTAACAATATAGCGCTCATTGACAACTAGTAGGGGTTGTAGCGAGACAAGGTAATTCTGTGAGGTGACGAAGGCTTTACAGTTTACACGAACAATGACACTGCCAAGCGATCAGTGCGGTTTAACACGAAACAAAGTATTGGCCCTGTGCCCGACCTCCCGAAATGAGGTTAAAATAAACGTGGTAAAATTAATGTAATTATTGGGCAAAAAAGGCAAAAGTTCTAACAAAATAATTTCTAAGAGAGGAAGGGCACCGTACTAGCAAACCCGACTACGGAAGTATCTTCACCTTACAAAAGACCACAGCCAAATAACTACACACAGTGGTGTAGTTGAGTTCCTATGTGTGAGTACAGGTCTCCAGCGCTCATTTAGGGATGCGTTTTGAAAGAAACGTATTCCTATCCCAGGGATAGACCCATGATAAAGCTCTGGTGTAAAAAAATGAGTTGGCAACACGCAAGTAATACTTCTGGTTTTGCAGGTGTCCATAGGCTACGGTAACTACTTAACATCAAGTGGGCTGTATGCTTGTTTGCGAAGCATTCGTTTTCATGTGATATTTTTATTAAATACTAGGGGTCGCCCGCGACTTCGTCCGAGTGGTCATTTGGAATATTTTCCCCGATTTTGCTATATATCTCACTACTGCTCTACTCCTATTGCGTATCTATATATCATAGCGTGTTGTTATATAGCCTAAAGCCTTCCTGAATAAATGCACTATTCAACAAGAAAAGATTTTTTCTAATCGAACCAGTACTTTCTGAGATTAGCGCGTTCAACCAAACAAACTAACTCTTCAGCTTTATAATATTAGTATAGATGTGTGCGTTATACAAGATCACAACAACAACATGCAAAACTGTCATGTGGTGGGGGTAAACATGCAGATTATACGTACACGCGATGTTCCTGAGTGTTCCGTCGACGTCGACGCCGTGTCGCCTGCGAGAAAGCACCTCTCGCCATTTATTACATCTCGCACATTACCATCGATCCGGAAATTATTGCCGAAGAAAAAACAAACAACTCCGACTTTTGTCGGCACGTAAACACTTCGCCTTACCCCAACATTCCCGACCCATCTACTATATCAACTGACAACCGAAAATCAATCTTACCACAACCCAATAAAATAGATATTGGTTCGTACTTAAGTGGCACATTTGTCTCTTGGCAATGGGCACAGATTTATATTTAAGGGGAGCTACTTCAGTGGCTGTATTTGCATAAGTTTGTTTATGAAATTCGCGTGTACTTTGTCAGTTGGCGCGCGGCGGCTGCCACTTAACTGGTTATCATCTGTTTATTCAAGGGAATGGAATGCAAACAGGCGGAGTGCAGGTGCCATCCACTAGAAATTGTTTTTCTTCAAGTGGCCATGGACTGAACTAGCAACACTGTACAAGGTACAGATACTTTTTCATTATAATAATCTAGCATAGAAAAAATCTGTCACATAGTCAAAGTCAAACTCATTTATTCATTTAGATGAAATACATGAACGTCAACAAAAAAAAAATGCCAACATACTTTTTTCTTACGGCCAATTCGCTGAATAGGGTAAGGCCGCGAGAAGACTCGGGCCACTCTTTTTAATATAAAATAACATTTACAATATTTAGAATGGGTTACAATATTAGTGTTAACAAAAAGGGACGGAAACCAATATACTATACAAAATTAAATTTAGATAAAAATAATTTTAATAAGGAAATAATTAAGAGAAAAAAAGATGAATTTAGCTTTCCACTGTATGGCATAAAATCATTACATAGGATTATTTGGATAGGAAACGTTTCCTATCCCAGAGGGAAATTCCATCATAACACCCTGGTGTTTATATTTGAGTCGGCAACACGCAAGTGATGCTTCTGGTATTGCAATCATCCATGGGTAGCAAACATGCACAAGGTATAAAAGAAAAATATATATAAGTAGGCGGCTCAGTATTGTTCACCTTATTAAAGTAAAAGGGATACAAAATTGATGTGCATTGTTTTGCAACAACATCGCATACAAAATCGTTGGTACATATTTGCTCATTGAGCTCTTACAGCTGCAATTTAAAACTATGATTAACGTGCGGAAGCTCGTTAAAAGTTTCGTACACAACGCTCGAGGAACGTTTAAAAGTTCCACCTTGCCGGACAGCAGTTCCGGACGCAGACAGACGGCGAACCACGACGCGCGGCGCTTCACGATGGACTCCGGTAAGTCTCGGTGAAACATCGTCACACGCCACCAATAGTACCAAGGCTAATATTCACTTGTCCCATCACTAATGAAAGTAAAACGAACCAATTTGATTGTTTTGTTCAGTGTGAGACCTCGTGTCGGAAACTTCTGATAATGGTTTTAAAATGGTCACCCTGTTTGAATTTAATTAAAACTATATTTGTTCAAACTGTGGTTGTGGACAGATTGATTTTAAAGTGAGCTTTTCCTTTAGGAACATTGTTTTGTTTAGTTGTGTGCATTTATGTGACAATACATACCTATTTACTAGAACATGGCCACTTAAAATAAACAAAAGAATGAAGCTACATCTTTATTATATACTATGTACAATTTGGTTCATGCTGCAAGACAAGGCGCGCGTGCATTGTTAATTAAAGTTTGATTGTCCACTAGCCTTATATCTCAAAACAGGTGACTTGAAGGTGTTCTTTGAAGCACGCAACATGCTCTAGTATGTATCCATTAAGCAGTCACCCGACCAGGGAGTGATTGTGCTTCACGTAGCTCGACCACGACTATCGTGTCCGACCACGAACACTACCAAACCGCAGTCGCTTCCTAACATCCTAAACACGAGAGCGCCATAACTATCCGGATCACTTCTCAATCTACACAACACTTCGTGAAAGCCTCGTATCGTTGCAAAAACTACAAATAAACCCCTCTATTAATAAAGATTATGGTGCAAACTCCGCTAAATAGGTCCGACGTTAGTTTTTACAAGCTCGGGGTTAGTGCTGGAGGCCATTACAGTTTTTTGAGGCCACAATCACACAACACTGCAGTGTGGCATACAGTAATGGCCCTTTTTGCGGTCCGCTTTTATTGTAGTGCTATTTGAGGAGAGGATCGTGACGTGTGTCAAAGTTGAGGGTTGTTGTATAAGTACCAGCGCGTGTGGAGGTGAATTTGGAGCACATTGAGCCTTGTTTTGTTCAAGAGATATTTACACACGTGTATTTACTACAATTTGTATAAGAATAATTATTAATTTAATAACAATATGCCTCACTATCCATATACTAGGACCTAAGTGTCAGTCAATTTAATCTTTGAAATTTTTTTAAATGTGAGGTTCTCTCTGTATACATACGTCACGAGTAAATAATATATGATTATTATCATAATTTTCAAAGAATATGAGATCAGTAAAGTGCTGAACATTAAACACCACTCGGATCAGTAACACCCGTGAATCAAACAAGAAAACTATCGAACAAATAGGAATCGTATAGAAGGGATAAATTTCACATACAAAACTTTTTCCATACCAATTCAATAAGTGGGCTCACAGTTGTTTTGCGGAGGAGTTGGCTAACAAGGACCCTTTTTGTAATAAGATATTCTTTTCACAACACGCACTGTGTTTGTAGTTGGAAAACACAGAGTCGATCCTCCGCTCGGCAGCTCCGTAGTGAAGTTAGTGAGCGTAGAATAGGCGGTTGGGTGCCCAGGGACGTATACAGTGAGATAATGTGGAGTAAGTAGGTGCGCGAGCATACCCTCAGTAGTGCTTACCACAATAAACGTATTTCTCGCAGATATTGCGATACGATTCTATGGATTATTGTACTATTATGGGTTTTGTGGCAACTACGCGACTCGAATGTTAGTGCGGGAACAAATATTTATTTTGTTTGTTGTAAGGACTTCATATTTTTAAATTGATGGTAAATATACTTTTATTTGTAAACACGTTATATACATTAACATTTAATTTAATTCAATTACTTTAATGTTACCTTGGCTTGATAGTAGTAAGGCTTTGATGTTATAAAGCTAACATTTTATCTAATAGAGATATTTATATGTATAACACAACCAGGGTTGTGTGGTAGACAGTTAAATCTTGTTATTTGATATTATTATTATTTTTGTATTGGTATTATTTTTCTCTCTTTATCACGGGTATTTTCCCATCATTCAAGGAGAATACCCGGGCCTTTGGAAGGCTTACGCGGGGAAATAGATCCAACACGCAGAGGCCCTTAGAGAATTTTAATTTAAAATGGGATGAGACGCTTACCATAGTCATGCCATAGCTGCACTATTGCAGTACAGCCATGACATGCCTATGGTAAGTGTAGAGCTATTGCAACATGAGAAATCAAATAATTTTGGGCTATGGGATTGGGTGTTCGATGGACTGATTTACAATGATTATGGGATAAAACGTCGCCTGCCATCATTTAAAAGTTGGGATATACTCTAAATGTAAAATAGGCAGACGGTGACTCGCCTATACACTAGATGGGCCCCTTGAAACAACCGACATGGGCAACAGCCCACAGGCATAAGGGCAACACCATAGTGCGCGGCTAGGGGTATCGAGCGGTGCGGCGCCGGTTTCACCATCGGGGGTCTGAGACCCGAGAGCGGGTTTCCCCGTAGTTATGCCCTTGAAAATGACACTTCTACCCCCGAGCATATCGCTCTGGCGACCCCTCTCTGATCAGCCAATTAAGGCAAGCCAGAGCTGAGAGTCCTGCGGGCGCTCTTGTCAGTCCACTCCGGACCGCCAGTAAAGGCAAGCCGGAGACGAGGCCCTGACCGACTCTCTGGGGCATTCGAGACCGCAGATTTTTTATTATTATTATTTTTTATTATTATTATTAGCCTATACTGTCCCACTGCAGGGTAAAGGCCTCCCCTTCCTTTTTCCATGATAGTCTATCTTTTGCCAATTGTAGCCAATCCCTTTTATAGGCGTCAAGCTCATCTCGCCATCTCATTCTGGGTCTACCACGTGGCCGCTGTCTGGTGTTTGGGACCCACTGCGTCGTTATTTTTGCCCACAGCTCCTCCGGCATGCGACTAACGTGACCTGCCCAGTTCCACTTTAGCTTGGCTGCTGAGTGGCCTACGTCAGCAATGTGCGTATTATTCGCAGTATATATTTAATAAAATTCAATAATAATTTTTTACCACGTACGATTAGGTTGTGGATTGAGCTCCCTGCCGAAATTTTTTCCCACGACGATATTTTCCGAAGATAGCATGTGATTCTTCAAGAAAGGAGTTATAAGGTTTTAAAGGGTCAGCAACGCCCGAGTGACACCCCTGGTGTTGCAAACGTCCATAGGCTACGGTAACTTATTACTATCAGGCGGGCCGTATGCTTGTTTGAAAAAAATAATAATATATTGAATATGATTTTCCACAGCCACCTTGTCCAGCAAAATGACATACATTGGGCAAAGCACGTGAAATACTCCTACTCCCTCCGAGTTCTCAAGCTTCTCGTAAAGACAAATCGAATGGAAAAATCATTTATCAAAATCAGCTTAACCATTTACGCAAAAAGACAAATGCCACATACATAAAACATCCAGGAAAGCCACTTTTTGTCTTTACCGAGCGACGAAATGATAATACCTTTCTAATAATAGATCTTTCTATTCTTACTCTTTGAATTCCATCTACCTACGTTTCGTAGCATTGAATTCGTATTTCTGACTTATCCACTGAATGTATTTTACATAATAAAGGGATAACAATCTCTAGTATACTACATATCACGTAATTCTAAATTTGTATGAATATCGAAAATCATTATCAATTGGTCGCAGTGCTGTGGCCACATTGTTATTATATTGTTCATAGCGATGAGACGAATTACGTCTGAGGTTGATTGCATTGAGTTAATCGACTGATCCAGGAACCGTTATTTTGTTTTATGAAGGTCTATGCCAAACGGAACAGACCTTTAGGCAGTTACCTTAAGTTCTAATTTAGATTAACCTGATCCATTTATTCGCGGAGCCGTCAAGTAATCAAGGACCTATTTCTAATAATATACAATCTTAAAGGCAATTTCCCCTTATCTTACTTTCATTTCAAATTAGCATAACTATTACAATCTTTCATTCATTCAAATGCAAATATATCTGTGAAAACCCTTCATATCTCGACAGACAGGCGAGCAGGCGAGTATTAGCACTTCAAAGTTGACAGATATCGAGGGCTCCAGGGCAGACCAATCGCAACTGAACAAAAACATTCGATTGGTGCTCGATCATTTGGAGATGGGAGGCTCGTCGATGGCTCGTCAATCACCGCGACAAATATATTGATTATACATACGCACATAAATATAGCTTCAACCAGTGATTGCAGTTTTGGACGATCTAATTTCTGTTGTAGACATAATTAGAGCATGACAATCTCGTTATTCACAATATTCACGTCACTCAAACATACCTACACACACACTGCTGCACTCATCCAATAATAGATAGATACTATAAACAAAAGTGAGCGAAGTTATAATAAATTTGATTGAGTGGCGATTATAATGACGAGTAAAGTGTTAAATAACAATTACCTAGTAAATGTGTGGCTAGTCTACTAGCTAGCTGTACTAGCCTAGTAAATTAATTAAAAGTCATAACTCTGCGAGGTATTCTAGTGTTAAGAATATCAATCGTTAGCGACTTATTAAAATATGATACCAATACACTTTTCTTAATAAAAACACTAATCGCTCTTTATAAAAATGAGAGGAACGAGTCCTTATTGTAATACATAGTATATTTTCTTATTAATGCAAACTAAAGACAATTTCAGACACGATATTATGATAACGGTAAATAGACAGTTTGTACCAGAACTCAAGCAGTTTCTTGTTTAAGCCGCCGGGAAATCGTGTAGCCATTGGTATGGGTATGCATATTCTGAGGTATTCAATGGAGGATAAAGACAGGTATATGCGGGTCCAATTTCTCGGTGAATGGGTGTATGATGCGCATAGAATCACGGCGTATGGTCGAACATTAGATTGCGTTGAAAGCCGGCTTCTTGATCATGCCAGTTTATGTTCCTTAGTTATTGACTTGCAAGGATTGGTTATTGTTCTCTACGTTGATATATTATTTAGCTTTTCATTTCAATTCTTAAGTTCATATTATTTGTTTTGGGTTCGTTTTTATAACGTTTGAGAAATGATTAATGTTTGTGATGAATGCAGTTTAATTGTGGTAATTCCACTTGCCTGTCTCAACGCGTTTATGAATTCAATATTTTTAGCATTTTTGTTATGCTCAAATATACTTAAATATTAAAGCAAACGTAAACAAGCAGTGGCAAATTCGAACTCCGGAGTAGGAGCTCCGATGGCACAGTTGGTAGTGCGCTGAGCCGGAACCCGAGAGGCGCAGGTTCGAATCCTGCTCCGGGCTCGTCTTTTTCCACATTGGTTTAATATTTAAGTATATTAGCGTTTATGAATATTGCCGCCTTTACTGAAAACATCAATATTTACGTCAATATTATGAAAATTGTAGTATTCTCATTGTTTGTGTAGAGTGCCAGCGGCCCATCTGATAGTAAGCGGTACCGCCACTCACGTTTGTAAAACTTGTAAGCGACTAACATATTGACCTATATTTTATACAATAGGTATATAATAGTCCTTAATCCAGTTTCTTCATGAAACCACAGGCTTTGTTACATAAGTTACTGATATGATTTCTAACTAAAACACTTTGATCACATTATTTTTAGCTTCATAACAATTTAATAATACATAATAAAGGCATCAATATTATAAAAACTAGTTTTCACAATACAAAAACATTTTGTTTGCGTTGACAAGAACAAATTATTATATAACTAAATTGTCAGTATTGTTTCTGGAAACGACAAATACAGAAATGTTGAAATACAAATGTACTAGTTGCAAAATAAGTTTTAATATTGAGTAAAGCTAGGGGTAGCTCGTTATTGAAACTGCAATAAAATAGTAAATCAACTCTCGTCTGTATTATAGCTCGCCGGCCGGTGAACGAATGCAATTTAACGGAGAGTTTGACGGAGTTGTGAACGGTTCAAAACAAATAAAAAATTGCACTCCGGGAGTGCCGACAGAAGTGAAAACACTAGGCAAAACAGTTGTTATACATTTTATAGCAATAAATGTTTTTTTTTATTTATCTAGACGCGTTCGCGATCTGCTGTACATGCATATTATCGCCTCTTTGCTTTAATAACGTGACAGTCGAAAAAATATTTTTTGGATATGTCAAGCTGCGTCTCATAACGGTGTCGCAAATCCAGAGATTTTATCTCATCTGAAATTATACTAAAATAAGTTTTCTCTTCAATAATCTAAATACTAATATGAAAATATAAACTTGTACGTTACCCATGATTGTTATTATCTACCGTAGATGTGTGACTGAATAACTTACCTGAAACAATAAACAAAATATTATTAATAAATTAATTATTATAAATGTGTCGCATGTCATAAATAAGCCCGCATAATCGAAATAAATTTAACAATTGACACAATGTACCTATTATTAAACATACTTGATCTAGACTGGATTTGTGAAACAATAAATTAGTTTTTCGTGGCTAGAGCTCTGTAGTCTAGCTTCTAAAGTTCAATTATTGTACCACAAACTAGACTTTACTTAATATTACAACTTACTAACAAGAAAATTAGCAGTGATTTGTTAGTAAACAAGATTACCCACAATAATTGAGCACATTCATCATTGAGTTTGTTGCGAAAAAAGAATTAATCATATTTAGGTATACTTTGGGCAAAGTTAACGAATTCATATTAATTATATTGTATCAGTCTAACAAAAGTGATATAACACGATCTTGTTACGTCTTTATGTTTTTGTCTATGACGTTTGTATTTCGTGTGAGTAAATAAACAGTATAGGACACTACAGAATCCTTAATGCCATATTTTTTCAAGAATATTCATATCTATACTAATATTATAAAGCTGAAGAGTTTGTTTGTTTGGTTAAACGCGCTAATCTCTGAAAGTACTAGTTCGATTTGAAAAATTCTTTTTTTGTTAAAAAAGTACATTTATCCAGGAAGGCTATAGGCTATATAACATCACGCTATGATCAATAGGAGCGGAGCAGTAGTGAGATGTGTTGCAAACGTCCATAGGCTACGGTAACTGCTTACCATCAGGCGGGCCGTATGCTTGTTTGCCACCTTGGTAGTATAAAAAAAAAAAAAAACAGGAAAAATATTCCAAATTACCACGCACTTAGATATATTTCTCTAAAATGTATGATGGGGCTATCATTGGCAACGTTTTGAAACACATGAGCATAATAATCGGTAGCATCGTCTACTTCACAATATAATGTCGTGTATACTTAGTAATGTTATGTATAATATGTGTAATGTTAGGTACTTTATTTGATGAGTCCGATACATTGTCGTGCGTCTTCGTCGCTAAGTCCTTCTACGAATAGAGCGAAGAATATAAACACAAATATTATTTTTCATTGTTCAGTGAATGTACGTAATATATGTATAAAGTAAAAATACGAACAGGTTTTCTTACATTGTCGAGTTACATTAAGAATAGGTAGTAGTACTTGAAAACCTTTTGTTATAATAGACTAACTAACAATATAAATATAAAGGCTTCGTATATTTCAGAAGAGTTGATTTCTATTCATATTTGAACAATATACCTACACTACGTACCGATATTGTTTTTGTACATACACGAGTACTTAATTTGTTTAAAAGGATTGGATAGGATATTTTATAAAAGCATTTTGGTATTAAATTGATCAAAGTTAAAATATCTTCAATAATGAGATGAAAGGCGTTGCAGCTTTAATATGTAAATATGTATAATAGTGATCGCTACGAGATCATTCTGATTGTAACCTCTCCGGTTACATTACAGGTGATTCGGGATCAACCCTGGCATATAAATCCATTAATACACCCCGTTGCATCCGCGGTACTAATGTTTCTGTCTTCCACCCTTTTGCGACTACAATGATAGATCTTAATTAATTGGAAAAAGATTACAACTCATCGTTCCACTAATCATCAAGCAAGCAAATCTTATACCGATTCACATCTTATGCAATAGCAATATAAACTGTATAAACGTAAAAAGTAAGGGTCAGAATTTATTCCACTAACTTTTAGTTTGAAAGAAGTGTCATAACAGTTCCCAGTAGGGGGTAGATGCCGCCTGGAGCCTCGCCACGCACGGCACTTGTCGACGCTAAACAAATAACTGTCTCCGCGGACCGGGAGCGCTGGTCTCCTTTCAAACTGACGTTTATTTACGTTGCGACTGAAGAGAATTGCTTAACAAAATATTTGTTAGTCAGGCCAGTTTGCTAGCGTTATCAGTTAACGACGAACAGAGTTTATTTGGCGTTAGGTTTTGGCTAGCTAGTGGATATAATGACTAGCATAATGTGATGTATTGATAAGAGGGGTTTCAAATGAAAGACAATTTGAAATAGACTTCACAGTAGAAATTATGATTAATATTATAATAAATCAATTATTACATTGTGTTTATATTTCAGCGATAATTTTAGTTACAAAATTAAACCGCCTTCAAAAAAGCGAAATATAACTGAATTAAATATTGAAATCGATGTCAAAAATTTGATTGTTTTACTTTACTTTTTTTTGGATAGTCATATATCAATATATTAATTACTATCCATTAACTATTTGATTTTGATGAGTTCCCTGGTATATCTCCAGAGTTCAATAGCAATGAAATTAATATAGGACCTTGGAGCTAAGCTGAACCCAACGCAAAACTCAACAAGAACGGCCGGCCGATTCTCTAAGAAACAGCGATCGCAAACTGACAGTTGTGATCGCTCGGTGACGTAAGACACGATTACTAAACGTCAAAAAGGCTTGATTTTCGCTGTTACCGAATACCGATTTTCAATTTCACAGCTAGATTTTGCTCTGTTTTCACGGTCGCTCGATTTTCACTCTTACGGAATACCCCTGCGGATCCTCTCCTTTATACTTGCTTATATTATAAAAAGAGAGAGCGAATTTTGTGAATGTGTACTTGGATTGTGAGTAATTTCATGATATAAATCCTAAAATATAGCAAGCTCAATATTATCTTAGCTATTCCTAGTAAAATCCACTTTTATTTAAGTTGAGACTTAATATCAATCCCGATAATTCACATCTGAGCTTTGGAAGCGTGTTTTCAATTAAATCAACATTAATTTGTAGAGATGGAATCTATTCCCGGACGTTATTTCAAACAGAGCTCGCCAACGGACCGTTACACTCTTCAACAATTATAAGGAGAGGAATTGAAATAGGTTGGACACAGTAAGAGTCTTAGAAATGCTGAGATAATATATATTGATTTAGAATTAATTTTAACAAATTTAGAAAGAAAATTAATAACGAGTGTTAAGAATGGTAGAATTTTTGAATTAAGTTACCCAGCCAGTTTTCAGGCTTTAGTCTTCATCACATCAAAGGATATAAAGTAAAAATTCCCTTTAGCTATAATCTATTCCTTCATAAAGGTTCAACTAAATGCTTAATAATAAAACTTTGAGCATTGTTCCTTTCTTCACAATGATTTTACATAAGAATTATTCCATCCTACTAAAATAAGTAGGATAAGTTCCAATTTATTTATAACCATGAATAAAAGGTCAGAGTAATCCGGAGCAATCTGATTAGTCTTCTCAAAGATTATTATATAGAATACTGTTCAAGCTTAGGAATTTCGGAATATCTTCAAATCAATATTTGTACTCCTCATATTTGAAACAACCAATCAATTTATATTTTAACACAACCTTTTAAGCAAAATTTTTGGGGACTTACTTACTTTTAAATAAAAATTAAACTTAACTGTAATAAGTTTTAATAAATATATATTTTTTATAAAAGTAAGCAAAATAAAGCAAACTGCTTTATAATTAAACCTAGCGCCAACACTAATAAAATAAGAAACAGCGTGAGTTTATTAGGTGCCCCTTCTCAGTCAAAGCGGTCACTCAGAGCTTGCTAAATATTTGATGCACTGGTCTGAGTAGCAGAGCTGTGTAGACTGCACTAATACCTTTCAGCAATATTACCTGTTTCCTCGGATTGCTATGTTCATATTGTGCTCTAGTTGTTAATAGGCAGACATTGCAGATAATGGACACACAAGACGCATGAGTGATTACTTGGTAATAGTTTGAAACACAGCGCAGTGATAATCTTCTCATCGTGCAATTCTTGTAGGTTACCTACTTGTATTGACAACATACCTACAATTTATTGAACTATGGACTTACTTATAAAATATGTATATCAATTAGACACATTACAAACGTATCTTTTTAAAGTAAGAGAGGTAGGGCACTATAATAGTGTGCAAGCCCGACTGGGGAATGACCCACCTTACAGAAGACCACAGCCAATTAACTACCCACTGCGGTGTTGTTGTGTTCCTGTATGGAGTACAGGTCTCCAGCGCTCATTCAGGGATGCGTTTTGAAAGAAACGTTTTCCTATCCCAGGGATACTCCATCTTAAAACCCTGGTGTAAAAAAAATTGGTTCGGCAGCACGCTAGTTATACATCTGGTATTGCAAGCGTCCGAAGGCTAAGGAAACTGCTTAACATTAGGCAGGCCATATCATTGTTTGCCAAGCAAGTAGTATAAAAAGAAGACCTACCTGTGGTACAATATATTTTTGCATATATACATGCATGCGCTTGCAAATTCTAAATGATGTGTCTATAGATAAGTACAGAGTTTTCACTTTAATAATCTCAAAATAAACGACAGTTCATTCAATTTAGTTTTCAACTATTAAACAGGTATTCACCTGGTGTTCCGTACTTAAATAGAGACTGTATTCATCACTCGGTTGTACCGTTAAGAGATTAGTTTTTAGTGGCTAGTTCTGTTTTCGTCCACGTCGTCGTGTGGTAGGTACTGCTACTGGTTGACGATTTTACAGCTGTACACTGACTGCTGTATGTTGGAACTTGGTGGTGTTTCATCTTTAGAAGTAAATCAACTCAAAAAAAAAGTCGATGTTACTCTTTCTTAAACCTAATGTGATTATGTATATTTCTTATCTTCTAACTGCATGTTGTTTTATATTTGTATATCTTTACTAATATTTACTTTCTGTTATCTGCTATAATTTTTAATTGGCCTTCTTATTTCTATTTAACTCTGTCTATAATATTAATTTAGCTGTAAGTTTTCCTAAAATTGTTAAATAAATAAAGAACGCCTGGTATACTGGTCTAATTGACTTGGAAATGCTTTATTACCTTCTAGCGAGATATCCTTCCTATTTTACGTGCCGAGAATGTAGCTATCTAATAGGCAAAAGGATTTTTAATATCGGTCGAGTAGTATTTGAGTTAAATCGTAACAAACTATAAGGTTAAGGAGTTATAAGGTTTTTAAAGGGTCGGCAACGCGTGAGTGACACCCCTGGTGTTGCAAGCGTCCATAGGCTTCGGTAACTGCTTACCATCAGGCGGGCCGTATGCTTGTTTGCCACCTTGGTAGTATAAAAAAACTAACCTTTTCTCTTAATAATGTTAGTTTAGACAATTGTGCCTATAGATTATAAGAAATACCTATGTATAATATTTGTAGTAAGAGTAATAAAATATCTTAATTTATTATTCAAGCACATTTTCATGACAACCGATAAGCCGGTAAGCGCTTATAATGTTTAATACCAAGCAAACATAGAAGAATGGCCGTAAAGAGTTTCGATAACAATCTACATGCTTTAAAACATAAATATTTAACGCTAAAATATTTTTAAAATTAAACAAAAGTGTAGTTGACGTGGAGAGTAGATACAGATAGAGGTATACATTGGGTGTACGCAATACAATCAAATTACATAGCGATACAGCACGAAGCAAATTCAAATAGTCGGGTCGAGTCCAAACATGGGTTTTACAATAGACTGAAATACCCTTTTGTCTTTGATTTTTTGTGGAATTCAGTGTTTGTGTAGCTAGTATTTGTAACTTTTGTTACGTACCAAATACATATCTATGTGTGGTCAATATACTTGAAATTAGTCAGAATGGCTTAACAGATCTGAAATGAATTTGAACAGAGAACAAAAGAGGTATATCGTGCAAGAATGAATGGAGATGTCGGTAGGTGCCGCCCTAGGAGAACATACAGCGACCAAGTAAGGGATTTGCTAAAAAAGGGCCAAATTAATAGTACCCAGAATCGACGTTCATGCATGAAGAGGTTGGTGAATGTAGAGGAGGCGAAAGAAGTATGTTTGGATCGAAGCAAGTGGCGTACCATAGTCTCTGCCTACCCCACTGGGACACAGGCGTGATGATATGTATGTATGTATATATTATAGTCTAAAATAGCACAGATACTGCTTTTTCCGGAAAAGACGTGGATATACACACGGGCAAAGCCGCGGACTGCAGGTAGTGTGTTTTAAAGTTATTTTCTGTATCCATAACCTATATGTTTAAAATAATTTGTTTTGCTTAGATGCTTCTCCATTAATTTTTTTTTTTTAATTCAAGTAATTGGCGATATAATCATCATTACGTAGATCAATCTTGAATATTCTGCTTACCTTGATCTATATTGTTAACCGGAACTGGACGAATATAATATAATTGGAAAATGATTGTATTCTAACCCTCTAAATGTCTCTAATCTTCTCAACAAAAACAATTTGAGTTTCTAATGCAATAAAGATCTATCGAAATCCCTTATAACTGATTAGCTAAATTAAATTCGCGAAACGAGATTGGAAATCTAAAAGTAATTCCATGAAAATTTGAATATATAATTGCTAGAATTGGATGTTGAAATGAATTAATGTAATATTTTAATGAATGATTATGATAGCTATACTCGTCGTCCGAGCGATTCAGTACCATTTAGTTAATAGGATGGAGGGTAAACCTCTTTAGTTCGTTAATTGGCTCTGGTCGGCACATTTGGATATCAAACAAATACACATTAGTTAACACAAACTTTACAATAAATTAATTGTACTAGATATTTTTTGACATAACATTTTATATACTGTACAATGTATGTTTTAAATCTGCAGATAAACTATCCACCAATAATAAGAACATAGAGCTGCAGTGAATACCGTCTCACGCTTGCCTTGTCAGCTAATGAAGAAGCAAAACGATTAGAGATAGTTTGAGTAAACGAATTGAGGGGTAGTTTATTTTATTTTATTTATTTAAACTTTATGCACAAAATTGTACAAAGGTGGGCTTAATGCCAAAGGCATTCTCTACCAGCCGACCTTTGGGTGATGCAGAGATGAATGTAGTAGGTGCAAGATGTGTTAAAATAAATAAGTGGAAAAATATATTTATAATAAATATGATAACATAGACTAAATAAATACATAGGTTTAATTAAATACATATTCATAAATATATAATAATATAATATATATATATATGTTACTGATGTGATGATTTAGCCAGTTTGTCAAAGAGGAGGTCCCTTACTTTCATTTTAAAAGTGTACCGATGTTTGGCCATCCTGACTACACGAGGAAGCGCATTCAAGAGCAGAACAGATTGAACAAAGAAAGAAGAATGGACAAAGTTAGTGGTAGTTGTTGGCGTACTAAATAGAATTCTTTAATACTTAAAAATATATTACAATGTTTAATTACTTCCATATTGTTTCCATAATAAAATAACGGAGTTTGTCCGATGAGGCCAATCCATTGCATCTATCAGAGTATTTGAGCCGTTATTTGAATTAATAAATCAGATGAATATTAAAATTATCCGCCATTCATTTACCTATATGATTAGTTTGACACGACCGCAAATATTAGCGAGGTCAGTGATAAATATTAGGGTCACAACCACATCAAACATTTATTATATTCAATACATTTTAATAAAATAAGCGCATTTCATAAAATTTACGTATTGTATGTATGTATGTAGATATGTATGTATATGGAACAATACATCGGCTTACTGTCTATTGATCTAAATAACTATTACCCAGATTAGGGTATTAGTAATACAATATTAGGATAAAAAGATTATGGGATAAGAAGATCTTAGATAACATTTACGAAACTTAAATATGTATATTTAAAACACGTGACGTGTTACGTGAAACTTAATACATTCACTTAAGTATAGTTTATAGTGCCTTAACTTGTTTAAAAATAAGGATTACAATGATTTAAGACACCAATTTGCGACTGATATTTTATATCGGTATGTTCTTTGAAGTAAGGATAACTGAAGCTTAGTGAAATCTTAAATTAATAGATTGATTGCGTCGATGATTACCTAGACCTCACTCTAGTTAATTAAGTAAAAACAATTGAGTGAACAATACCACGTCCAAAAAGCTAAAAGATTAATCTGATTGAAGGTAGTCCACCTTCAGTTATACAGCAGTAAGAATAGTTCTATCTTCACAATAAATAGGATTCAATTGATATAGTGGGGCTAAGTAAACAATATGTTGGTAGGTCACAGTCGAGTCTAAGTAAATGTTGTGAAGGTCATAAGGTCTTGATCCTGGGGCGGTGTATGACAAACGACGATACAATATGTTGGGTTTATATCTACTATAGTCTTACTCGTGAAGAAAATAGTGACTTATCGTTGTCAGCTTAGCTTAACCACGCCTTAGAAAGAATATTATTGATTTTACATTAATTAATCAGGCTGAATTTAATTTGACAGTCTTTTACTTATAGGTAAATGACTACACTATAAACTAACTGTTAATCATAACAGTCAAATATCTACACATAAAGATTTTCTCAGAGCTTCATAAAATAAATAACACAAATCAAATAAAGTGTATATATTATATTTAGTGAGATAAATAGTGCTCCTGTTACTTAATCTTTTTCTCCTCCACGAAAAACATACAGCTCCCCACGGTAAGAATACGGAACATATTAAACAGGGCTCAGGTGAGAATAAGTTACTCGCCCAGCCCCAACAACACTATTAACCGGACCCTTTCCCTCATATAACTTGCCTTGCAAAGTAACCTACCGTTCTTACCACTCACAACGTAACAAAACAGCGTACAGATTCGAAAATCCGTGTAAGATAATACAAGGTTGAATTGTTTTTCTTATTCAATATTACAGCACTTACACATGTGTCACTTAACATAAATAAATGAGTGAGAGTACCAACGATATGTCAATGTAATTTGGGAGTAGTTGCAGACGTCCGAACACCTACGGCATTAAATATCGACGCCGCTACATCGGGCGAGCATGAAATATTCAGCGGCGAGCGAGTGACGACGACGACCCTCCGCCGCCGCTCCGTCTGTCGCAGGCTATACATTGCTCTCTCGAGTCTTGAATTCTAAAGTGGCGAATCTAAAAGCGATGTGTAGTCAGGTGTGGTGATACTCGACTAGTGTCCCAATATTTTATGTGGCCGCTGTCGGTGAGCGTCTGATTGTTAGCCGTCACCGCTTCGCCCGCCGCCGCCGCGCCATATATCTTACTCTTTACTGACGCTCCGTGAGTGGCCGCTGTACTTTATAGTCTGCAAAGGGTTCACCGATATTGACAACCTTTTGTGGAACCGTCTCTGACAAATATACGGAGCGATTCACCGGTACACGAAAATAAAGGATTCGAGAGATTCACACGAAATCTTGGTAGGAATCCAACTTTTTACTAAATCTAGATCATCTCGCAACAGGCCTGTTTGCCGGTCCTCTTTCCAACAATAGGATTATCATTTTATCCTTGAGGAAAATGCTTAGAGAAAATGAATTTAAATATCACTTCCGGGGAGTACAAATTCATTGTCGGTTCTCGAGTGAGTTCCGACCACGTGTCATCGTACAACTTTTCCCATTATTAAATTTTCGCGACCAGCGGGGGAGCTTCGATAATCTCCATAATAAAGTTGCGCCCCCAAAACGCATTTGGTGTTAAAAACCTTTAGTAAACCTTGTTAGAGAAAATCAAATAGAGGGCGATTTCCCGTGGCTCAGTGTGTCAGTGTGCACAAACATGATTAGGGACGAGCGAGGGGAGTGTAATTGATGCTATTGGTCTAATTTGGCGGCCATTACTTAAGGTGTGCCGCACACTCCGAAAGAGCAATTGTATTATTCCGTTGTGTAACGTTGCAATTTGTTTGTGGGGTCAATCTCAGACTCCACCACTGAAATAATATATCTCGTAATGTAATCAAATACCTTAATCCCATATGAAGACTTGTTCGACAAGTGATAACGTACGTCGGGGTGCATATAACAGTAGAATTAGCATACGACGTCGGGGTTGAGGGCGTGCATACAGATCTTAATAAATTAAACGCAGCGCCAGTACATCGCACTTTCTTATATGAAGTGAATAATTTGTGCTTACGTTGTCCAAACTTAATGCATATTTTATTATTATATTATTATGCTGGCGACCTGCCTTCGCTTCACTTAGATTTTTTTGGTTTTCTCTATTATAATAAGCATCTATACTAATATTATAAAGCTGAAGAGTTAGTTTGTTTGGGTGAACGCGCTAATCTCAGAAAGTACTGGTTCGATTAGAAAATACCTTTTTTGTTGAATAGTGCATTTATCCAGGAAGGCTATATCTATAAAAAGGCTATGATCCATAGGAGTGGAGCAGTAGTGAGATATGTTGCAAAATCGAAAATACTCCAAATTACCACGCGGACGAAGTTGCGGGCGACCCCTAGTGTATTATACATATTAACCTTTCTCTGCACTCTATCTATTACTGAAAAACTGCTTTAAAATCCGTTGCGTAGTTTAAAAGATCTAAGCGTACAGACAGACTTCGCCTCCTTGTGTGTGTTCTACCGCCTGTAAAATGGGCTGTGTTCTGAGGAATTGTGCGAAGTGATGCCCACGGCCACATTCTATCAACACACCTCTCGCCACCGACAGGGAGTTCATCCTCACATCCTTGCACCTCAAACATGCCGTACCGTAAGATTCCAGAGGAATTTCTTACCACGTACGATTAGGTTGTGGATTGAACTCCCTTCCGAAGTTTTCCCAAGAGACTAGCATGGGGTTAAAATAGACTAGAAAGGAGTTAAAATGTTTTTAAAGGGTTGGCAACGCGTGAGTGACACCACTGCACTGGTGTTGCAAACGTAACGATAACTGTTTACCATAAGGCGGGCCGTATGCTTGTTTGCCACCTCGGTAGAATAAAAAAAAGACAATAAGAACAACTTAGTTGTATACAATGTTTATAATATTTTGCAAAACAGTTGCGCATAAATACTCTGACGGACAATCTCTCACCACAATATGGATTTTAATGGCGTCCTTGATATCGAGTGGCGGCTTTCACGCAGGGGAGGGTGCAATTAGTTCAAGGTCGCGGGAAGTACGGCTCGTTGCCGGTGCACCGGAGGGAAGGGAAGCCTACAGTTGTACCGGAACACGAGAGGAAGTCCCTTTGAAGGCATGCGTTGTGGGTCAAGTGAGCTAATCGGTTTTGTGCGCCACAACATATTGCGCGCTTTGCGATGATGTGAAAGCTCGATTGTGTGCGTCAATTTTAAGTTTGTATTGAATAAATACTGATTGTCATTATTCACCCAGTCTACTAAACGGTATCACTGTAAAGTATACAATGATACCGTTTGGTGCACTCATACAAATCGTCATTTATACTAAAGTAACATATTATGGCGCTATAATACTAATAACAAACGGAGCTACCCTCTTCCAAATTTGTTTATTTTGAATGAGGATAGTGGTTTGGGAAAGATAGCCGTAGAGAAATGTGTATGTTACGACTATCTATCATGTTGCGTCTGTGGCATCGATCATACATTTGGATGTATTTCAATATTCGACTGCCTTGGTGGCCCAGTGGCCGCGGTATGCGCATGCCTGTGCACGAGGTTGTAGGTTCGATTCCCACACAGGACAAAACTTTGTGTGACCCAAGAAGTCAAGAGTCTGGATGTAATTTGTGTCCGTTAATTAGTATGTTAAGTCCCTCGAGACACAGAGCTTTTTTTCTAGTGCGGTCTTTTTAATAATTAAAAAAAGAAAGAAAAAGTAACAAGTTATTTGTTTGTATTATATAGTTCATTTTAATGTTGTACATATTCATACAGGTACAATTCCAATCGCAGCCTCTACAAGGTTTATTATGTGAAAGGGGAAACTCAAGACTCAAGAGAATTATAAGGTTGCTTTATCGGAACACGTTTAATCGTTAAAGTTAGCAAGTTATTCTTTGTGCGTACTAACTGGTGTTTTCCGATGTTCACTGCACCAATAAATATTAAAACTTTTTGATATTATCATTTCTTTTAATACTTCAATAACCTGAAAAAGTGAAAAGTACCTACTTGCACGCTAATAGTTATAGTTTTTGTTTGTAACAAGTGACAAAAAAAAATGATAACAAACCTATATGTTAGCCATAATGTGCTTAGCAATAATGATACTTTGTTTGCTTAGCAATAAGGATACTTAAGTTGCCATATTTACTATACATTTTGAGGATAAAGTCGGGGACTTGGAACGCGTCTAATTTTCACAATTCGTTATAAGGTTTAACCCTTTTTAATAACTAACAAAATAGGAGCACAAAACTTAAACCTCATGGACCAATATTAGAATATTAACATTCAAAAGGTAATAAATATGACTTTAATTCGAACCTTTGTCAACACGGATTCTATAAGCCTTTGATTCCTGTCCCTAACTAAACGCCAGTTGGTTATCTGTGGGTTTACTGTAATACCCGTATGTCGCTGAAGCGCTTACGTCGTTAATACGAAAGGTTGTATACGACTGCTTCAAAGCGCTGCAGCAGAGTTTGTGTAAATAGAACTGCGCTTTGAATAATAAAGTTTAGTGTTGGTGCGGGCCTGCAGTTTTGAAGTTTAGTGATGTTTTGAACTTTGTACTTTGAATCATTTCCTACTAGCCTTTATTGAATTGTGAAACGTATGTTACACATCACAGGATCGGCAGTAGGTAAGTATCTTAATCCGAAAGACTTTGTAAGGAAAAAAAAACAAACACAAAAATACCAATGGTTTGAAGTCAGTCATTACAAGAAAGTTGCAAGTGAGAGAGTAAGTAAGTAAGTGAGTGAGTAAGAGATTTTGATTTTTCAACTAAGTTGAAGTTTTAGATACCTACTTCATTTACAGAATCAATAGCTGTGTGCAATCCATGGTATTAACGCTTCAATATTTTGCCCTGAATACAAATTATTCAGATTTAATTAGTAGTAATAATTGGTATTTCAAAACATGGCGATTAAAATTGAATGAGTCGAACGAACCGTAGCTGCGTAGTGTCAAACAATAAATTAATAATTCCTCTCAACTGAAACGATATTGTTAGTAAGCGTGACTCTCGAATTGTTCACATTCCATAATAATCGTGTAATCCTTTTAATATGAACGGTTAACAACTAAATCCGTTTAGTACAAATATATAACTATAACTGTTACATGTTAAAACGGTTAACACAAATAATAATTATAAGTATACTGTCGTCTGAAAAACTTGCTTTTATATATATCTATACTAATATTATAAAGAGGAAAGATTTGTATTTTTGTTTGTTTGTTTGTTTGTTTGTTTGTTTGTATGTAATGGATAAACTCAAAGACGACTGGACCGATTTTAAAAATTCTTTCACCATTAAATAGCTACATTATCTGCGAGTAACATAGGCTATATTTTATTTTAAAAAAATAGGGGTAAATAATGCCAAGACCTCAGACAATCACTGACTAAATTAGTAACGCCTAATAAACGCCTATAAAATAATTGCTATTTCATTTTTTGTAGGCGCTTCCATTTAACAATAATTTAATTTAGATCATCAGGAAAGCAGCAGAGAAAAGAAAACACTCCACCGAATCTGTCTGGTCAAAATAAACTCAATAACTACCCAATAAGATTTAATACGATTTTCACCAGGTGATGGCGTAATTCTTCCATTATAGTTTTGTGAGTGTGAATTGGCTGAAGTATTACGATGATTGTTAAACGACTAGGCAAAATCTTGCCGTAGGAGCCAATGTTATTCCTAAATAGATCTAAAAAAAAGTTCATGATACTATGTGTCTATCTGCGACCACAAAAATTACTCACAGCGAAACGCGTGATCGGCCTCTGTCTCATCGGAATACTTAACTGATATATATTTTTAACTGACTTTTAAAAGATGAGGTTCCCTAAAATAATTGCATTGTTTTTTTTTTATTCCTAAACATCGTCATTTAAGGGCCGATTTGTAATATTATTTTTTAAGTGCCATTGCCTCAATTAAGTGGCAATGGGTAGGGCATATAGCTCGCAGAACCAACTTCTGGCCGTTGGGGCAGAAAGGTTCTAGAGTGGCGACCACGAACTGGAAGACGCAGCGTGGGCAGGCCTCCAACAAGATGGACCGAAGACCTGGTAAAGGTCGCAGGCAACCGATGGACAAGGTCAGCTCAGGACCGACTGATGTGGAAAACCTTGCGGGAAGCAGCAATGTCGAGCAGTGGATGTCTTATGGCTGAGATAGAACTACTTTTGTGGCAAACAAGCATACGGCCCAGCTGATGTTAAGCAGTTACCGTAGCCTATAGACGCTTGCAGTACCAAAGGTATCACTTGCGTGTTACCAACCCATTTTTTACACCAGGGCCATAAGATGGGAGCAGAGTATCCATGGGATAGGAATACGTTTCTTTCAAAATTGATCCCTAAGTGAGCGTTGGAGTCCTATACTCACACACAGGAACAGAACTACACCGCTGTGTATAGTTATTTGGCTGTCGTCTTCTAAGGTGTTGGTTCTCTGTAAGGAGGAATTCCTCCCCTATCTGAAAAATTTCTCTTAAAAACATTTTGCAATTGAATGGATAGTTTTTCATATTGATCTCATAAAAACAGAAACACGGGTCTCCCCCATACACTTGGAGGGATATTAGCCTACTACACCACGCTGGCCAGACGGATTGGTATAGGGTTTTATTTTGAATTTTCCTTCTCTTGCAGTGGATATTGTCTGCCTCAATTACTCCTTTAGTCGACTCTTAGGACACCCTTGGGATAGATAGGGGTGGTGATATTTTGTATTCTTAATCCGTCACCACACGGAATCCTATCAGGTTAGAAGTGACCAATTTAAAACGAAATGTATGGATGCAGAAATTTCTACAGGGCATAAGCTAAGCACAGATAAGCTATGCGATAGGCCATAAGATTGTTGACGTTTGCGCTAAGACAATTTGAAGAGCAGAACAATCGTACAAACAAGGAATATTTCTTTATGAAGTTTATTAATTGCAGAACCTTAATGTTCAAAAGAAAAACATAATTGACAAATCAACAAACGCACAGTTTAAGTCACTAGACACTCAGATAGCTATTACGATATAGGCATCCACTAAGAAAGGTTTTTTAAAATGTAACCGCTAAAGATGACAATCAGCCGATGAAAGTTTGTAGTTTTCAGATTTACGGTAAAAGACTGAACACGCGAACGAAGTCGCGGGTACAGCTAGTTATATAAATATTTCGGTTTTATTACGTGACGTCATATTGGATAAATCAAATTAGTGAGAGTATCCTTGTCATTATTTTGGTACAACAACAGAACTGTTCAAGGATAATAATTTATATATCTTATAATAATACACTAAACAACATTTTGCTCGTGATTTCATTCTATCATTAATAATTGTACCTTATTACCCAAATTGTATATTTTTGGTGATAAAGAAGTGCACTAATTTTCTTTATTTATAAAAACTTGTAAAAATGTAGCACATTAGTCAAAAGTAATTTCTATTTAGATAAATTAAAAGTTAAATTTTGAAACCAATTGTACGGTAGACATGTATCTACGCGTACAATGGTTCGAAATAGGCGAGTCATATCTTTCAGCAATCATTCGCAGAATACTGTTGGAGCTGGCCCGAACTCTGCAAAGCAAGGAGGCTGTTTTTTTGCGCCATATCGCAAAAAAGTCATTAGTATGGCTTTGCGCGAACACACCTGATGCACTGCAGAAGCGGGGCAGCCCCATCAGCATTTTAAAATCATTATTATATAGGACACGTAAAGCACTGACGGCGCGCTGCGTATAGTTGGTCCACAGGCTGCACGTGTAGAATACTGCAGTAGACTTTAAAGGAAGTAATTCTGACAGGCTCACTACATCGTGCAGACCTGTGGGCCACCATGTTACATCGCACCGCCAACGCTCTACGTTTCCTCTCGATATCAACTTGGTCTTTAAGGTCGTCGGTAACAACATGTCCTATGTATTTAAATTGTTACACTCGTTTAAGTTCACACTTATTAAGCTTTTGCGATGAACCAATAGATAGGTACTTAACGTACTCAGACAGAGGTCGATGATTTATTATATCGTGACTTTTATTTAGCCCTGCTTTCAAGATTTGTGGTGTCAGACATCTTATTTGAATATACTCTAAAACTGTAAGCTGAGAGTACCCAATATGTCTGGGGGTTAAAAGGTTGAAATATGATTATAAAGCATCGAGTTCGTAATGTTCTCAAAGGAATACGATGTCTTAAAACCGTCATAGTTTTTATATCAGAAGAGGTTTTACAATAAAATAAAAAATACCTATTTGTTTTTGATTTGGTTCGAGTACATGGACTCACCCACTAATACTTGGCGCCATGACTTAAAAAAAAATACAACTTGGATGTCAAACAAGCAAACCCGCCTGATGTTAAGCAGTTACCGTAGCCTATGGACGCTTGCAATACCAGAGATATCACTAGCGTGTTGCCAACCCATTTTTACCAGGGCTTTAAGATGGAGTATCCCTGGCATAGAAAAACGTTTCTTTCAAAACGCATTCCTAAATGAGCGCTGGAGACCTGTAGTCACACAGGAACACAACTACACCGCTGTGTGTTTATTTGGCTGTGGTCTTCTGTAATGACTACTGCAATACGACTGTATATATATAAGTATACCGATTGTCAATACCTTACAGTTTAGTAAATACCATATTTTATCTTCAGAAAAATAACATTTTCCTCTGTTATAGATAACCATGAAATCTGTTAACCGCACCACTCATCACTCAGTGAAGGCTGTATGTTTGATGGTATCTCACACAGTGAGTGATGTTTGTATCAGCCTCCGCCGCGCACCGCCGCCGCCGCCACGGGGGAGCCTGTGCCGCCTCTTGTTTCATGCATCTAATACCCACTACATCTATATATGGAGTATGAGATTTTAGATAGGGTTGTTGAAGGTTAAAAGTAACAACAAGTACAGCATCAATAGCTCTGTGTCTTCATTATTATTATGTGGTATAAAAGTTCATTTTTAATTAGTAGTAATAACTTGTATTAAAAAAAAAATAAGATTAAAATTAATTCAAACTAAAACCTAAATAATTTATTATGCATAAATAATTAATTTCTCACAACTGTAAATCAACTATTTATTTATATTTACAAATAGTACTAGTAAACTATTTACAGCGCAACTTTCTTTTTTTTCTTACATAAAAACCTTCTCCTGATAATAACAAACATAACAAAAAAAGAATTAGCGAAATCGGTTCAGTTGCTAAGCGCAAATCTCGAGAACAGCTCGAGATTTGCGCTTAGCAACCCATTTTTATATTATAGATACTCTAGGGAAATTATTAGATTAACACACAAACTGCGTTCCTTATTATTTTGTATATACTAAAACAGATTGTCCAAAACCTACATAACTTAAGGACAAGAAAGTGTCTAAGATGAAAAAAAAAACAATGATAGAAGTTATACATTACAATATATCTTAGGGGCAGGTGGCGCCGTGACGCTCGCGCTCTATATCTAATGACATAATTTAGACTAGGCTACCTACGATATTTTATTTTATTTTTAAAAAGACAACTCCCGCACTAGAAAACAAGCTCTGTGTCGCGGGGGACTTTAAAAACATACAATTAAAGGACACAAATTACACTCAGAACAATTCTTTGTGGGTCACACAAAGTTTTGTCCTGTGTGGGAATCGAACCCACAACCTCGTGCACAGCAGGCGCATACCGTGGCCACTGGACCTCCGACGCAGTCAAATGTATGTCATCAACAACTGAATATCTGACAACGTAAAGCATTATAATAGATACATGTTAAAATCATATTATTTAGCAGTCACTGTACAATTTTGTGCAAGTATGTCTCAAACTGGGTTGATAGACACGTGACGCATTTTCTCAGTTTTTAAACTTTATTTAAATCAAAGCTTTGTACTCAATGAGTCTGTGGTTCAGATATAGTTAAAAGGCTTACAAATTCTCTGCGTATTCAAATTACCAATGCCTTCAGGGCGCTGTTGCGTCTGCCACGCTTCTGCAGTGCAATGTTCGTGGAAAGCACGCACACACGGATTTTATGTCATATTATTTTGACGAAAAAAGACAACGACATTGTCAAGCAGCCACGGCATCCAGCCTTTAACTCAATTTAAAACTATATGTTAATATTTATCTATATCTATACTAATATTATAAAGAGGAAAGATTTGTATTTTTGTTTGTTTGTTTGTTTGTTTGTTTGTTTGTATGTAATGGATAAACTCAAAGACGACTGGACCGATTTTAAAAATTCTTTCACCATTAAATAGCTACATTATCTGCGAGTAACATAGGCTATATTTTATTTTAAAAAAATAGGGGTAAATAATGCCAAGACCTCAGACAATCACTGACTAAATTAGTAACGCCTAATAAACGCCTATAAAATAATTGCTATTTCATTTTTTGTAGGCGCTTCCATTTAACAATAATTTAATTTAGATCATCAGGAAAGCAGCAGAGAAAAGAAAACACTCCACCGAATCTGTCTGGTCAAAATAAACTCAATAACTACCCAATAAGATTTAATACGATTTTCACCAGGTGATGGCGTAATTCTTCCATTATAGTTTTGTGAGTGTGAATTGGCTGAAGTATTACGATGATTGTTAAACGACTAGGCAAAATCTTGCCGTAGGAGCCAATGTTATTCCTAAATAGATCTAAAAAAAAGTTCATGATACTATGTGTCTATCTGCGACCACAAAAATTACTCACAGCGAAACGCGTGATCGGCCTCTGTCTCATCGGAATACTTAACTGATATATATTTTTAACTGACTTTTAAAAGATGAGGTTCCCTAAAATAATTGCATTGTTTTTTTTTTATTCCTAAACATCGTCATTTAAGGGCCGATTTGTAATATTATTTTTTAAGTGCCATTGCCTCAATTAAGTGGCAATGGGTAGGGCATATAGCTCGCAGAACCAACTTCTGGCCGTTGGGGCAGAAAGGTTCTAGAGTGGCGACCACGAACTGGAAGACGCAGCGTGGGCAGGCCTCCAACAAGATGGACCGAAGACCTGGTAAAGGTCGCAGGCAACCGATGGACAAGGTCAGCTCAGGACCGACTGATGTGGAAAACCTTGCGGGAAGCAGCAATGTCGAGCAGTGGATGTCTTATGGCTGAGATAGAACTACTTTTGTGGCAAACAAGCATACGGCCCAGCTGATGTTAAGCAGTTACCGTAGCCTATAGACGCTTGCAGTACCAAAGGTATCACTTGCGTGTTACCAACCCATTTTTTACACCAGGGCCATAAGATGGGAGCAGAGTATCCATGGGATAGGAATACGTTTCTTTCAAAATTGATCCCTAAGTGAGCGTTGGAGTCCTATACTCACACACAGGAACAGAACTACACCGCTGTGTATAGTTATTTGGCTGTCGTCTTCTAAGGTGTTGGTTCTCTGTAAGGAGGAATTCCTCCCCTATCTGAAAAATTTCTCTTAAAAACATTTTGCAATTGAATGGATAGTTTTTCATATTGATCTCATAAAAACAGAAACACGGGTCTCCCCCATACACTTGGAGGGATATTAGCCTACTACACCACGCTGGCCAGACGGATTGGTATAGGGTTTTATTTTGAATTTTCCTTCTCTTGCAGTGGATATTGTCTGCCTCAATTACTCCTTTAGTCGACTCTTAGGACACCCTTGGGATAGATAGGGGTGGTGATATTTTGTATTCTTAATCCGTCACCACACGGAATCCTATCAGGTTAGAAGTGACCAATTTAAAACGAAATGTATGGATGCAGAAATTTCTACAGGGCATAAGCTAAGCACAGATAAGCTATGCGATAGGCCATAAGATTGTTGACGTTTGCGCTAAGACAATTTGAAGAGCAGAACAATCGTACAAACAAGGAATATTTCTTTATGAAGTTTATTAATTGCAGAACCTTAATGTTCAAAAGAAAAACATAATTGACAAATCAACAAACGCACAGTTTAAGTCACTAGACACTCAGATAGCTATTACGATATAGGCATCCACTAAGAAAGGTTTTTTAAAATGTAACCGCTAAAGATGACAATCAGCCGATGAAAGTTTGTAGTTTTCAGATTTACGGTAAAAGACTGAACACGCGAACGAAGTCGCGGGTACAGCTAGTGTGTTATAAAAATATGGAGAGGATTTAATGTCAAAGAATTTTCTGCCAGTCAGGGTGATGCAGAGATAAAACTGAGTAGGCGCAATCACAATCGCGCTAAACACAATCTGAAGTTGTCTCTTCTTCAGAGGACTAAGTCACTTGTAACTAATTGCCATCATTATACTATTTTTAATAAATATGTGTGCTGTGACGCGTGTTAGGAGAGGCCTATGTCCAGCAGTGGACTGCTATAGGCTGATTGATTGATTAATTGATTGATAATAAATATTACGATGTTAACGATTAATCTTTCATCCTCTCATTTTCATTACAGTCTCCATCGGTCAATATCCGCTGTGTGCTTCTACTTCTGTTCTGATATGTATCTCGTAAGGGTTTAATTTAATTTAACGACAAGCTTAAATTTGGTTAAAAAAACATAACCCTATTAATATACTTTAAACTCGATTCGCTAAAAGTAAGCCACATATAGTTTGTATTGTGTGGCAAAATTATAACTCCACAGTGCGATATACGAAGGTAATATCAATCGAGTACTTGATTAAACACGATCTAGTTTTAAAGAGATTAACTAGCCGATTTAGAGTGTATAAGATTTAAGAAGCATTCATGGGCTTCATTTTGCTAATATGTAGATACGAGTTTAGTAATATTGGGTTACAGACCCTGAAATAGAGAATGATTGCTTGAGCTTGGTTACGGTAAATTTCTTATTAGATTATGATTTAGCTATTTAAGTATAATTTACATAGTAAATATGAAATTATACATAACATATACCAACATGTCCGCCTCCCTATCTATCTACCTATGCTATCATGGCCTGAGTTTCTTACTGGTACTTCTCAAGGCTCCACGACAGCGAACTAGCCGTAGGAAAATTTTGCTCCCATCATCTTTCTGGCTTATTCATAATTTATGACCTTCATAAGTGTTACTTTGTAACCTAAATGAATACATGAATTTTGAGTTTGAGTTTCAGTTCCCTATAAGGTAGGCAGAGACTATGGTACGCCAATTGCTTCGATCGAAACATACTTCAAAAGAATGGTAGATGACGCTGAATTTCAATTAACAAAGAACATAAAAAGGGACAAAATAGAGTAACGTTTGAGATACTCGGCAGTAGAGCTAGTAGGAAAAGGTGGACATAGCTAGAGATACGAATTAGTACAGTGACATCTACATATTCATATGCAGCCCACGTCCCTCTATTTTGTGCCATTACCCGTGTACAATGACAATATTTTATCTTGAAAAAAAAACGAGAGTCATGTGAGTTTGATGCCATTAGATATTTTAAGCGTAAAGCAGTTTTAATAATGGTTGTTTCGATAGAAAGTTCCACCTACATTAGTAAAATATGGGTATATTTAAGATGATATTTTTTGATCGGCCATTGTGGAGACATATGAGGGAGGCCTACGTTCAGCAGTGGACATTATCAGGCTGAGATGATGATGATGAAGATGATAAAAGAGAGGTAGGACACCGTACTTGCGAGCAAGCCTGACTGGTGAAGGACCTCACAGAAGACCACAGCCAAGTAACTACACACAGTGGTGTAGTTGTGTTCCTGCGTGTGAGTACAGGTCTCCAGCGCTCATTTAGGGATGCGTTTTGAAAGAAACATATTCCTGAACCCGAGAGGCGCAGGTTCGAGTCCTGCTCCGGGCTCGTCTTTTTCCACATTGCTTTTATATTTAAACATATTCCTATCCCAGGAATAGCCCTGGTGTAAAGAAATCGTTTGACAACACGCAAGTTATACTTCAACGTCCAAGCGTCCATGGGCTACGATAACTGCTTAACATCAGGCGGGCCGTGTGCTTGTTTGCCACCTAAGTAGTATAAAAAAATCGTGAACGGGTGTTACTTGGGGTTGCTGTTCAATCTTGGCATGATATATTTTTAAATAATAAAAAAATAGTTTCTATTTTTTACTAAGATCGCAATGTGATTTCGACACGTTTCTATCTTATGCATATAAAAGGAAAGGATCCCTCATTGCCATACAGTGGAAAGCTAAATTCATTCAATTTTTTTTTCTTCATTGTTTCCTTATTACTTTAATATTTTCACCAAAATCTTATTTTGTATGGTACATGGTTTCCGTCCCTTTTTGCTAACACTAATATTGTAACCCTAAACTAACTAAATTGTAATTGTTATACTCTGGCGATTAAAAAGAGTGGTCCGAGTTTCTTGCCAATTCTTCTCGAGGCCCTACCCTAGTCAGCGAATTGGCCGTAGGAAAAAAGTATGCTGGCATTTGTTTTTATGACGTTCATAAGTATCATGTATTTGATATAAATAAATAAATGAGTTTGACTTTGAAATGCCATGTACCAGATACCTACATAATTTCGTTTCAAAGCTAAATATTATATAAAGGTACCGTTTTTCTCCGTAAATGTATAAAAGGATAATGTTAGCGTTAGTAAGTTTTCCTTAACGTACTGAAGTTATGAGAAGTTTAAAATTAGCGAGTTTATATTATAGCTTATTCAACTTTCACTTCAGACGGTTAACGTCCTGAAGTCGGGCTGAATCAAAAAAATATATTTTCTATGGACTTTTTATAAAAAGACTTTGGAATTAGCTTTTTGATGTGAGGTACATACAGCGAATTTTTCGTTTAAATGGAGCAGCTTTGCTCCGGGTGAAATGTGGATTTGCTAGTGATTAGGGTTTCAAAACTAATTAGCGTATTAGCTTCAAGTGATCAAAGGGCTGGCCTATTTCTTGCACAGAGAATAAGCATTGCCATCCAACGTGGCAATGCTGCTAGCCTTCTGGGCACGTTCCCGATAGACAGTGATGTTGAGGAATATTTTGACGCCTAAACGACAGTATTTTTTCCTATTTCATTTATTTTTATTTTATGTTTTTCTTACCTTGTAGTTTAAAATTTAGTTTGATGTAAAAAGTGTAAAAAAATTGCGTATTTATGATTTGTCATAGTAAAACCCTGTTTTTGCTAACGTCTTTAATTTCCCCATGTTATATAGACTTGCTTTCGAAGGGCAGGACTATGTAAAATCCTATCGATGTATATGATTGTAATGAAATATTAAAGATTTCGTGTATATTTCAGGCATAATAAGCCCTGTGTCGCGAGGGACTTTACAAACATATGTACAATTCACGCACACGAATTACACCCAGCCTCAGGGCAAACATTTGTGAATCACACAAAGTTTTGTCCCGTATGGTAATCGTACCCACGACCTCTGCCTTAACAGTTAGGGTCACAAACCACTAGACCAACAGGCCACTCATAATACATATAAGTTCAAAGTACGTGGTAGGAATCAATCAACAAAGTCAAATAGTGTCTAAGTAACAGTGACGGTCTGAAACAATACAATTTGTACAGCAAAATGTGGTACCACGCAATTTGACCGAAATGTCAGGAATTCCGAGACATTTTACCATGGATAGTTTTTTAAATACTACTTGGGTGGCAAACCAGCATACGACCCACCTGATGTTGCCACCAGAGGTATCACTTGCGTGTTGCCAACCCATTGTTTTACACCAGGGCTTTATGATGAGAGTATCCCTGGGATAGGAATACGTTTCTTTCAAAACGCATCCCTAAATAAACGCTGGAGACCTGTACTCATACACAGGAGCACAACTACACCGCTGCATGTGTGTAGTTATTTAGCTGTGGTCTTCTGTAAGGTGGAGGGCCTACCCCAGTCAGCCTTGCTCGCTAGTATGGTGCCCTACCTCTCTTCTTAATTCTTTAATATCTTCCATCGTCAACCCTAGCCACGTCGCGTTTCACGTCGTTCACTCGTCTGGTCCGATGTGTTCACGATCGTGCGATTGCGCGCCATTTGTCTTACCTCTGTCGCTCTATTTATCACGCCGAGCGACAATTTCTCTTGTCAACATGTCGCCCTTATAATACTTTCCGGAGAAATATTTTGTTTGTCACCTTATTCGACAAAAGTATCAAGAGGATCACGTTGGATGTGTAGAAGAAAATTAAAACCAATACGCTATTGTCTGTGGTTGTGAAAGTGAAGACCACTATTGACCTGAATTGAGATAGTAATATTTATCCAAGACTAGGCTTCAGTAATAGCTGGTTCACAATAAAGCAATTTTTTGAAGGCAATGAACTGAAAAATGTCCAGACTGTACTTACGCGGGATGGAACCGATGCTCCATGCGTGGCGAGTCGAGTTTGTATGTGACTAACCCTTTATGTCTTACATTGAATCATTCAAATTATATTCTGGTCTCATGTAGTACCCACACAATATCTTTTTAAATATCCTGTATAAATGCTCGGTGAAGTATAATCTCCATGTTTTTGTTTTGTAAAATGTAGGTTACAATAAGATCATTACAATCCCGCTCAAGTAAATTCTTCTTAAATTCAATTAGACGAATAATGTTTGAAGTGAAGGTACTAAGAAATTATTTATGGAAATAATTCAAATTGAGAATTATACGAACTGAAGTCGTGTTCGCAGAATGGAGTAATACCACACTAAGCAAATGAACAATACTCTGGTCCTAATTATCGAATGTCGATGAAGGTGTATCAGGTCTCAGAGTACTTGAAATAGGCTTGTAGGTCTAGGTATAGTACAATTAGTTATAATTTCAATACAAATTTGAACTGTTTCTAAGAATATAATTATTACAAAGTTATTGCCAAGGCATCCAGCCTATTTTATTGACTTTGTGGAGTAAGAGAAGTGTTTATGATTTTATAAAATATTGAAAACAATATCAGCATTTTAATATAAATATATTTATAATATAATAGACGTGTGGACACAGGTGGATAAGTTGTTGGTAAGCACTCAAATATAATAATAATATAAAAATGATTTATTTTCTCACCGCAATATAAAACTACTTTTATCCTTTATACAAAAAAGACTACTTAAAAATAGTTCAGTTGTAAATGGTACTTATAAACTTCAATTCTCAACGCAGAATATAAAATATGAAAACTAAAAAGTTTAGGCGAGAAATTCAGGTCACTCTTTGTAATAGCGAGACAGTTACAATTTAAATATAATCAGATCAGTCCTGCGTCATCAGCTTATTACTGATGGGCGCTTGCGTAGCTTTGACACAATATGTTTATTGCAGTGTGCTGATGCTGACTGCCATCAATACCACTCCACTTTGTTATTTTATCATAATTATAATAAATACACGAAGTCTTGTGGGTATCGTATGTATCAACACAAACAAAAGACAATTGTCAACAGGATCATTACCGGAGAGGGAAACAACCAGTTAATTTCTTGTAAATTTTGTTAAATGACTGTATATTACACGTAATAATGAAGTATGTTTGACGCCCTCTACAAATAGGGGTGCGATGCATCACTCGCCTCTCGCGTCTCGTCGGCTAATTGAATATGTTGTGTTCAGGGGTGGCGCGCTGATTTATTGTAAATTACTTCATTGTGGTCTTGGTTTTGAGTTGATAGCTTTATATTGTAAGACAGCAGATCATTGTTGGGTGAATACTTTATGCGTATGTGTGAGTTCAAATTGTATACAGTAGAAGGGGAATATATTATACGAGTATATGTCGGAAGATGCAATACCTGAGCGTCTAGTGGAATGTCAAGAAAACTGTTTCATGAAAACGTTCTTTTTATTATTGCTTGAGCGTGCTTGGCTGTGGCGCGATCATAGACAACGGGTGATATATGACATGTGACGTATGACGTTTGATGTTAGAGTTGACAGTTGACAACTAGTTAATAAAAGGGCATTCGAACGTCCATTTGATTCATTCTTATGTCGCACGAGCTAACCTCACTACATTCCACGAGTATTTTGTTAATTTAAATCCGAAAGTATTGTAAGCATCGTACAGTATTTTATAACCAATGTCTGGTTATTAATAAAGATCATAGCAGTGGACAATCTACGAGTATTATTTCAAGATTATCCTGATGTCGGACCAACGTTCAAACGAACACGAAAATGAAGACTTGTTTTTCCCGCCGACATATTATATGTAATGATATTTTATTTATTTCAATAGTACCTACTATGTGAACAATTATGATATATGTGTCTCTTTCACTCATGTACGAAGTTAACGCCAGTCGGTAAATAATTGGACAATCTCGCTATATATATATATATATATAGCGCTTGTCATAAGACTGTTACTAGCTTATAGTGTTATGAAGGACAAACTGAATGATATTTATTATTAATACCACTTATAAATTTCAAAGAGAAAATAAGTAAGTTCAAAATAATTATGTCACCGAAGCAAACTCGCAAGTCTAAAACGAGTTGTCAAGATACACAACAAAGTAAAGCTGTTCAACTAAATATAGCATAAATTTTATACATAACAGGCGCGCGTCACATAAAAACTTAGACTTTAAACATTGCTCGACAGATGGCGGTGAACTTGCTTATCAACTGCTAACCCGTTAAAAGTAACAAGTTTGACACTAAAGCAAGGTTTATTTAATAAAACAATTCTCAAGTGTTGATTATATTATTTATGAGTGGGTCTGAGTCGCCCCTTCATTATAGAAAGTACTGAAATACAGAAATTTTGCTTAACTAGAGATGAATTAGTGCCTCGAGATCAGCGAGGTGAATAATTAATTGGTCCTGGGAGCGGGGAGCGATTGTTCTAAGAGTTTAGAGCTGGAGAATTAAACACTACGGAAAGGGTTTTTGCCACCATGGTGGGTGGCAAAAACCCTTTCCGTAGTGTTTAATTGTTTGGTACACATTTAATAACTAGAATCTACAATATAACATTTACTTACAAAAAAAAATAAAGACAAACACATTTTTCACGTCTTTTTTTATACTACCAAGGAGGCAAACAAGCATACGGCCCGCCTGATGGTAAGCAGTTACCGTAGCCTATGGACGCTTGCAATACCAGAGGTATTACTTGCGCGTTGCCGACCCATTAGAAACCTTATCCTAATCGTACGTGGGAGGAAAGTCCTCTGTTTATCATCTGTTTTTTTAAACCTTGGGGGAGGCCTATGTCCAGCAGTGGACGTCTTTTGGCTGAGATGAGTAGTTGGTGACGAGTTCTAAAATTACTAATAAAAAATAAATCAAGCAGGGTTTTTTCTCCGTCTGCGATTCAATGAATTTCGACTAATGAGTGACCACCGGTGTATATAAATTATTTTATTTGAAATTACAATTTTGAGAGAGGTAGGGCACCATACTAGCGAACAAGCCCGACTGGGGAAGGACCTCCACCTTACAGAAGCCCACAGACAAGTAACTACACACAGCGGTGTAGTTGTGTTCCTGTATGTGAGTACAGGTCTCCAGCGCTCATTTAGGGATACGTTTTGAAAGAAACGTACCTATTCCTATCCCAGGGTTACTTCCATCTTAAAACCCTGGTGTAAACAAAGCAGCACCTGGAATTGCAAGCGTCCATAGGCTACGGTTACTGCTTAACATCAGTCGGGCCGTATGCTTGTTTGCCATCCAAGTAGTATAAAAAAAGTAGTATGATTAGTAACATTGTCATGTTGTTAGCTAGTACTCTATGTACTTACATAGACAAAGAGAGACAGATAAAGGTATATCCTTTATGTTATTATCTACTCTAATATTGAAGGATGAAAACGTACCGCGTCATACTTGGATCACAAATGACGAGAGACGCGTACTGAATTTCATTTTATATAATTCGTACTAGTAGTTTGTTCGTAGTGTAGTACTAGCTGTACTTACTGTTACTGACACTGGATTTAACAAAATTCTACTAAAACTATGCTAAGTACAAAAAACAGTGCAAAAAACTTCATCTAGATATATTCTTCTTTTTTAAAAAGACAACTTTCGCACTAGAGAACAAGCTCTGTGTCGTGGGGCACTTTACAAACAAACATTTAACGGACACAAATAACACCCAGACTCAGAACAATTCTTTGTGGGTTACACAAAGTTTTGTCCTGCGTGGAAATCGAACCCACAACCTCATGCACAGCAGGCGCATACTGCGGCCACTGGACCACCAAGGCAGTCGTATTAACGTTACAATTAATATGTATACTTCGTCACAGAAATGAATAAATAAATATATTCATTTCTGTGACGAAGTTTCCACAGAAATAGAAACTCCTTTCTCAGTCATGAACTAAATACAATTACACGAGATGTTTCCGTCCAACAACGAGAGATGACAAACTGTTTCGAGCTCCCCCACATAATAGAGACACAGTCATACTTCACAACAAAATCCCGCGACAGCGACCTCAAAACTAAAACAATTGTGAACTAAAGTCGTCAATCGTATGAGACACATGAACAATAATTCCTTCGCAGGTTTCACTACTTCAGGAGGGTTACCATGAGTTATTTGAGTCCTGATATTTGGGACAACAGCTGTAATGCCCAACAGATAAGGGCTCAGAAGTAGTTTTAAAATGTAAAATCAAATTACTTAAATATTAGCGCTTGGAAAAGGTTCACTGTGATTGTACTTTAAGTTTAAAAATATTATTATCCTACTAATATTATAAACGCGAAAGTTTGTAACTATGGATAAATGGATGTTTGTTATTCTTTCACGTTAAAACTACTGAACGGATCTAGATGAAATTTGGCACAGAGATAGATTATGGTCTGAAATAACACATAGGCTCATTTTTACAGCAATAACCGACGTCCAAGCGGGCGGAGCCGCGGGCAACAGCTAGTGGTTTAAATGAAATTGAAAATTATCACATGTCCTCATAAATGTAAATGTGTGGTGAACATAGTGAAGTAAGAGAAGGCGAGTATCAAGCCCAAGGGATGCGCGACTCGATTGTTCACTAAATGAGTTACAGGCTAATTTGTCCTCGCATTAAATTTTCCTCGTAAGCTACATTGTATGGGCGCCGCGCGTAGAGCCAACTTATTGTGTACCCACGTGTTTAATATAACAATACATGACACGTTGCATGTGTGTGTATGTGTGACAAACCGTCTACTGCCAGTGATTTGCTGGAACTAGTCGCAAAGTACTTTATGCTTAGCCTTATAGTAGAAAAAACCCTGTAAAATAAGTATCCAAATGAGTCATTATGCATATTATGATACAGAATAAGAAAAAAAAAGATTATTACTTTTTTTAAAGACAACTCCCGCACTAAAAAACAAGCTCTGTAACGCGGAGGATTTTACAAATATACAATTAATCGACACAAATTACACCCAGACTCAGAAGATTGTTTTAAATGAGTGATTGTATAAAATGTTTTTTTTTTTCTACTCTTCTAAAATATTGTCGCCTCCCACACAGTAATATTACTGTGTGGGTGGCACTCAACGACCACTAGACAAACTGACAAATCAATACTAAGATTGTACTACAAAAAAACGATTTATTATTTTGTATTTTTTTTTTTTTTTATACTACCAAGGGTGACAAATAAGCATACGGCCCGCCTGATGGTAAGCAGTCACCGTAGCCTATGGACGTTTGCAACACCAGGGGTGTCACTCACGCGTTGCCGACCCTTTAAAAACCTTATAACTCCTTTCTTGAAGAACCCCATGCTATAGTCTTTTGGGAAAACCTCAGCAGGGAGCTCATTCCACAGCCTAATCGTACGTGGTAAGATGTAAATAAGTAAATGTATAGTTAGTAAAAAATATATAATAGTATATATGTACGAGTAGCATAGCTGTTGCAGCTACTATTATCTGGGGAGCGATCCTTCACGTCTTGTAACAAAGAATACGTACGAGTGTTCGTATGCAAACAACCGAAACGCATTTAAATGAAATGCTTCGCAGTATGAAGCTGTTAAGTTGTGACGTCATGTCGGTGACGTAACGAGTTGTAAACACAAATGTATGCATGAAAACGTTGTCGGGAAATGAGGTTCTTTGAACAAATTGGTATGTTTTATTTTGATGGATAACGCTATTGGGACCGTCGCTTCTATATTTCGAACAGTTATTGTATATTGCACTTTAGAAAAACCTAATGGAACATTTTGCTTGAACACGCAGTTATATCAAAAACCAGACGATCGATTTTTTTAGGTAGCAAACAAGCATACTGCCTGCCTGATTTTAAGCAGTTACCGTAGCCTATGGACGCTCGCAATACCAGAAGTATCAATTGCGAGTTGCCAACCCATTTTTTTTACACTAGGGATTTATGATGAGACTATCCCTCGGATAGAAAAACGCATCCCTAAATGAGCGCTGGACTGCCACTCACACACAGGAACACAACTACACCACTGTGTGTATTTATTTGTCTGTTGTCTTCTGTAAGGTGGAGGTCCTTCTCCAGTCAGGCTTGCTCGCTAATACGGTGCCCTACCTCTTTTATCGATCGATATCACTAGAAGCAGTAACCCTTGTGTTTTGTGTAGTTTTTACTAAATACCACAAATTAAACAACTGACAGGGAATAGTAACAAATTGGAATTTATTTATCAGTTGTTTCTAACTGCCTGTCTAATAAATCAATATACATCTAAATCGGTAATATTATATATATCCTAAATAGGTATATATTTAGGTCTCCAGCGCTGATTTAGGGATGCGTTTTGAAAGAAACGTATTCCTATCCCAGGGATACACATCTTTAAGTCCTGGTGTAAAAAATGGGTTGGCAACACGCAAGTGATACTTCTGGTATTGCAAGCGTCCATAGGCTACGGTAACTGCTTAACATCAGGCGGGCCGTATGCTTGTTTGCCACCCAAGTAGTATAAAAAAAATACCCGCATCAAGTAACAAATTTTACTAGGCTATAATGTAGCCAAACTTGAAAACACTATTCGGTCTTACTAAGCTCAAAAGCGTTTATGTTAATTATGTTACATGCTGTGAAAATTGTTTTTCTTTACCTAAATAAAATAACATTTTGATATTAATGACGCTCTAGTTAAAAAATGTTTCATTCATACATAAAAACCAAACATTTCATACAATTAGGATTAAGATGTGTAGTTTACTTTTGTAGACATTGTGTTCGTACAACACAAACTTAATATTATTTAACGCTTGACCGCAGGATATTTACTTTGTGAGGAAGCATAGCCAGCTTTACGATAATCCCAGTGGTGGGAAAATGCCGCTACGGTAGCTGGGACACTAACTTCACCGAGCTTACCTAGATTAGAAAACTGGGTAGAAAGTAAACAGGGACGTTATATAAGCTAAGCTAAAAATAGCTTTTTAGACTAGAATATAGGTCATACTAGAGTCTAACAGAACATAACTGCGGCGGTTTTGCATGGACAAGAAAAATATTAAAGTGTGAGGAAGGTGAGTATATAGCGATGTAGTGCATCGGGCATGTTTGCGGAGGCTCGCACGGATGGCTTTTACGCCATCATGCGTAAAAAAGCAGCTTCCCTACTACAGCGTCGCAATGGCATCCTGAAGATGATTGCTGATAGACCGGACTGTCCCATCCAAAGGCACTGGGTGGAGTTAGCATTAGGATTAAAAAAATAGCTTATTTTATAATAATTACTAATAATACTAATATAGATTATAAGCACAAATTGTTACTAACTTGCCACTAACAATATATGGAAATTTGTTTCTGAAATACCTAAATGTTTATTATTATTATTATTAATTTGTGCAACGGTTGGACTAGTATTTCTCTCTTGAGAACAGTGTCATCAGATTGCCGCATTTGTAATTTTGTAGATTATTATTTTCTATGCATAAACGGATTCAATCTGGAGATATTTATGCCAACAAAAGAAGAGAAAACATACAGCCTACCAAGACTTGGTAGTAAGCACTTACCGTAACGCATGGTCACCTGCAATCACTCGTATTATCAATCCTAAGGTATATGCTCCAACAATAATCGCTATAAGTTTTACATTGATTCAAGTAATGCCGGTTTACAAGGTAAGTACACAAATATCAAGTTCTTCTTTATATATGTATGTAGGACCAACATGTACGGCTCTAGGGTCACACATAACGTGACCTCTTTCCTCTCTGACCCTCACAAATTGCGTCCAGATAAACAGCTGATAAGCTTTGTGATTGTTACTTTAATCTAAACAAAATTGCAACAGAAAGAAAGGTTGCGAAATCCGGACCACAAAATTGGTATTGATGATTTTATTTTCTATCCAAATCGTTAATTGGTGTTTTATATTACACTTTCTTAAAATGGTAAGTATACTTAATTAAGTAAAATATCAAGAACTCTTGATTCTTTCAATTAATTTTTTAAAAATGATGAAGAATTGTTTTACAACTTGTTTTTTTATACTACTTGGGTGGCATGCAAGCCTACTACCCACCAGATGTTAAGCAGTTACCGAAGCCTATGGACACTGGCAATACCAGAGGTACATGGTATTTACCATCAGAGGTATCATTTGATACCTCTGGTATTAAATTCTTTTAAACCTTCACGATTTGTACACATATTTTATTTTTAAACGAACCCACAATCTCGTGCACAGCAGGTGCATACTGCGGCCACTGGACCACTGAGGCAGTAATATTATAACTATAATGGACAACGGGTCTGAATCGCGTAATATTTTGAAGGTTTTCATACCTTTTTGTTTCCCGACGTTTCGGTCGAATTGCACCGACCGTGGTCACGGCTTGACTGTGTTGTGTCGTTTAAATCGTGAAAGTTTAAAAGAATTGAATACCAGAGGTATCATTTACGTGTTGCCAATCCATTTTTTTACACCAGGGTTTTAAGATGGGAATATTCTCTGCGATAGGAATACGTTTATTTTAAATGAGTGATGTAGACCTATGAATTATTTTCAGTATTTGTATAAACATAACATCCGAAAATATTATAAAAAGAATGTTATATATTGGTACACACCATTTACAGATTCAATAATATCTTTTATTTGTCCGCAATAAATAATTTTATTAATAAATAGGATAAATAAACGAATTTTACGGGATTTAACGAGCAATTTTATATCTACGGCCCGAACCGTTCCCAGTGCGTGGTGCGTGGTGACATTGGCCACGAGCTCCACCAACACTGAACGTATTTCAATGGATAATGGCCACGTAAATTATATCCCGGGCTTAATTAAACATTGTATTGTGCGATGTATTGGAAGCGAAACGTTTTATGGCACTGTGTCTACGGGAACTGTTGTGTCACCGGCACATTTAGATAAATAATACATTTAAACATAATTATGTTATCTTCTATATATGTATATTAATACTTGAAGAAAAGCCTAAGTCCTACCATTTTTAAGCACATTTCACGCACGGAGGAGTGTAAGATCTGGTATAGTTAGTTTATAAGGACTGCAGAAAGCAATTTATGGTAGAATTTAACGTGAAGTGACCTGTAGTACTTGTACATATAAATTCAAGTAGCATCTACTACTCCCCATCCCCCGATGATAAGCAGTTACGGTAACCGTACGTTAAATGCTGGTATTACTTACGTTTTGCTTTTGAGATATTTGTTCTAAGTCTTACATATATTAAAAGGTATTTATTCAAAAGTGTTATTAGTCTATTTTCCCCGATTTTGCAACATATCTTACTACTGCTGCGCTCCTATGTATCATCGCGTGATGTTTAGCCTTAGCCATCATAAATGCACTATTCAACAAAAAAAAAAATTCTAATCGAATCAGTACTTTCTGAGATTAGCGCGTTCAACCAAACAAATTCTTTAGAAACTTACGTCACTCCAAGACGTAAACAAGCGGTGGACAAATTCGAACTCTGGAGTAGGAGCTCGGATGGCACAGTTGGTAGTGCGCTGGGCCGGAACCCGAGAGGCGCAGTTTCGAGTCCTGCTCCGGGCTCGTCTTTTTCCACATTGCTTTAATATTTAAGTATAAATTCTTTAGCTTTATAATATTGTATAGTATAGATTAAACAATTTCACTACAATACGATATCGGTATAAAGCAATCAGTAATTAAAACTTGAGAGATTCATCTCATTCTATTAACATAATAACGAAACAGGGGTGCCAAACCTATTAATAACATAAAGTTTTCGCTAATCAAGTTGGTACACCGAGAGACGGGTAGTAGGTACAGTAAAACGGGGGAAGTAATACGGGTAAAGGGGGTGTATGAGGGAAATCTGTTAACTTAATTGTATCAACATTATTTCATATTTTATTAGTTAATTAATTTATTATTTTAATTGTCTTTTTTTATGTAATGCCTTAGTTATAATTATTTATTTAATCATTCAATTAAAATGGAGAAAATGTATTGTGTCAAGGGATTTGCATCTGCCAACAAACTGCTTGGCAGTTTGGCAGAAGTATAAAAAGTGTAAAATGTATCTTTTCAAAAAGCTAACAATAACTGAATACAGATTGAAGTCGGTGCTAGATTCATCCTGACACCTAATATTAAGCTCGGCATCGACTTCAATCTGTATTCAGTTATTGTTAGCTTTTTGAAGTCCGTTTAATTTTTTTTCAAATTTTATTTTATTTTCCTATTTTTAGTGATAAAATAAAAGTAAAATATAAGTAGTATACCTACCTATGTAAAACATTGTTAATACATATAACATTTGAGGGTTGCCCTCGATTTCCCTGAGATTCCATCATCAGATCCTGACTTGGTGCCAATGGCACCACCTCTAGAGTATACTCTTTCTAATAAAAAAGAATTTTGAGAATCGGTCTACAAAATCAAAAAAAAAAACAAAAATGTTTATTTACCAACTTTTACATGAGTTTTTTACAGGATTTGGGAACTCTTCTGTTAAGTTTTTCAACCTGTATTAGAGGAGTCCCCTCTTGGCTGTAGCTTTGACAACCTTAATTATAATTTTATTAAAATAAACTAAAAACTTAAAGTGAGATATTATTTTCTATGATGTGTATGTGTTTGTGTGTGTGTGTGTGTGGTGTTTGTGTGTGTGTGTGTGTGTGTGTGTGTGTGTGTGTGTGTGTGTGTGTGTGTGTGTGTGGTTGGTGTGCGTGTGCGCGTGTTTGTGCGCGTTTGCGTGTGCGTGTGTGTGTGTGTATGTGTGTGTGTGTGTGATGTATGTGCAAGGAGTGATTCATTAAATTACATTTTTTAATAGTTCCTCTGTTTCTTGGTAGGAGAGTGTTTTTAGCCATTTCGTCACTAAAACTAAAACTAAGTTTGGGTATTGAAACCGAGGCTGATGCTATGGCATTACAGAGAGATATTGAAGCCGTATATTTATGGAGTCAAGACAACCATCTTCCATTCAACAATCTGAAATGTAAAATAATAACGTTTACACGAAAGCCTCAGCCCAAGATTATCAATTATAAATTGACAGGCGCTCCTTTGGATAGAGTTTATGAGATTAGGGATTTGGGATTAGTACTTGATTGCAAATTAGACTTCCACACGCATATTACTAAAATGTGCAAGTCAGCACATAAAACGTTAGGGTTTGTTATCAGGACGGCATCACAATTCGATAACATAGGGGTCGCAAAAGTATTATACAATGCTTATGTGAGGAGTAAACTTGAATATGGTGCTGTCATTTGGAATCCTTATGAAGAAAAATATGCTCTAATGACTGAAAAAATACAACGCAAATTTGCTCGATTTATATACAAGAAGCAGTACGGATACTATCCATACCTATACCCTTCCCTATTCGTCTCGGGTATGGTGAATATGGAAACGTTAAAATTGAGAAGGATAATATCCCAAGTCGCGCAATATCTGTCGATAATTTATAATAAAATAGATAGTCCCCAAATACTAGAGCGAGTCGGTATCCTGGTCCCCGGAAATATACCAACGGACTCGGAGGGTCAGGTGGCGCCACGCCGCCGCCCACGGCTGCTGGAGCGGCCCACCGCGCGCACCGAGCGCGGCCGACACGCACCCACCAACCGCGCACTCCGCACTATCGGGGACATACTTGCTCAGCACCACGAATTAGACTTATTTGCCGATGGATTAGGACATTTGTTCAATAAATTTCGAATAATTTTAAATGACATTTCATAGATATTCTGACTAATTTATTTCTAATTATTATTTACTAATTATATATCATATCATATACAAATTAATTGACATATTGTATTATTGATTAACATTATTTATTGACTATTGTAAAATGTGACGCGCAGGTGTAATGCATACCACAATTTAATGTTACCGTGGAAAATCTACTATTTAAAGCTAATCTTGTAAGCGATTTGGATGTTACATCTGTTAGCTTGTAAGAACAAATGAATAAATAAATAAAACAAATAAAACAACTAGTTACCCCTATTTTACATTTCAGGGAAGTCATATTGTATATAGTTAGTTTCTTATTTATATTATTGTAAAGCCTTATTGAATTATAATGGAACTGTTTTGTGGAAAAGACTGTCTTAGTTAAAGGGTATGTTATAACTGCACGTGGTGTTCGTTTTGTATGTATGTTTGGGTCGACGTCGATTGTTTCATGTGTTTTGAGGATGATTTTTAGTATATAAATTTGCCTGACTGTTAGCACATTTGTTACAAATGGGAGAGATAACATACATTTTAAAAAAACATACAGTCGAACATAATAACCTCCTCTTTTTTTGAAGTCGGTTAAAATGTACCTAATTGTTGTATATGAATCAAATTATGGGATTTATTGTTTTCAATCTCAGTTAATCAGCGTTTATTAATCTATACTTAGTAATTTAAAGCTCTTAATTCAGTTGCGCTTATTTGTTGGGAAACACTATAGTGCACAACAGTAATTAAAAAAGTTACCCAGAAGTAACCGTGTAACAAAAAGTAAAAAAGGTAGTGACTCGTCTATACACTAGATGAGCCCCATGAGCAACAAGGACAGGGCAACATCATATTGTGTGTCAGAAGACTCAGGAGCGGAGATTTTCACAGTTAAACCCGTGAAAATAACATTTGATGCATCGAACATATTATAACCCTGGCGATCTCTCTCTGACAGGCTGATAAACACAAGCCGGAGTTCAGAGTCCTGCGAGTGCTCTTGTCAGCGCACCTCGGATAGCCAATAAAGACAAGCCCTGACTTAAATAAAATAGGTAAACATATGAAATTGGAAAATGTAAAAGGTATTTTTTATTTTAATTGAAGATCCCAGAGGAATTTCTTACCACGTACGATTAGGCTGTGGAATGAGCTCCCTGCCCTGGTTTTCCCAATAGACTATAGCATGGGGTTTCGTCAAGAAAGGAGTTATAAGATATTCTCTCTCCCTCTCTCTAACTGTTTACCATCAGGCGGGCCGTATGCTTGTTTGCTACATTGGTAGTATAAAAATATATATATATATATATCACTGAATGAATAATTTGGCTAATACCGAACACAACAATGTAACGTAACATAATTTATCCGTTTGTGTGAACATAGTAAATGTAACACGAAGCTTTATTTCCCTTACATTTGTAGAGCAGAAATGCGGCCAGGTATTCACGACAAATAAATGGGTATAATTAAGATTTGTTAATGGAACCTTTCACTAAACGACGTTCATTTTACTTTTCAGTTTAAATACGTTTCGGAATCTTATTGCATTTATATATGTAAGTATACTGATATTATTAATGCGAAAGTTTGAATGGAAGGACCATCCTTCCATTCAAACTTTCGCATTAATAAATATAAGATGCTTTATTAAATAAGATGAATTTGGCACAGAGATAGAGTATAGTCTGGAATAGCATATATGCTATTTTTTATCCTGGTAAAAATCTGTTTTTTGTGGGATTGGACAAAGCCGCGCGTGGAAACTAGAAGTAATATGAATTATATATTATTAAAAATATATATATATATGCCGATTTGAAAATCTACAGATACATTCACTACATTTACTGAACACCATGTCAATAAAAACGATATTATTACAGTCATTGTGACTCTTTCATTCATGTTACCAATTATACACACTTTTTTCTCTACCAACTCATACACCTTTTGTTAAACTAGAATAAATACATTATTCCTTACTAATATTATAAATGTGAAAGTTTGTGAGTATGGATTTTTGTTACTCTTTCACGCATAAACTACTGAACGGATCTGGATGAAATTTGGCACAGAGATAGATTATAGTCTGGAATAGCATATAGGCATCGCTGTAGAAGCCGCGGGCAACAACTAGTCCATTAAATACATTGCGGCAAGCTGTTATCTATATTGCAGCCGAGATGTTATCGTTATAGTGTTCAACTTTCATAACACCGTCTATATATAGTTAAACAACTAGAAGACATTAGAAACTTACTTTAATTACCAGGTAGACAGAATTTGGCTTCCATGGTCGTTAACAAACATAGTTTAAAAAGTAAAACTCGAACATTCGCAGGAATTGATAGTGCGGTGTATTTGTAACTAGTTCGCATTTAGAAAAGTTTAAAAAAAAAGCATTCTGACCAAACAAAACTGTGATTTTGGTTTACACTATTTGAGTTTATAGACTTCTCTATTTATTTATACTTCGACTCATTTATTTTTCGTATGGCATTAGACTTATTTTTTTTTATACTACCAAGGAGGCAAACAAGCATACAGCCCGCCTGATGGTAAGCAGTTACCGTAGCCTATAGACGCTTGCAACATCAGGGGTATCACTCGCGCGTTGCTGACCCTTTAGAAACCTTATAACTCCTTTCTTGAAGAACCCCATGCTATAGTCTCTCGGTGCTATATTTACCTTTGATATAGTTTAGTCGTATTATATTTTAGCAGTCGTCGGCATTTAAGGATAGCAAATCCCTATATCGACTTGTCTTCTACTCTATTCTGTCAAAACATTCAGTGACACGCAGGTGAAGGCCAAACTCATATATTTGACGAGGAATGTGAACGACGTAGAAGTAATACTAGCCATTACGAAGGAAATAAAAATCGTTTTCCAAGAAACAATCAGAAAACTTTCAAAAAACAATTTAGGTGACGTAATTAAAAACAAAGTGATGTGTGGAGCGGTTGCGTATCACGCGACATGTCGTGACGCGCAGTGAGTTCATTATCGTCTGTGGGAACAAGCGTGGTCTGCGGGAACGTCTGTATCAATGTTCGCGAACGAACACCACCACGGCCTTCGCGTTATTGCTGATGAGCACGGTACTACTTGATGGAGGACGGTCGTGCCATGCCCGACATATTTCCCTTGTTATGAAGAGTGTGAAACTTTTAATACGGTTTTCCTTTGTTGACGTACTACATATGTTTGAGTGTATTTGTCTACACGACAGATTTAATATGAGTAGTACAGACGAGCTCACGCATTATATTTTATTATCACTTTTATAGTGCACGCTTGTTTTGTACGTTATATAAAAATATATTAATATTATATAATAAGAGAAGAGCGATGGTGGCCGATTGGGAAAGTAACCGACTTGCACGCAAGAGGTGCGAGTTCGATCCCGGGTGGCAGTACCAATGTGAATTTCACTTTGTGAAGTTTATATGTACTAATCGAATGATTTGCCATCTGCTAACGGTGAAGGAAAACATCTTGAGGAAACCCACATGTCTTAGGCCAACCCGCATTAGGCCAGCGTGTGTGAATTAAGGCCTTAACCCTCCCTCTCTCTCTCTTGATAGAGAAGAAGAGCCCCGTCTCCAGCAGTGAGGACATTATATAGGTTGCTAATATATATATATAATACGAGATATTTACTCATAAAACGTAGATTTAATTAACAATAGGTACATTGTAACATAATTATATACAGAATCTACGTAACCGTTACGCATAAATTCCTAGACTATTAGCCCTTCCATGAAACAGATACAAAGCAAACAAAAGTGTAAGTCAACAGGCGTTAGGGTCAGTGCTCACGGACGATTATATCCGCACAATACTAGTGGGCAAGTTGCGATATATTATGGCAAGTTTGCGATGTGACTCAGTGGACAAACTAATACTCGTACATTGTGCGGTGTGTTGCTGACAAGATGCACTGTGATGGGCTGCTTGTTATGCTTTGTTCTCTGTCTCTTTCAGAATGTTAAAACACATAGATTTTGTACCACAAATATGCAGCTGTCGAACAATGATAAGTTTGACTTTAGTTAGTTTTGTAAAAACTAACTAAAGTCAAACTTACTTACTAGCGAGCAGGCCCGACTGGGGAAGGACCTCCACCTTACAAAGACCACAGCCAAATAACTACACACAGCGTTGTAGTTGTGTTCCTATATGTGAGTACAGGTCTCCAGCGCTCATTTAGGGATGCGTTTTAAAAGGAACGTATTCTTATCCCAGGGTTACTTCCATCTTAAAGACCTGGTGTCAAAAAATGGGTTGGCAACGCGCAAATGATACCTCTGGTATTGCAAGCGTCCATAGGCTACGGCTACTGCTTAACATCAGGTAGGCCGTATGCTTGTTTGCCACCCAAGTAGTATAAAAAAAATCATTCCAAAACAAACGTAGGTAGTCCCATAGCGCGTCCAAGATAGTACCTTTAGCATCCCCGTGATGTTCCCCGAGGTACGCGTGTACAGTGTGTACTCAGCCGTTTTCATCCAATGTTTATGTTGTTCAGAGCGGTTTAGTTACAAGTTTGAAATTAGAGCGTGTTTAAAATATGAGCTGAAACTCTTGCGGGAGCTCGTGTAGTTGATGCTGACACAACACGCCTCTGCCGATGCCATATTCATTAGTAGTTACCTTATAAATATAACTACTTTATCTGTCACATCATCTCTAAGTTATGATAGAAAATTATGAAATATCACCACGACATACTAACGATTAAAAAAAAACAAGATTATGTAGGTGGCGCAGCGACACTATCGAGTGGTAGAAAAAATAAAATTCATATGTTATCTGTAACAGTTTTAATGCCTGCTCTGTAATGGCTTTTTCAAAAAATTATTAAGTTAATACAAAGAGTGTACTTACGTTATTACGTATAATTCCGAACCTTGGGTTAAAAATTGAAATGTTTGAATGTGACAGTCCAACAATACTACGAGTACACTACATACTTGGGTGGCAAACAAGCATACGGCCCGCCTGATGTTAAGCAGTTAGTTTAAAAAAATGGGTTGACAACATGCAAGTGATACCTCTGGTATTGCAAGCGTCCATAGGCTACGGGCCAAACCATTTTTTTACTTCAAACTTTTATTCCTATCTCGGGGATACACGCCCATCTTAAGGAAGATGGGCGTGTATCCCCGAGATAGGAATATGTTTCGTACAAAACGCATTCCTAAATGAGCGCTGGAGACCTGTACTCACACACAGGAACACAACTACATATCTGTGTGTAGTTATTTGGTTGTGGTCTGTAAGGTGGAGGCCCTTCCTCAGTTGCTCACTGGTATGGTAACCTACCTCCCTCATCTATTGCACGTCAAGCACAATCTTGTTTTTTAAAATAACTTTACATATTTTGTCCGCAGCAGTAAAAATTGATTTCTTTGTTTGTCACTGGCGAGATTTACCTTAATCCGTGACGCAAGCAGAGCACACTTAACAATGATCCTCTGCGTGCGAGTACAAAGCTAGTCCCAAATCAACTTCACATCAAAATCAAGGACGTCTCACAAAACTTTTGTGTGACTTCAATTTAGTTTCTTTGACGGCGTTGACATACTTCACGCTCAGCACTGTGGTCGGCGGCTAAAATACGGTTTTCTTTGTGATTTTTCACATTCTCAAGGATGGGCGAAGGGTGGGGGTGTACAATGCGCTCGTTAGTACACCCTGCATTGTCTCGACCACTCGGGCTTTTTGTTACGGGACCCTTGGAGCTAAACTTTGCCATGATAGCTGAGAAGCTTCGGTGGATTGAGGAGGATGCTATGTGACCATTATTGTCATCTGTGATCATATAAGTGGAGGGTTCCACGTAATTGTAACTTATTATTAGGGGTATCTACATGTCGATACGTAATAAGTAGATTTTTAAGTAACTCTTAATTATATTCTAAAAAAATTTGTGTCTGGAAAATTATTTTATAGACGAGTTAATGCTATCTAGCAGGCAATCAATATAATTATGTGTATGACTAATGTATGCTATGCCAATAATGGGATGCTATGTATTTTTTTTTTATTTCGATACAAAGTTCTGTATCACAACAAAAACAAAACAAATTCAAGTATCACCGTATTTACTTATAGATCGGAAAACACTTAGCACTTAACCTAATACCGTTGCCATACATTGTAGCTTCCCTTAGGGAATAAGGTCACGCTAATCATTAAACATGCAATGCATACTCCGTGGTACGAAACAAACAAAGAAATAAAACTCAAATGAGGAACCATAGCTTTTATTTATACTGCCAAGGTGGCAAACAAGCATACGGCCCGCCTGATGGTAAGCAGTTACCGTAGTCTATGGACGTTTGCAACACCAAGGGTGTCACTCACGCGTTGCCGACACTTTAAAAACCTTATAACTCCTTTTTAAAGAACCCCATGCTATAGTCTCTTGAGAAAACCTCGGCAGGGAGCTCATTCCACAGCCCAGCACAGCACAGTTATCATCGCCCCCTTTCAAAAACGGTAGTCGATTATTTTAAAGCATTCAGTGATTTTAAAAGTTTGTATATATTAATACAAGTATTTTATCTGTATTAGTTAAGTATAACTAGACAGACTAGACTAATATTATAAAGATAAATATTTGTATTTTTGTTTGTTATGAATAAACTCATTAATTACATGATCGATTTTAAAAATTCTTTCACCATTAGAAAGCTACATTATCAGTGAGTAACATAGGCTATATTTATCTTTAAAAAAAAAACGGGTTTCCTAGGAAAACTTAATAATTGTCTGTGCGAAGCCAGGACATGCCGCTAGTGTTAGATATAGCTACATACAGTGACAGTAGCCCCGAGACATTTAAATTAATTAATACAAGTCGGTATATAGCAGACGCAATATCTTATGTTTACCTTCCATTTGTACAACTAGGTTATACATCGTAATCTAAGTAAGTATATGGATCTTGTTTGATTTGGGTTTTATGGTTTAACTCGATATTCCAATTTAAAAAGTTTTGATTGCCCCTATAAGATTTCTAGGTAATTAGTATGGCATTACTAAAATAGCTGTCGTAAAATTTCTAATATTGGTTGTTGTAATACAGATTATTATGTTTTAGTCGATTTTACGCAATAGTTCGGTATCGCTTAATTCTAAAAACGTACAATGCAAGTATCGAGACTTGTTCAAACACTCAAACATTCACTGTTATTTTTCTATCCTGATATCAGAGCTATGGTTACGCAACCGTTGAACTCGTTTCTGCGAAAGCAGTTTTATTTATATTTAACAATTTTTTTAAAGTGAAAATAGTGTTTCAAACTAACTAGTAACTATTTACCTATGTGTAATATTGTGTTAGTATTAGTAAAGTAACCGAACCCATTTTGTTACATTGCCAAATATAAGAGATTCAGAAAAACTGACATCTTAATTATAAATACGTAACGTTTGAAAAATAAATGATTTGATTATGACATGTGAGCGTTGCCCGTCTTCGAAAGAAATCTAAATCTTATTCAATCTCTACCGAATATTACAATAGCTATATCACATATTATTTCTGCCCAGATAAAGTAACTGCCTCTCGTTATGATTATCAAGGTTGTATATTTTCGCGAACATCTTGCGACCTGTGTATAATACGTCGGATGACGTCAGAGCAGTACGCTCTGTACGTAGGGAGGTACTACGGTAATTAACTAAAATAATATCGTCATTTATACACGTCCGCCCAGCCGTTAGGCTGGCTACACATTGTCTTGACAACGTGCCCAGTAGTGCCCACTTTTATATAAGCATATTAGTAATATAATTACTATCGAAGAAAATACATATTTCGGAACAATTGTGTTTACGTTCTGCGTAGCGTATATATTTGAACATAATTTTCTCGTCGTACTGTACCATATATAAAAGTCGTGGTTCATAAATGACTAGTGCACACCGTAGTTTAAATTATATTGTGTTATGTAAATCTATCTAATTAATATACCTGAAAATATTAAAGAATACGTCTGTAGAAATAAGGAGTATATTATTCTTATTCTACAGAAATTATGTGGAAATCAATGGGATTATAATATTATAGCACCAGTGATTTCTTCACAGTATCACAATATACCGCAAAATAATGGAAATTCAAATAATAAACTTTCATATATCCCTCCTATACCAATTACACAGTACACAAGACTCATGCGTTCTGAGTAATCTATCTCTACGAGCGACATTAAGCGACGTATGACAGCGATACGCAACAAAACGACACCGCACAAGAAGCGACAAGTCGGAGGCATGTAGACAGTCCGCACTAAATCTACTACTCAACTATTTTTCTAGAACTCATATCGGAATATTGACAACTATTTCTTTTCACAATTGTGAGGAAAATCTGACATTGTAGCAGTATTTGGATAGATTAGAAGATAGTAAAATACAACACACAAACAATATTATTCTGTGTAGGTAACGCGGGATAATATTTTGCTGAGTTCCGAAGATCTGATATGCTTAAAATGATAATACATATCTTTATAGGTATATATTTCTTGTGTGCCTGTGTATGTCACTGAACTCCTCCTAGACGGCTGGACCGATTTTGATGAATTTTTTTGTGTGTGTTCGGGTAGGGCCCCGGATGGTTTAGATTCACAATTGGACCAGGTAGGTGGCGCTGCTGTCAGTATATCAGCTTTTTCAGGCAGGACGACGTCTGCCAGGTCCACTAGTATGTAATGTAAATTTATACAAAATTAATACATTACGTCGGTACCTACCATATAACTTTTTTTTTTAAATATTCATTTATTTCATAAGTTATTAAAATAAAAGTAACTCAATCTAAACTACTTACCAACAATCAGATATTGTATTTAAAGGTTAATTACCTATAAATAAAATATGTGATCGAGGTCGCAGTTCAAAGAGAAAATGTGCCCAAAAGGTTTTACAAATTAATTTATTCGGATACGTACATGCCTTCAATTTATTTATTTTTAGTTTGTTTTAATTAGCACAAACGTACTTAATTCTTAGAACACTACGTGTATTTTTTTTCTTTTAACATAAAACTGTTACCATTGTTTTTTTTATATTAGGTACACCAATGGAATCCACTAAGTAATCACCAAAGAAAACCAGTTAATACTAACTTTAAATCAAATACCTCTAAACTAAACTTATGAAGGTGTACGAGTAAATTAAACCAGTACAAATAGTACGTGTTATGTGTGAAACTTGAACTTCTTCTTCTTATCGTTTGGTTAGTGGCCAACCTGGTGACAGAGTTATTTAGATCGCCCATATTTAGGCCTGTCGTGATCTAATGACTGATAACAATCGGGACCGACTTTTAACTTGCCCTCCGAAGCACGGAAACGCTCAGATAACACCACTATGCGGTCACCCATCTATCTACCGCGCCCTTGGCAGCTTAACGCGAACAGTGAGTGCACCTAGCTATGAGCGCCTCCGCCGAAACTTGATAAATATTGTACACATCAATATGCAAGGAGTATGTCGAGATAAGGCAGTGTCTAGATACTATTCATAACGACTGTTACACACTGTACGCCACACATTTTACAAATGAGCTACGAGGGCAGCACGCAAATTGATACTCGTTACCGAATTACCGGTATTACTCCAGTATTACCCAAACACGTTACATTTAATTACGCTAAATTATAACAAGGCGTTACAAATTCGAGCCTGAATTGTTAATATTGTATATAAGAGGTTGCTATGTTGAATATTTATTGCGTCGAGTTCCGTCGACAAGTTGTGTATAATGTGTTGATGCCACTGGAAGAGTTTGCATACAGGAAACCCTTGGTCTTACTAAAGTCTCTTATGAAGAAAATATAAGAGTTGGTCTGAAAAGATGCTTTGGACTATATATTATGCAACACAATATCGAGGAGGAGGCCCTACAGTGAACCAATGACTGCTAATATTTTAGGTTAGGTCAAGCATTTTAATACTTAAATGTTGTTGATCTTATTTTGCTATTTTTCAGGCAAACCTAACACAAAACTACTTATAAGAATTGGTTGACAGAAATACATTCAATATGCATTATATAATAGCAACCCATATATGTCCCACTGCTAGGCACGGGTCTCCTCTCCTCTATCAAGAGAGCGAGAGAGAGGGTTTAGGCCTTAATTCATACACGTTGGCCAAATGCGGGTTGGTGAATCAGACATGTCTTTAGAATTTCTTCTAAGACATGTGGGTTTTCTCACGATGTTTTCCTTCACCGTTAGCAGATGGCGAATCATTGGATTAGTATATAAACTCCACAAAGTGAAATTCACATTGGTACTGCCGCCACCCGGGATCGAACTCGCACCTCTTGCGTGCAAGTCGGTTACTGTCCCACTCGGCCACCACCGCTTTATTATTATATCAACATGCATTGCCTCAAATATACTATTTGGAGTACTTACTTATAATTTGTTAGTAGATATTTACAGTTAATGGCTGCTAGTACAACTGCTAATCATATCATGAGACTGTATTATCACATGATGACTTTGTACAATTGGTGTGATCATGAATTTTCAGTTTCCGTACTTTTACAGCGACACACAAATATAAGCAAACATACATTAGTAATGTTAGTGTATTTATATACACATATATAATAATACAATAGGTGGGTATGTGACAGTAGCGCGTTCTCACAACATGAGCCGCCGACTGACGAATTAATCAGGGTGGTTGTAATCACTCCCATATTACTTACTGTGGGTATATACGACACGAGCGATAGACGCGGCGACGATGGAATGTTTCACCATGAGGCATATGGCATGTGACGTCACCGCCACAAGGACATGTCATATACGGTTGACGATATTGATCAATAGCTTGCATACCATCCGCGATAAACATTTAAGTTATTATTTTAATCGATCCATGTGCTGTGAGGAATGTTCGCAATCCCAAGCTTCAGCTTAAGACTTTGCCTCTTTGTGTGTTCTACCACCTGTACAACGGGCTGTGTTTCGATAAATTGTTTAATATTATGCCAACGGTCACATATCAATGCATCTCCCGCCACAGGCAGTGACACGTTCATTCTCACATCTTGGAACCTCTATCTTGTCGCGCTGTACGGTTTCAGAGGAATTTCCTACCACGTACGGTTAGATTGTGGAATAAGCTCCCAGTTGAGGTCTTCCCGAGAGACTATAGCATAGGGTTCATCAAGAATGGAGTTATAGGGTTTTTAAAACGTCGGTGACGCGCGAGTGAGCCTCTGTAAGTTATGGTAACTGCTTTTCTTCAGATGGGCCGTGGGCCGTGTAAGTACACGTTTGCCTCCAAGGTAGTATAAAAAAAATATAAACCTATATGTTCCATTGTCGGGCATGGGATTTCTCTTCTCTATAACGGTGTTGATCTATCCACGTTGACTTTATGTGCCGGGATGACAAATCACTCCCTAATTTAGTTTGGTGAATCAAAAATGCCATTAGAATATATTCTTAGACTTGCAGTGATACCCCATGAGCTACGGTAACAGCTTACCTGGTTACCTGCCTACTAGGCAAGTCCAATGCTTGTTGGCCTCCTTATAAATAGTATTTTAAAAATACCATGCAATGTTTAAAATACAAGTAGCCATCTTTATTATTCTCAATGTGTATTGGAAATTGAAAATTGCTTTACAAAACTTGTATTTTTCAACGATATAATAAGACAATAATTTATTTATTGATTCAAAGAAACATTCAGCTCAAATATTTCTTATTATAATGCAAACACACAGGCAATATTGTGAATATTATATTGTTACTAGCTGACCCATCAAACGTTGTTTTGCTACTAAAATAGTAATATCGCTATTAATAAATAGGGGTTGATCGTATAGTTGTGAAAATTAAGGGTTGTATGTACTTGTGTATGCTGTATCATAAAAACAATAAATTATGTTAAATAAATAAAAATAGGGGTGGACCACCCTTAACATTTAGGAGGATGAAAAATAGATGTTGTTCGATTCTCAGACCTACCCAATATGCACACAAAATTCCACGAAAATCGGTCGAGCCGTTTCAGAGGAGTTCAAAGTTGAACACTATGACACGAGAATTTTATATATTAGATAAAAACTAAAAGTTGGAATACCTACTCGTACGTGTCATAATGAAAGAACGATTCGACAACGACGGATTGTGAATGCAACTTATGTGTAAAGAAATTTTAGCATTTCACACGAAGACAGCTCTAGCTTAAAGGATTTGTATTTAAATACTTATACAAATCTAAGTTACGCTTCGGCACGTGTGCAAGAGTAGGTACTTATGAGCTATGAGTAATCTGCACAGAATGTCTGTACGGCTCAGACACTACAGAAATGTACTGATATTATGTATATGTACTGACTGCGGCGTTTAAATAAACTCGTAGAATTTGGAGAGACCTTTTTATGTATGGTTATATTATGCAGGGCCTTAAATCATACATAATGCCTAGCTCTACATTTGAAGGGGTTCTTGGAGTCGCTTGTTAAGGCAAATAAAAATTATGCTTTTCTATTTTTACATCATGATAAATAAAATATAGGAATAATACTTAAAATGATTTAAATAGCCATGTCCTGCACTGCCGAAGCAAGTGTTAATTACTTTACTGACAAGCACTTCTGCGATTATTTGACTTGAGTTAAAAGCTGAAAGCTTTATGGCCTAGCAGTCCAACAATAAGAGAGGAAGAGCTATACTGGCGAACAAGCCCGACTGGATAAGGACCTCCACCTTACAAAAGACCACAGCCAAATAACTAGCGTGAGTACCGGTCTTCAGCGATCATTAAGGGATGTGTTTTGAAACTAAACGTTTTTATATTCCAGGGATTATCCACCTTAAAACCCTGGTGTAAAAAAAATGGTTCGGTAGTACGCAAGTCATACCTCTGGTATTGTAACCGTCCACAGGCTACGGTAACTACTTACCATCCGGCGGGCCGTATGCTTGTTTAATAACTGGGTAGTATAAAAAAAAGCCTTACAAAATTATAATGGAAGAATTACGCCATCACCTGGTGAAAATCGTATTAAATTTTATTGGGTAGTTATTGAGTTTATCTTGACCAACCAGATTCGGTGGAGTGTTTTCTTTTCTCTGCTGCTTTCCTGATTACCTAAATTAAAGTATTGTTAAATGTTAGCGCCTACGAAAAATGAAATAGCAATCATTTTATAGGCGTTTATTAGGCGTTACTAATTTAGTCAGTGATTGTCTGAGGTCTTGGCATTATTTACCCCTATTTTTTTAAAATAAAATATAGCCTACTCGTATGTTACTCGCAGATAATGTAGTTTTTTAATAGTGAAGGAATTTTTAAAATCGGTCCAGTCGTCTTTGAGTTTATCCATTACATACAAACAAACAAACAAACAAACAAAAATACAAATCTTTCCTCTTTATAATATTATTATTATTATTATTATTATTAGTATTAGTATTAGTATTAGTATAGATAATCTTGTATGTAGATATTTGTACCAACTCAAGTACTATAATTATAAACACTAACTTTATGCAATTACGTATAACCATAACAGTGCTCCAAACTTCCTCCGTACCTAGGTAGTTAGGTGCTACATTTGAGGCTGAACAACGACCTTGAAACTTCACTCGTCACCGTCTAGCGGTGTAACGTTACCCTATATGGCTTTATTAATGCCATAATTTCAATGGTTCTTCGTGAACTTTGTGTCGCTTAATTAGTTCTGTAATCGTGCAGCACTAACACAGTTAATAACAATGTTTTATTAGCTGCCATACTAAAATATATTACAACTAGCTGTTGCCCGCAGCTCTGCCCGCGTGGATGTCGGTTATCGCTGCAAAAAGTAGCCTATGTGTTATTCCAGACCATAATCTGTGTGCCAAATTTCATCCAGATCCGTTCAGTAGTTTTTACGTGAAAGAGTAACAAACATCCATCCATCCATCCATCCATCCATTCTTACAAACTTTCACATTTATAATATTAGTAAGGATGTACCCACTACAGACTAAAAATGCAACGAAAAGTTCATTTAACACAATATAAATTTATTACAATTCCTTGGATAATAATAGCGTGAGCATTTCTCTCAAAACCGAGTAGCGAAATTGATTCTATGACAGAATTATACAAAACAAAGCATTTCTGGTTGGATTTCAGTAAACAATGGACGGGTTAAATACATTCCAGCGTTTTGGTACAAAAGCGTCGAAACAATTTATAACTTTTATAACATTTCCTACATAAAGGTGTGAGTGGTAGTCGAGTGTGACAAATGACGTCAGGGGTCGTGACGTAATTATCTTGTAAATGGATCCAAGGGTTTGGACGCAATCGGTCGGTGTGACCACTCCGCTTATTAATCGGTGTAATAATGGCTTGTCAGTTGCGCCGTGACCGACAAGCCCGCACCCGCGCCCGTCGCCACCAACCAGTGAACATCTGATTATAGCATCGCTGTGGTAATTGACTGGCTCGATGATTAGTCGATTAGTTTACCAGATGAAACTTCAAGATAAGAAGTTAGTGGTAGTACCTACTGGTGATTTCAGTCAAGTTAACTCGGTTGCCAGAAGACCTTAGGACGTCAAACGTAGAGATCGGACCTCAAATGAATATGTCAAAGACTAAGTTGATAACTAACAGCACGCATCGTATAACCACAGTGGGGATATTAAATGTTCTAGTAAAATAACTACATACATATATCAAGTACTGATATAGTTATTTTAGTCTGATCTCTACGCTTGTCGTCCAAAGCTCTTACGTTCTGTTAACTAATGAACAAATTTATTTCTCCCATTCTCCCGAGTGCTACGATAGTGTCTTCTTCGAGAGCAGTAACATCACGGTAGAGCGCGGCTTGGTCTGTGTCCCTGGCATTGCTAAACTACATGAGCGGCGGTGGTGGCGATTACCACGCGCCATCAGGGCCCCAATTCTGCTAATTTACGGATGGCTCAATTGAATCTGAATTGATTCTCAATTGCATCTCAGTAGCATTTTTGGTATTCTGCTAATAGATTTAAAACCAATAGTTGGAAAACCATTGGTCTTAAATTTATTATCAGAATACCTAGGCGATAAAAAATAGTTTGTCAGATATAATCTACACATAGTATGGCTTTGACGAAACCAATTTCTATCAAACAGATGAACCGATTTTATAGTGGCTTTTAAAATAAAAACGCGTGTTTTTGTAAACAATGCCTCAGATAAACAGAAATAGGTTTCAAATTTAAAGCGGGCTCTGTTTGTGTCAGCGCTTGATAAAATCTGGAATCTGAATGGTTATTTCAAATGCTGCAAGTACTTACTAATTTATTATTAATTCGTTTCGCCAAACAAAAGCTATTCGAGATATCTTAACTAAAACTTGTCAAATAAAACATTGCTGAATTTAATAGCCAGCTAAACAAATCAACTTAATTAAAATAAGCCATTATATAATAACATTTCAAAACTCGTTTAGATAACACTTGAGATTTTGATAAACTTTTACCTATTAAACGAACCTATGAAATGGGTTTGTTTAACCTTTAATGGGTAATTTTGGGTAAATATTATTACTTTTTAAATTGGATATTTGTTAAATTTTAAATGCTCATGTTATGATGTACTGGTTTAATAAGCGTTGTTGTAAATATAACATACTAACAAATTTTAATTGTAACCCACTTTTACTATATACCTACTTAGCTATTTATCAATCCTAACACGCGCCACAGCACACGGTCCTCCGCCTTCCGCATCCAGTCCGTCCCAGCGACCTTTTTTAGGTCGTCGGTCCACCTAGCTGGGGGCCGCCCTACCTTACGCTTACCGAGCTATTTAGCTATTTAGTTACACATTTATTACATCGCCAAAAAGGTTAATTAAGCCAACGGATACCCACAATATCTATTACATATTTAATCAGATCACGTCTAAAATAGATTTACTTTATCGGATATACTCTTAATAGAAATAATTTAAGAGCTGTTAATTAATGCAGTATTCACCGGAACTGTAAAGTCATACTATACAAGATAATACTACAAACGTCAAATAAAATAAATACGTATAGTATTTTACACAAATATCTGTTATTCAAAACCATTACCTTTTATCGTTTACATATCCTTTTCAGCACTTATCACAAAAACCGTCACACACCAATTTGCAAAGCAATAGCGGCCATTTTAGGCGTGTGCGCAAAACCAGTGATGTGACAAATGTGGCTTGGGATTGGCCAGGATCGAGCCGCGGCCGCCCGGCCCGGGGCGAGCGGGACGCCGAGCCATTCCCGATTTATGGATCCCGGTTTACTTGCGATTCAAGTGGCATACGACACCCGCCTTACAGAGATATAGAGCCGCTCTGTAGTTAATGTTTCTGCCTTTATTTATACTGAATTGGAACCAGTTTAGAGGTTTGTAAGGCTTATTGTTAGCTGTCCTTGGATGAACGTCGTTATGATAAAATGTGAACATTGAGTAGAGCTTAGGTGTAAATGCAACTGTTGCTTATATGGTTATTAGTTTGTTAATTGCAATCAATTATTAAAAGAACTTAAAGATTGTGTATTTAATAATATACCACAACTATAACGTATTTCATATTCCAAACCAATTACATTTGTTTAATTCAAAGTTCTAATGTACATTAAAATATTAACAAATAAACGAAACGACCCACAATAATCAAATGACAGAGCAAACTCTTCGCAACCAAACAATTAAAACCACGCACAACGCCAACTATCCAACATTAACAATTAAATTACGAAATAACCCAAAATGTTCCAAATTATTCCCAGCAGCTACAATTCCATTGCACTCACATCGATGAGTGGTGGCTAGAGAAGTTAAATAAAAGTTTCCCAGTAATATACGGAACTCCGCCGCTGCCGTTTGAAGCGCTTCCCACAAATTAATATTAGTTGAAACACGGGATAGTTATTGTTTTCAACAAAAGTCAAAATGGAAAGTGTAAAACTCACTCCTGCTGGTTTAAATAATGTTTAAACCTAGTTTTGTAGTTGTCAACATCAGTATACACATTTTAGGGGAATACTAGATAATTATATGAATGTTAATAGTACAGGAATCTATTGTTGATTCCTTATTTTGAGCATGCATTGATGTTCTTTGGTACACCTTAGATAGGTACTTTACGCTAAACGAAAGCTCTGCAAAGGCCAAAGAAAAAAACTATTGTTAACCGCAAACTACCTTTGAGTTATGATTCCATAAACTTAAATTATATCCCGGAACGAACTAAACTCTTCGCAACCAAACAATTAAAACCACGCACAACGCCAACTATCCAACATTAACAATTAAATTACGAAATAACCTAAAATGTTCACAATTATTCCCAGCAGCTACAATTCCATTGCACTCACATCGATGAGTGGTGGCTAGAGAAGTTAAATAAAAGTTTCCCAGTAATATACGGAACTCCGCCGCTCTGCCGTTTGAAGCGCTTCCCACAAATTAATATTAGTTGAAACACGGGATAGTTATTGTTTTCAACAAAAGTCAAAATGGAAAGTGTGAAACTCACTCCTGCTGGTTTAAATAACGTTTAAACCTAGTTTTAGTAGTTTTGTAGTTGTCATCATCAGTATACACATTTTAGGGGAATACTAGATAATTATATGAATGTTAATAGTACAGGAATCTATTGTTGATTCCTTATTTTGAGCTCGCATTTATGTTTTTTGGTACACCTTAGATAGGTACTTTACGCTAAACGAAAGCTCTGCAAAGACCAAAGAAAAAAAAACTATTGTAAACCGAAAACTACCTTTGAGTTATGATTCCATAAACTTAAATTATATCCCGGAACGAACTATTAATAACTCTGTTTTCTGCATCATCGAATTCAATTAGAAATGAACCCAAGTCAAAAACACAACGAACATTAAATCGTTTGGCAGAACAAACGTAAAAAATGAACAGTTGGATTATACGAAACATTGCCGTGCGTGGCGGTAGTAAGGGGTGGTAACGGGCGGTAAGATATAGGGGCAGTAATGGGGCGGCCCGTGGTGAGCGGTCATTCCGCCATGCATCACTCGCCATGCACGGAAGAGACATGCTCCAGGAAAACTGGCACTTGCCTTGCGTGGTAAAAAGTAAGTACCTACTGTTGCGTATCATTTTTGTGGGTTAAGTGGAATTAGTCACACGATCACGAGCACAGCTTTATATTTCACTAGCTGTTGCCCGCGGCTCCGCCCGCGTGGATGTCGGTTATCGCTGCAAAAAGTAGCCTATGTGTTATTCCAAACCATAATCTATCTCTGTGCCAATTTTCATCCAGATCCGTTCAGTAGTTTTTACGTGAAAGAGTAACAAACATCCATCCATCCATCCATTCTCAGAAACTTTCACATTTATAATATGAGTAAGGATTTCTACCGACTACGACGGACGCCGACGTACATGTATGTGTAGGTACGTACATTCCAAACAACATATTAACAACATTTGCTTACAATTCGATAAAATATATTTAAAGTAAATGTCTTAGTTATCTAGATATTAAGCTACCTATGTGTTACTCGTATTTTATGCTGAAAGCTTTCAATGCGAAAGGAGATTTACTAGAAAGATTAATTTGATTCTATTTTCTTGATTTAAGGATTGAAGAAGTAAGCTGTCAGTAGCAATTAACTCTAACGGTTGTAAGTATTTTCAAGAGTTCTAAAATGATGGTGTGTCACTTGATCAAATGGACTATGTATTTCTTTATAATTTATACAATAAAGATACAAAATGTCGCTTTAACTGCAATTTTTATTTCAAAATAAATACACGGTAAGTAGTTTGTTCTGAGGTATGTCCGCTGTCCGCGGTATGCACGAGTAAATCTAGATAAGTCGCAAAACAATGAATATATTAAAACGAAACAAATTGCATTTTAAAAAGGCGTATTACATGAAACGTTTCCGTGTGTCGCGGCAATAAAGCGTGGAGCTTCCCGGGGCCGGGACGGGGCCGGGACAGGGCCGGGACGCGGGACTGTCGGCGTAGTACATCACTAGTTGAGGAGTGAGGAAAGCCGCACTTTATTTATTGTATGAATTTAAACTGGTGTATTAAGTAGATTATTAGCTGTTTCGAAAATTTACAATACTAGCTGTTGCCTACGGCTCGACCCGCGTGAAGGTCGGTTCTCGCGATAAATAGAAGGTATCAGGTACCTCCTTGCCAAATTTAATCACGATCTATTCTGCCAAACAGAGTTACATTCTCATTCATTAGGTTAGAAATAATATTATTATTGTGGGGTTTGTATTTATAGTCTCATCATGTTAATTTAAATATGTAAGCATACGCGGGAAATAGATGACATAAAATGTCATCTATAACAAACCATAATACATAATTTGAATATCATCTTGCTAAAGAATAAGGCTAAGTAATACATATTTATCATGCGTAAACATTCATCAGTACTTATAATAAGTTTATGTATTCATCCATCGTATAAACAATTCATAAATAAGAACAATTCCCTCATCGGTACGGTCTACTCGTGCTCATACCGCAAGCTGCAAACATCACATGAACAAACACAAAATATTTGTCTCATAGTAAACAAGTGAACATTGCGAGTGTGTATGTGTAGGGCGGGCATCCGTCAAGCACGGACGATTGCCCTCGCTACGATTTGGAGCCACTCCAAAACGCAACCTCACACCCGCTACTACGAGCTACACACTAATTACGTTTGTGGATTCTTTCCTCACTTTCGAGTGCCATTCGTGACATTTTGTCGTAAATAATACATGAAATATTGTTAGCGGCAGCTTTGATTTTTGTTCACATTTATTTGCTGTCACAAAGCAGATTCCGAACTCTTGAAGCCAATGAATGGAATTTTTCATTTAGTTTGATGTCAGTGGCCGAGCACAAGGTTAACGCGGTCAGTCTATGACTAATAGCTTCATAGTACTTTTGATGAGAATATACATACTTTAAACGATCTATATAATAAGATTTCAGCCTCGGGTACTGACAGATAAATATGTTTTGTTCGAGTCAGTTCGATTTACGCAAATTACAAACACATTTCAGAATAGACGAAGACTTTCTTTTAGTTGTTGTTTATCAAAACTTTAAATGATTTCAGAACCAATGGTAATTCAATCCATTTATTCTAAAATGTACGTTCTAAAAGTCTCCATTATTGTTCTACTGCAAGACAAAGGTACCAATGCCCGTAATGAGTGAACATGTTCTACTCTTCTTCTCATTCTCAGTTCTTGCCCAAAATATTTTTTATGACATTAATTGACCCTGAATCATCAAAACCTATACAACAATTACGGTATGGCCTCCAGCCAAATTGCAGATATCCACATTATAATAATATAATGAAAATGAAATATTATTACGTTATCAGGATATGTAAAGTAATGAGAAATATTCCATGTTATCAAAATTAATCTAGCGTATTATATTTTCTGTATTGTTGAGAGTAATATAAATTTATAATTATGATATTTTTCAAATTGCACTCTATATTCCTTCACTCCTACGACGGGAAGACTGTTACGATTTGAGATAGATCAGTCGCAATACCAACAGCTTTACGTGCTATTCGAGGTTTTAATGTCTTTTTGAAATTTGTAACCAAGCTACAAACTGACCCTGCCAGGATTACTTAACTTTGCAGCCAAAACTACACACAGTGGTGTGGTTGTGTTCCTGTGTGTGAGAACAGGTCTCCAGCGCTCATTTAGGTATGCGTTTTGAAATAAACATATTCATATCCCAGGGATACTCCCATCTTAAAGCCTTGTTGTATAAAATAGGTTGGTAACACGCAAATGATGCATCTGGTATTGCAAGCGTCCATAGGCTACGGTAACTGCTAAACATCAGGCGGGCCGTAGGCTTGTTTGCCACCCAAGTAGTATAAAAGTAGTATAAATATAGATCTGCACCATAATCATACTTACCTGCGAGACCATTAAATTTAAATTAATAAAAATAACAAATTCAAACTCTTTAACACAATTAACATAAATAACAATTAGGCAGAAATAATTAAGTTCAAATCACAAATACATAATAACATGAATTCATTAACTCATATTTACATTGTGAAAATGATCTAAACGAGTGTGTTTGAGTAATTTTCACCAGTAATTAATCATATAGAGATAGAAATTCTACGATTGTCCATGTGAGCTTCTGTGGAAAACGTGGGTACATGAATGGCATCAGTCGGTAGGGCAGCGGGGCCACGTTGTGTTAATACTATAACATTTCGTTAGGTGTTCTGTGGTGAACAGCTACCTATTAACGAAAGTATTATGAATTTGATTCGTTTTTGCTTTACATTAAAGGAAATTATTGAACCGTAGAGTTACTTCATAAATAGATCCTTACTAATATTATAAATGTGAAAGTTTGTAAGAATGGATGGATGGATAGATGGATGGATGTTTGTTACTCTTTCACGTAAAAAGAACCGAACGGATCTGGATGAAATTTGGCACAGAGATAGATTATGGTCTGGATTAACACATAGGCTTACTTTTTATAACGATAACCGACATCCACGCAGGCGGACCCGCGGGCAATAGCTAGTATTAAATAATTATATTGTGCCGGGTTGTAGTGTGACCGAGTTTTGGCCTTATACCATACGCGCTGGCACAATGCGGGTTGGTGGATCAGACATGCCTTTAGAATTTCTTCATAGTGACATTAACATCTCTTGTGCTACAAAATTGCCACTTATATTATCATTGGAAAGTTAGAATTATAATATTCCTATCAACAATATAACGACCGATTTTCTATATAAATCTGTTCTGTGTATGAACTGTTGCATGACTTTCCTTTTAATTTCAGAATGATGTTAATTTCACGCTAACCCAGTGAAAATTATACCAATGTAATACTTCAAAGGGACAGCAATAACAAAAATAATAATACAATTTTGTTAAATGTTATAGCAATTAATTAAAGTAGATTTGTCCGGGTCCTTATAAAAAATAAAGTTTTAGCAAACGTCGGCAACTACAACTGTCAGTATCAATATGCATATACCAGCAAGTACAGAGACGTACTGGGGACAAAAATTGAGCACCGAGAGGATGGGAAAAGGCAAAAATTGTATCTGTTACTGCAGTAATTCCCGGACGCTTGTTAACCAAGTTTTTTTGTTAACGTTTCAAATTTCGCTTCAGCCGACGAAAAATGTTCGTTAACGAGGCGTCCTTTGTGTATTATTACTAGGTATCTACAATTACGTCGAGCCAGGATTATGGAAATGGTCCAATCGGAAAATGTTTTTGATGAATATTATTGTTGATCTTTTTGAACTAGAAATGGGTTTTATTAGATTTTGATGTACTTTTGTGTGTTAAATTTTTAAAGAAAATGAATATATTTATTTAAATATTATACCTAATTTAGTCACTACGGGTTTTTAAAGGTTAAAAGTGCATATCATGGTAGATAGCTATACAAAAACTTAACTTGCTTTGTATACAATATTATCTTTTGTTGATTTTTCTTTAATAATAATTCAGCTGAAATTCTAGCGTTAAAAAATAATCTATGATATACATAATCATATTCCATCAAAACAGTAGATTTTAAATTAAAATCACGACCAACATGCTTTTCCGTTGAACAAGCGCCATAATAACTTTTGTCAGGCAGTCCCAATTTACACGAGATAAGCCAATAAAAGTTAAATATCCAGTTAAATTTTCATCAAAAGCCTTTACGAAATACCAAACAGGCGATCGTTACGAGTTAATACAGTTGAAACGTTTGTTATAACGGTTAATATGATAAAGAAACGCATAAACCGGATATTAACGTACGTACCTTCGATTGGGACGCGGCGTCACGCGGCACACCTCGTGTCACCTAATGACCACTTAAACTAAACAAACTAGTAGCAAGCACAATCCGGCCCTGGGTGCTGGGCAGGTACTACACATAAACACACACTTTAATTGTATTGATATTAGTGTTTGTTTTAGAAGTCGTATTTTATTATGGGTAATGACACTTATTTTACGCATTCGGTGCAAAATCTATTCTGTACGTCTATTATCTATACTATTATTATAAAGCTGAAGAGTTTGTTTGTTTGGTTGAACGCGCTAATCTCGGAAAGTTCGATTAGAAAAAATCTTTTTTTGTTGAATAGTGCATTTATCCAGAAAGGCTATAGGCTATATAACATCACGCTATGATCAATAGGAGTGGAGCGGTAGTGAGATATGTTGCGAAATCGGGGAAAATATTCCAAATTTCCACGCGAACGAAGTCGCGGGCGACCCCTATTAAACAAATTGAAATAGGTAAATTAAAGACAAAAGTAGTACAAGTAGGTACTCACTCGTTACTTATTCTACCTACCTCAACCGTGAGATAAATGAATAACAACCTTTACCCACGGCCCACGGAAAACAACCATTGATTTCTAAACCTCTGATCGGCATTGAGTCTATTATTTTGCACTGAACAGGGTCACATTCAAAAAGGTTATTAGCAACATGGACAATGGCAAACATATAATTTGATTATTATCTGTACCGTCAGTTTTGTTCCAGCCAGCAAACAAACAAGGTTTTAATTATCTGTGCTCAACTAAAATCAGAACAATATGGAAGCAAATCGGTGTACTTAATTAAAACTATTCGGTATACTTTTAGGATGGTATTAATCTAGATCACTGAGCATCAATATATAATTTAAGAGGATGTTCCGGGTCAGAAGACACCAGACTAAAATAAATCATGTTTTTGTTATTGTACTTAGGTGGCAAACAAGCATAAGGCCCGCCTGATGGTAACCAAATTCCCTGGGATAGGAAAAAAAAATCGTTAATAATGTATCCCTATGAGCTCATAGGGATACATTATTAACGATTTTTTTTTCCTATCTAATTACAGGTGTTCAGAGCTCTGAACACCTGTAATTACACACGGGAACATAACTACACCACTGTGTACGCATACGCACCTTACAGAAGTCCTTCCCTAGTAAGGCTTGCTCACTAGTATGGTGCCCTACCTCTCTTATTTTCAACTACGATTTTAAAAGTACAGCCAAAGTAAATTTGAAAGCACCCTTGATCACCAGCAACACACAGTTATATATTGAAGAAAATGTTGATAGTTTGTCGAAAAGCTTTACATCCACCTTTCAATTCCAAAGTCACCATCTAAGCCGTTCTTGTAGTCTTGAGGAGGAGTACCTAATATTACTCCATTACCAATAAAACAGACTACGATGGTATTGTAAACAACGTACAAAAGATGTATTCGAGAAGGTACTTATTTAATAAAGTAACAGATAAAGAAATGTACCTATTTGTCAACGTCTCTACTCGAAACGGAATCTAACAATATGATGTTTATAAAGAAGACGGCGAGGCACAACGCTTTATACCGAAGCTCTTTGTAACTGCAACTGAACTGATATGAAACAAGTTTGTTGGACTTATTTCCATATTGATCTCAAGAGCTGAGGGAATATACAATTGGAAGATTTGTTACTCGCTGTGAGAACTTATGGGATTGACTACAATTGTATATTGCAATCATATTGATACTTACTATATTATATTGTAGATTATTTTTGAATTGGACTCGTTGGTCGATCGTGAGGTCACCGGTTCGATTGCCGGGCCGAGCCAATAATATATATTGGAATTATTTCTTTTTATTTTTTTTTATTTTTTTTTTCCTTATTACTTTGTCATAATGCCTATTTCTCTCACCCTGTACCTACTACATTATAAATGCAAATATAAGAAGCTTTGTTTTGAGAAAATAAATGGTTTTAATTATTTTTATTTTTTTAATGTGTTCTTAAAAGTAATTAGGTACATAAACTACTTACATAATGTTACTACGGCACAACACTACCTTTTTTGTTTAATGAACAGGGAGATTTTATCTTTAGAATGGGGAGATTCAACATTATTTTTGTATATTCTGTTCTATTTTTTACATTAATTTTATTTGAATAAAATCTAGTTTTCCATAATATTTCATGGTTTTTATTGACAAAAAATAAACCTAACATGAAATTTTTGTTCAAAAGAAAACAAAAACCCAAGTGTAGAATGTATACCACCGAGCGAACATGTCCTCCAATAAATTCGTACGTTGACAAAATATAGGTTAATGATGATCCTTGGCTCGGGTACTAGGGCTTGGGTCCAGTCGATAGTCCATTACAGTGACGTATGTATGTACCGAGGCGATTTACCACACGCCCAATATAAACGGGAGCGTTAAAAATAATGCTGGTTAGAACCCTACGTTATGTGTGGTCTAAGTTATCGACTAGTGTCGAGACTGTAGCGGTAGCGGGCTACGTAACGATATTTATGCATCTATAGTTCTTAATTAGATCAATCCGTGACTGATCGGCTGACAGAATCACAATTCAAATTCAATTCAAATGTTTATTTCTTAAACAAATACATTTTTGTTAGATAGTGATTGGAGTCTCCTTTTAGACAAAATATTGTCTGTGTTAGGAGGCTCCGCTCTTCCATAGCTTCAATAAATTAATTTGTTAACAATACTTAAGAATGTAACAATATTTAAAACAAAGAAGTAGCAATGTTTAAAAATTGGAACCTTTGTCTTTTGCAAAAATAACAAATACAGATTAAAAGGTCGCCGCCGCCGCCGTTAACTTGAACCACTAAGTTATTTTTATTATTTCGAAGAGCGATGTTTATGAGTGCATAAAGCGGGCAAGGCCGGGGCGGCCGATAAGCGTATGCCCGGGGCGAACACATTACGTCGCCTTTTTTATTTCGCACAACTTGCGAAATGGTTTAACTACCTATATACCTTTAATGTTTGGTTATTTGCCGTGTGGTTATATTGGTGGACGCCGATTATGATGGATTATACGTGAACTTTTATGTACTACATACAAATTTACTTAACAATTCTGAATGTTTTCAGTTTTTATGCGCATTATTATTGATGAAGCGGTATATAAAAGAGACATTATTATCTTTTGGTATGTTTTAATAATAGAATGTAGCAGTCATTTTAAATGACTAATTCCGGTTGTCAAGAAAGACTTTGTAAAAGTAACCTAGACCGGCAATGAACCAGCAATGTTATGAGGAAAAGAAGATGGAAAAGAGTTTTGCCGTCCTGCCTTTGCTCCGTTTCGGTTTTTTTATTTTATGCAAATATAGTGCAGGTGGTGTCCTAAAAAAAATATAAGTATATATTACATACCCTCCTTTTGAATCACTATCTATTGCTGCATTAAAATCTGTTGCGTAATTTATAAGATCTAAGCGTACAGAGACCGGACGCGACTTTGTTTTATATTATTTAAAGATTACCAAAATCTAAAATGAGTCTACGGTTATTAATACATGACAAGCCTTTTTTAAATAAGTGTCAATTAAAATCGGCTTCTGATTAACAAACGAATCTAAAAATTCCAATGAAAATAAAATAATCTGGAACCCAAAATCAACCCTTTAAAATTCGTTGCACGTAACATGACCCAATGCTGAGAATTAGTCGTCGCTTAACACGAGCCCGCTTGCCATAGCTTTCACACAATAAACACTGAAAATTGTTCGCCATTTGATACGGTCTTTGCATTCGTCCGATTCGTTTATATTTAATCAATAACGTTTCGGAGCCTAGTGTTATTTCATAAGCCCTCAGGTTTTTATACATTATCAACTTTTATCTATACTAATAATATTATAAAGAGGAAAGATTTGTATTTTTGTTTGTTTGTTTGTTTGTTTGTTTGTATGTAATGGATAAACTCAAAGACGACTGGACCGATTTTAAAAATTCTTTCACCATTAAAAAGCTACATTATCTGCGAGTAACATAGGCTATATTTTATCTATACTAATATTATAAAGAGGAAAGATTTGTATTTTTGTTTGTTTGTTTGTTTGTTTGTTTGTATGTAATGGATAAACTCAAAGACGACTGGACCGATTTTAAAAATTCTTTCACCATTAAAAAGCTACATTATCTGCGAGTAACATAGGCTATATTTTATTTTAAAAATATAGGGGTAAATAATGCCAAGACCTCAGACAATCACTGACTAAATTAGTAACGCCTAATAAACGCCTATAAAATAATTGCTATTTCATTTTTTGTAGGCGCTAAAATTTAACAATACTTTAATTTAGGTAATCAGGAAAGCAGCAGAGAAAAGAAAACACTCCACCGAATCTGTGTGGTCAAGATAAACTCAATAACTACCCAATAAAATTTAATACGATTTTCACCAGGTGATGGCGTAATTCTTCCATTACAGTTTTGTGAGTGTGAATTGGCTGAAGTATTACGATGATAGTTAAACGACTAGGCAAAATCTTGCCGTAGGAGGCAATGTTATTCCTAAATAGATTTAAAAAAAAGGTCCATGATACTATGTGTCTATCTGCGACCACAAAAATTACTCACAGCGAAACGCGTGATCGGCCTCTGTCTCATCGGAATACTTAACTGATATATATTTTTAACTGACTTTTAAAAGATGAGGTTCCCTAAAATAATTGCATTGTTTTTTTTTATCCCTAAACATCGTCATTTAAGGGCCGATTTGTAATATTCTTTTTTAAGTGATTGACAAAGCTCGAAAAATTGCCTCAATTAAGTGGCAATGGGTAGGGCATATAGCTCGCAGAACCAATGGCCGTTGGGGACAGGTTCTAGAGTGGCGACCACGAACTGGAAGACGCAGCGTGGGCAGGCCTCCAACAAGGTGGACCGAAGACCTGGTAAAGGTCGCAGGCAACTGATGGACAAGGTCAGCTCAGGACCAACTGATGTGGAAAACCTTGCGGGAAGCCTATGTCGAGCAGTGGATGTCTTATGGCTGAGATAGAACTACTTTTGTGGCAAACAAGCATACGGCCCACCTGATGTTAAGCAGTTACCATAGCCTATAGACGCTTGCAGTACCAAAGGTATCACTTGCGTGTTACCAACCCATTTTTTACACCAGGGCTATAAGATGGGAGCAGAGTATCCATGGGATAGGAATACGTTTCTTTCAAAATTGATCCCTAAGTGAGCGTTGGAGTCCTATACTCACACACAGGAACAGAACTACACCGCTGTGTTTAGTTATTTGGCTGTCGTCTTCTAAGGTGTTGGTTCTCTGTAAGGTGGAATTCCTCCCCTATCTGAAAAATTTCTCTTAAAAACATTTTGCAATTGAATGGATAGTTTTTCATATTGTTCTCATTAAAAAAAACAGTTCTGGTGATCGAATCCGTAGGGAATTGAGAAACCTCTCAAATACTATCTAGGCATACTGCAATGAATCAAACAAATGCATTCAGGAAGCATCAATTCGTTAGTGAAACTAATAAAGTATTCTGCAGATGGCCAACTTCTCAATGATAAATAATTAGTCGATGGAGATCAGACATAATGTGTAATTAAATGACTGTAACTAATCACATTCAATGAGCAAATTAAAATGGTACAATTAAACTAATATGATTATACAGCTGGATATAGACACCGAAACTTCGTAATTAAACAATGTACAAAAAAAATGCATGGTTTCAGAGATATACATAATAATAGATACCTACATATATATTGAATTTACGTTGAACTCTCACCAATATGGTCGACTATAATAAATAGGGTTCAGTTTACTGGTTTTTTATTCAGTTTTGTTCCAGGAGCTTATGTAGAGTACTATATCTCTATTAATAGAATGATGAATCAAAAAGAATCTAATAACTATGCAGTTCAATTTCTGAAATCCTTGAGCACTACGGTGGACCATTATACCCTTTAGGAATTTAATAAATTTTTAGCTCACCCAAACTGTGTAACAGTACTTATCAGGTTCATCATATCAACCCATAAATATCCCACTGCTGGGCACGGGTCCCCCATACACTTGGAGGGATATTAGCCTACTACACCACGCTGGCTAGACGGATTGGTATAGGGTTTTATTTTGAAATTTCCTTCTCTTGCAGTGGATATTGTCTGCCTGAATTACTCCTTTAGTCGACTCTTAGGACACCCTTGGGATAGATAGGGGTGGTGATATTTTGTATTCTTAATCCGTCACCACACGGAATCCTATCAGGTTAGAAGTGACCAATTTAAAACGAAATGTATGGATGCAGAAATTTCTACAGGGCATAAGCTAAGCACAGATAAACTATGCGATAGCCCATAAGATTGTTCACGTTTGCGCTAAGACAATTTGAAGAGCAGAACAATCGTACAAACAAGGAATATTTCTTTATAAAGTTTATTAATTGCAGAACCTTAATGTTCAAAAGAAAAACGTAATTGACAAATCAACAAACGCACAGTTTAAATCACTAGACACTCAGATAGCTATTACGATATAGGCATTCGCTAAGACGGGTTTTTTAAAATGTAACCGCTAAAGATGACAATCAGCCGATGAAAGTTTGTAGTTTTCAGATTTACAGTAAAAGACTGAACACGCGAACGAAGTCGCGGGTACAGCTAGTTGTCTATATTTTCGGTAACAGTTGTTAAAATAAAAGAACGTTTTGTTGTTTTAGCATTTGTTTTAATTATTTTACTATTTTTTGTGAGTTTATAGATGATTTTAATTTGATGTGACCAGTATCGAATGTGTCCACTCTCTTAGGCAGTGCTACTGAGAACTATATGAGATTGTGCCATTTATAACACAATTTCACGTAGTTCACAGTCATGATACAGCCACAACAGTAACAGTCTCTGTATTTATCTGACATGAATAGAGATTCATATAAAAAAGTAATATTTAATTTTAAATGAGCACTAAGTAGAGGGTCGCGCACGTAATGTATGTTCCCACCAGAGGCGTGTATTGGTTTTCTTACAAAGTAGGCAAAAACAAACGTAATTTATTTCAGAAGATATTTAGCATTATTGGACATTTTGTCCAAAAAATACCAAATCAGGATCAAAAGTATTAAGTTGGCAGCAACGCAATTTTGTTGACTAGGTAACGGAGCCTACATTATACGTATAAATTAAGAATGTCAAATGTCATTCTGTTACCCATAGAAATAACTTCCTACTAATTGCAGTTATTTAACTATGGTTTATTGAAATGTGGATGTTCTTACCTAGACAGCAGCGGTACCGTACTAATAAGTGAGGTAGGTACCCTATCTCTATTATAAAATCAAATACGACATAGCTAACATTATTTAGTTAATTGATACATAGTTTTGTACTGATGAAATACTCAAATCAAATGTAAACTGAATTTGAAAATAATTTCATAAATTTTTGATGAAGGTATTATACAAGCATAAGTTAATCCAAGTAACGAAGAATTAAGAGAATTTACAACAGGTATTGCCGAGGTAGAGAAGAAGATTATCATAGGTAGATATAAAAATGGTTGTTCCATGGGCCCCTTAAATAGTATTATTTATTTACTAAAGAGGATTTCATATCAAAGTTTCGACTGCCTCGGTGGTCCAGTGGCCGCAATATGCGCCTGCTGTGCACGAGGTTGTGGGTTCGATTCCCACACAGGACAAAACTTTGTGTGACCCATAAAGAATTGTTCTGAGTCTGGGTGTAATTTGAGTCCGTTAATTGTATGTTTGTAAAGTCCCCCGCGACACAGACCTTGTTCTCTAGTGCGGGAGTTGCCTTTTTTAAAAAATAAGAAAAAAAAATAAAGGGACAACACTTTAGAAGTGTTACACGCATGGCGGTGCGACGCGGGCGGCGGCGGGAGAATCCTATTATGTCGTTATTAATACATGGGTGAATGTTACCTTGGATCGAGTGAACACTTTATTTTAGTTTAACATCGTGTATTTAATGCCAGGGCGATATTAACTTTAATACTTTATATCTATAAACTAAGCATCAACAGCCAGAAGGCCGAATGTGCGACAAATCGCACACTACCATCTGATTCTAAAGATATACTTATCGTAGCAATCAGACAACTGATACACATGATACCAATGATAAATATAATAGAGACAAAGAACGGTTTGTTCTAGGTAGACATCAAACTTATTGGTCTTAGCATCTTAGATCAACACAGACAAGTCAAATTATGAATTAAAAAGCAGTGTCGTTACATTTTAACGATTTTGATTGAACGTTTGATTTTATACCAAAGATTGGGGAATAGGCGTTATATTTTTCAGAGAGATAAACATTAGATATCTTAACACTTTTGCGGACAGTAACGTAGACACAATAGATGTTTTATTGTCATCACGTCTATAGGCGTTCACTGTCCTTCAAAGTGTTAATGATATCTTAGAGGATGGCACTGACTAGTACTATGCCATCCTCTCACCCTCTAAGATGCATATAAACTTAAAAAAGTAAATGAAGAATCGAACAGAAACTAGTAGATATAATATTTTTATTATTTACTTTCTGGTAACTTCAAACGAGTGCTCTTGATATACTACTACTTATAAGCCTGTCGGTTACTACGTACCTACTCGTACATTATTGTTATTTTTAATTTTGTCACGTTCATTCACAATTGTGCCAAGACACAACAACTGCACGGTAGAGACCGAAGACAAGAGACTTAACTTCTACCACAAATGTTAACAGGTAAGGTATATCCGTGTGGTGACGGATTAAAAATATACAAATGTCACCATCCCATTCCCGTGGGTGTCGTAAGAGTCGACTAATGGAGTAAGTCACGCAGACAATATCCGCTGCAAGAGAGGGAAAACTCAAAAAAAAACCTTATACCAACCCGTCTGACCAGCGTGGTATCGTAGGCTAATATCCCTCCAAATTTATGGAGGCGACCCGTGCCCAGCAGTGGGACGTTTATGGGTTGAGATGAAGGTGTATCGCAATGTATGCATTACAACAATTGAATTAAGTAAAAGAAAGACACAAATTACATTCAGACTTTAAAGCTTAACGTTGACAGTCTCAGATATTTTTGACGGAACTGTTTTAGCCAAACTTTATGACAATGAAATGAGTTGTTATAGATCACAATGTTACGTTGATGAAGCAGCCACATAGGGCATCAGGATGAAGGTGAACTAACTCGATCAACCTTGAACGTTAGCACGTGTTGAAACGACGCAAATATCTTTTTACCGCCAAAGAAATAAAATTACCCGAGCGGCGGCGGCGGCGGCGGCGGTGGCGGCGGGCGAGCAGCGGCCGGGGGGTTAAATCTACCTTTTATTTTTACCGCCCTTTACTTTTTATTACCGCGTGTCGTTTTTATACGTATTTGCGTATGTCCGATACCTACCGTTGCTGTTAAACGCAGTGCGCGGAATTGCTACAATTTTACGTTAAATATTTGTGATATGCGAAATATTCTACCTTCCCTCTCATGTTTGGACGTATAATTCAGATATGGCCCATTTTTTTACTCTTTTTAGCGGTTATCGGTCACGCGTTGTTCTTACTGTCAGCCTTTTTTATTACATTTTGTGTTTTTATGAGTGAGGTAGGTACGGAAATTCAGAAAATACGTGCGCAGATGGAAATTTCAATATGTGACAAAACTGTTTGGATTACGAAAATGTATTGCTGTATTTTTATTAAATTCTCGTGTTTCAAAATTTGGGTGCCATGGGATGTTTGTTTGCTGTGGTCCATACAGAATACAAAAAAAAACATTCAGTATTAATGAAAATAGTAACCTATTTCACTTTCACTTTCTATTTATTATAAATTAATTAAGTATGTTATATTATTTGTCTGAAATAATATATATTATTTAATTGTTACAAAATAATAAATAAGCACATCCAAACATATGGTTAAAACTACTGCAGATCACGTAAATTTAATTTGAGTTTAGGGATTGGCCGGGAATTGCCCCGCTGTGGCTAGAATAACTTCATCAGTAACTTCGTTGAAGCCTTATACAGCCTTTGAGTAGCGCCCTCTAGCGGGAGAAGATGCAACGTGCTTAAGTAAGATTTTAGAACAATAGAATTAATCTGTGATTGAAGTGTCCAACTCGTTTCTACGAATGGACTGTATAGTAAAAAAAAAATGTACAGCAGAAAAATAACTACATGATTTGTGTTTGTGAAGTCATTAATTGTAGAACAATAATAAGAATCCTAGAATATATTTACTTCTCTCCATAAATAGAAGACCAAAAATAAACAAGGCATTTACTTCCAATCTAAAAAGATTTACTCTAAAGCCTACGAAAGCTGGCGGCGACCTTAAGTCCGTACATAAGCACACCGTATTATACCGTGGCCCAGAGCTTAGGCCCTCTTGGAGTATGCAAATGACTCAGGCGCATATAAATTGTCGGCTTTATCATACTCGCGGCCGCTCGTTAAAAACTTACCTTCAGGTGCACGTTTAATGTTTAGATTTTTTAAGATAGATAGATTAGACTGCAAGGTTCGTTACCTCGCCATTTATCACTGGGCAACGTGTTGTGGGTTCGATCCCCACACAAGACAAAATTTATGCTACCTCTATTACAGTCTCTCTACTAGTCTTCTTTATATACTTTTTTTTACTATTCATGTAATAATGCTATAGTTTATTCTGTAAGCCAGTGGGTTCCAGTAGAAAACTAGCGCCAAGCTACTGCGTTGCATTCGCTGCACAGGACACCTATTTGAAGCAGCCGTGAGGCATACAGTTCATTGTAAGTAAGTCATTTATTCTTAACAAAAATACATTTGTGTTGAATAGTAGTGGAGAATGCACACATAATAGTACTTACAACATATGTATATTATATTACATTGTTTGTAACAGTATTTTTTTTTTGTAGATAGATATATATTTTTCTTGTCTTTATCGTTTGAATGTTCTGTTTAGTATCTTTGGTTCTGTTCTGCTTTTATAGTACGTAAGTACATGCATTTGTATCGCACTGTTTCTTCTTGATCTGCATCAATTTTTTTTTTTTTTTTTTTTTATATTACCAAGGTGACAAACAAGCATACGGCCCGCCTGATGGTAAGCAGTTACCGTAGCCTATGGACGTTTGCAACACCAGGGGCGTCACTCACGCGTTGCCGACCCTTTAAAAACCTTATAACTCCTTTCTTGAAGAACCCCATGCTATAGTCTCTTGGGAAAACCTCGGCAGGGAGCTCATTCCACAGCCTAATCAAATAAACGATTCTTTCATTCTTTCAGTTGTACAATATTAGAATAATCAGATCTGTTTTTTTATTTTATCACAGAGTTTTCAACTCTCTACAGTCACAAAACACGTGGATATATATTTCCTGTAAATTAAAATATAAGTTGTGATATATAACAAATGCAGAATAAAATGTTAAAGTGACTTGATTTAAAGGCATTTCCCGCCCTGCGAGCCCTTGTCTCCGTCTCGTACCAATCTTTGTTGATTGTCGTTGATAAGTTATTATTATTCACAATCTCGAGATGGACACACACAAAGTTTTTCTCTTTCCTTATAACCACAAAGCACCATGTTACATTCAGCGTGTAGACAAACACTCATGAATTTTCATTCGAAGCTCTCATAAATCGCCCTCGAAAGAGGAACAGTATTATTGATCATGTTATTCATTTATCCTAAGGTTTTCATACTACTGTAGCAATAAAACAAAACTAGAGGGACATAAATTGTGTGGATTGGCAGGACGGCGGGAACAAATTAGTTAATACATACTTTTCGCATAAATATTATGGCTTCTGTATAAGTGGAAATGTTCTGGAATTTTCTGTGATGTTTCTCGTAAATGGTTACTATTATATTTGTTTGGTCGCCACCCCCATTTGCTGGGGTTGTGTTTACTTTTTGATGCTATTTCTGTTAGTTATTTTTGTTTTGTGGTTTTATTGCTTTACTCCAAGTAAAAAGTTTTAAACGAAAACCATTGCGTCGATATTTGTGTGGCTAAGCTATAAGCTTTACTTTGCAGTGGGTTATGTTTGAGTGATATTAAAAACAACATATTTGGGTTTATTAAAATCTCGTAACGTCTATTATGCAACATTATTTAATATCCCAAGGCCCCCTAGGCACAGAGAGCCTACCAATAATAGCTATAGTCAGTAACTTTCAATACATCAAGTAATGACAAAAGTTGGTACCTTTCATATACCATTTATGTCCCTCGCAAAAGCTTTACATTGAAAACATCTCAATAGAATGGTTTCGATGATCATAAAGGAAGTTTTGCCGTATAACTGTCAAAGTGCACAGGCTACAGATGGGGAAGGGACAATTCCAATATTATGGAGAATTTTATGTTCCATGTCGGAACCCCCAGTTTCTATTACGACATGGATAGTAATCGTACTGCAATGGGAAATGTAGATGGCCCTAACACGTTTTATTGTGAGTCAGATCGATTATTAGAATAATATATGATCATAGAACACTGTGTCGGTAGTTGAAGTAATAATTGATGACGTTTACTACGTCGAAAAGAAATAAGAAGTGATAGTATAGGTCTTGTGTCAGAAAATGTGTTTGAAAAACTTATTTTACGTATATTTTATTATAGGACTAGCTGTTGCCCGCGGCTCCGCCCGCGTGGATGTCGGTTATCGCTGTCAAAAGTAGCCTATGTGTTATTCCAGACCATAATCTATCTCTGTGCCAAATTTCAGATCCGTTCAGTAGTTTTTACGTGAAAGAGTAACATACATCCATCCATCTATCCATACTTACAAACTTTCGCGTTTATAATATTAGTAGGATGATGATTATAAGACGTTTCTGATGTCTAAAATCATTGTGCAAAATGTTATCCAATCTTACAATTAATATTTCGATCGAAAACTTAGTTATATAAAGTAATTTACGTTATATATAAGGAAATTTAATTTAAACAGAAAAGTAATTTGAACAAAAATGAATGTTCGTTTGCCCTTATATCTCCAAAATTGTTTGCAGACGTAAATTGGTGTGCTTATGAAGACAATGAGGTATGGGGACGCCCGCATACGTACGCTACGTCCTCTGAGCAATTACATTTATTTTACTCCAAATTTAAGTATCTATATGAAATCATATATATGAACTGAAACGAGAATCTAACGCTAAGTTGTGTTACTTAGGTTATATTCTCTTTTCAGTTGTGTCCCAATGTTTGAGAATCCAAATGTTAATAAAATTAATGGCGTAAATACTTTTAGTGTAAAATATAATGTGTATATTCCACCTCAATGTAATTATAACGAATATATGCAGTTGTTTTATATTTTGGAAAATGTATGTACTAAGTATGATTCAGTGATTGTAGTGGGTGATTTTAACATGCCCTCGGCAACGGTAGAAGTGCAAAGTTATTTTGAATACTTCATGACGTTCTGTGGATTTCGGCAGGTAAATAATATATATAATATTAAAAATCGTACCTTAGATTTAGTAATGACTACAGTATTGGCGGGTGACATAGAGGTTAAAATGTCGGATGAGCCACTGGTAGGTATTGACGTTTATCATCCACCGTTAGATATTAAAGTGACTTTAAAATCTAACCGCAATACGGAGCAAATACCGGTGCATGAAAGTACACACATCAAAAAACATACTGGTTGGAATTTTACTAAAAGTAATTTTTTTAAGTTGTATGAAAGATTTAGCATACTGGAATGGGACTTATTGTACAAAATTAAAAATCCGGAGGAGGCTTTAACCTATTTTTATAAAATAGTTAACAATGCCATTAGTGACTATACCCCGTTAAAAAACGAATTTAAATCTAAAACAAGCGATAGGTACACTTATCCGGAATGGTACACGTCAGACTTAATATATAACATCAATAAAAAATGGAGGTATCATAAAATATATAAAGCAACAGGATTACAATGTGATTACGAAACGTTTTCTCGGTATCGGTCATTAGTTAAATGTAAACTGGTATCAGCATATGAAGCTTATCAGGATAGACTACAAATGAATGTTAACAATGATCCGAAATCTTTTTGGAATTATATTAAGAGTAAGCAATGCAAGCGCAATAAAAATCTAATAAAAAAAGACGGTATTGTGTTGAGTGATGCGGAGGGGGCGGAGTGTTTTGCTACATATTTTCACTCAGTATATAGCACGGAGCGGCCGGTTCTAGATCCAGAGGCGGCCGAGCGCTCGGCGGGAGTGAGCGCGGGCGCAGCCCGGGTGCACGTAGGTCAGCTCAGCGCGCGTGAGGTGCGCTCGGCGCTCGATCGCCTCAAGCCCAAGCGCTCTGTGGGGCCTGATGGTATACCACCATATATTGTAAAGGATTGTCGCGGGGTGTTCTGGAGACCTTTATTACATATATTTAATATATGCTTAAGCGAAGGGCTTTACCCGGATCAATGGAAAACCACTAGGGTAATACCAGTTCCGAAAGGTAGTGCAATCGATGACGTCAGTGGTTATAGACCGGTGGCGGTGCTGTCGGCGTTCGCTAAAGTATTTGAATCCGCATTACATGCGTGTATTTATGTACAGATAAGTCCCAACTGTCTGATGCTCAGCACGGTTTTAGGCCGGGACGAAGTACGGCGAGTAACCTACTGTCCTTTACGTCGTACCTTACACCCGTCGTTGATGCAGGTGGGCAGGTAGACTGTGCGTACTTCGACTACCAGAAAGCCTTTGATACCGTCAATAATGACGTGCTATTGTCGAAACTGGCGGCCTTAGGTTTTACGACACTATTGCTGAAATTCTTTGCGAGTTATTTGAGTGAGCGCCGACAGTACGTGGAGTATGCGGGCTACGAATCGAGACCATATTTTACCTTTTCAGGCATCAGTCAGGGCTCTAACTTAGGACCATTAGAATTCATTATAATGATTAATGACCTCCCGACAGTGGTCCAACATGCCGAGTGTCTGCTTTTTGCAGATGACCTGAAGGTGTATATGTCGATAGCGGATGCTTCGGACTTTGTGCGATTGCAGGGAGACATCAATAATATAATGCAGTGGAGCAATACAAACAAGCTGTATTTTAACTTAGGTAAATGCGGAGTATTGAGGTATAGCCGGGCCAGGGCTCCGCTGCATTATACGTATAAGATGGGTGCTGAGGTGATATCGAGTTTCAATCATACACGGGACTTAGGTGTGGAAATGACACCCGAGTTAACGTTTCGTAAACACATTATTGAAATCTGCAAGAAATCATTTAGGAATTTGGGTTTCATTTTGAGAAACAGCAAGGATTTTAATAATATCCAAACTATTAAGTTATTATATAACGCACTCGTTCGAAGTCACCTCGAATCGACAGCCATTATTTGGAATCCCTTAGTTAGGCTAAGTATAGCCTTATGATAGAGAAAATACAAAATAAATTTACTCGTTTTTTATATTATAAAGAATATGGAGTGTACCCATTGTATCCGTTGATGTACCCAAGCTTGTTCGTGCTCGGCATGGTTGGGTACGTGCGACTGAGTGTGCGGCGTGACGTGTCGCT